>JACEGR010000044.1:0-554592 GCA_014170235.1 Listronotus bonariensis | reverse complement strand
AAAAGAGACCGCTTCGGTTCTCGTCCCGGGGTCGTGCAAGCGGTCCTATCAGTATGGCGCACGGTGCAGCGAGCTTATGAGACTGTTGTACAAAATTAATATTTCCAAAACTATAAGAGATAGACATATCAAATTTGGTATTTTTGCAAAGCTCTTGGACGATCTTTATAATGGTGATATAATATGTAGGCTGTGGCATTTAAAAATATTATTATAATTTACGGGTTGTACTAATTACTTTTAAATTATTAGGATCTTGATTGTTAAAAGCATCTATAATTAGCATTATTAAAATTTGTGCTTTTTGCTCATTAACCATGTGTCTACGAGGTCGGCATTTTTTATTGTCTGCAGACGCAGACGCAGATAACCAGGATAAAAAATAAAAGCACATAAGCATAGCTACATAATACCGTAAAAGTTACGATATGATATTACATGATTTTTTAAAATCCTTTTGTTAAGTTGATTAATTTATAAATATGTATAAAAATCCGGACAATAAATTTTAAAGCCCATTATAAAATTATAATCCAATTATTCAAAATATATTATAGTATTAATTTATAACAATACAAGACATACCTTTTTCTGTAAATTCCATATTTCGTTAAAAAATTAGAGCTTTTTTGTAAGTATCACACTATTTGTACAAACTAATAGCAACAACTAATTAAGTGCTAAATCTGCATCGATAAAAAAATTCTATTGGGGCGACAATATTAAGGAAATATAAATTATTGGAAGAAAAATACCTGTATTTTGCAGTTTAAAAAATACTTTATTTTATTATTTTTGTCCATTACTTAAGGCACTGTATAGCGTAGCGTGTACCCAATAAAGTACCATACAATCAATGTATCTACCTACCAAATATAGAACATTATTTTCAACATTTATCAATAGACAAAATGTGATGTTGATTATTAAAAAATTACATCTCTAACAGTCTACTTGAATATCTTGCCTTCTCGACTAGCCATCACTGATTAATCACACAACACACACTTATTGGGTATGGATACATTTAATTATGTCTATTAAAAACTCTTCTCTTTAAAAAAGAAAGCTTAAAAGCTGAAAACAAATGCTCAGTACAAAGCGGTCACCTTCGGTCAGAAATTAACGTAGCTAATTTTACCATCATTTGTTTTTATTCGCTCCAAAATACAAAATAAACATTTTTGTTTGACCTAATTTTGCTTGCATGATTTTTAACAATAAAATGTTATGAAAAGGCCACATTCCTTTTAAATTATGCAAAAAAAGCATAAAATAATGTTGTGTAGCTGCCATTATAAATAAAACAGATCAAAAAATTGGCTACAATGTTAAGTTAAATACCAATGTTAATAATAATGGTTTAAAAGTATGAATATGCACGTTGAAGGTTTGCGTTCAAAAATCCAATATTTATTTGCCTGCAACAAAAGCAGCGTCGCTTTTATTTAATCGAAAAAATAGTAAAATGCACCCCACGCTTTTACTCTGAAATGACAATAATCTTAATGAAAAATTATTTCTCTAATTTTAGTTCGGTTCATATAAGTGTTTTAGTTTTTTAAACTACTATTTATTTTCATTTTAGTTCGATATGCATGTATGTATGTATGTAGGTGTAAAATGCTCAGTTTATTCACTAAAAATTCCTTCGCCATTTGTCAAGAGTAGCTAATAAAGCGTGTTTCTTACAGTTCTGAAAAAAGTTTGGGATGTTGCCAAAGATGCGCAACACAGGTGTTGTTTTTATAATATAAAGGAATTTTTTTATCCTGGCGATCTAACCAGGATAACGGGATACTGTTTGCAGATTATTGCATTGTCATGGGTCCTTGATACGTGTGCAAAGTTTCAAAGAAATCGAATAGCTGGAAGTTGGTAAAATTAGGCTCAAAGATTCCGTTACATAGATAGATAGTCTGCATTTACATAAATTAAAACATAAAAGACGAACCACTTATATTGTTTTTCCGTCACAGTGTAAACACCGTAACAAATAACGTTACACCTCTTCTGAGTTCGAGGCGTAACAAAAGTCGTCACAGTCATAAATAAATTATCTGTGAGCCAGGCAGCGCCGCGCCCGGCATAAGTCAAAGGCGGCTTTGCCGGCGGCGGCAGCGCGGAAACGAAAAAAACGTGCCAAATGATAAATCCGAGAAAAGCGCTCGAAACGTACGTCGACGGGCTCGAGTTCTGTTCCAGAAAGAAACCAGAGATGGATTGCGAAAGTTTGGATCCAGTTTATTACGGACTGTGAGCAATAATCGAAGGAAGAAATATATATATTTTTAGGCACTATTAAACTTGCTCCGCTGTCCGGCGGTTTTTATATTCATGTATATGAAAACCGCCGAAAATGTTAATTAATTTATTATTACCGGCAATTAACTATTAAAACCGCCAAAAATAGTTTAAGTTAATCTAACCTTAATAATTATTTATTTTGCTGTGCCGTAAGCAGTCGGATTTGTTTGTGCTATTTTAAGGTTGTGGTTTAGCTTATAGCACCCTTTGGAAAAAGGTTGGAGCGCCCAAGCAAGCAAGCTGACGTCATTATGACGTCATTTTTAAGTCATTTTTGGTCATAGGACGTCATCAGACTAAAAATATGACGTCATTTTGACGTCATTTTAATGACGTGTTTTGACGTCGTTAAAGTGACGTCTTTTCGACGTCATTTTTTCGTCATACTAGCTCATAAAAATCTAATGACGTCATGTTTAGAAAACCCGCCAGAAAAAATTTGTGACATTATATGATTCGTGTCAAAATCCAACCGAAATATCATATGACAGAAAAATAAGACTAATAATTTTACAAAATTGAAATAGGAAAAACTTTACCGATAGATGGCGTAATGGACAATAAACTACTACGTTTATTCAACATCTTCGCTTTTTATCGCCTACACCGTACCGATGAGACCAAAATAGTTCGAGACCGGTCTGCGGTTGGTGATCTCAATTAGCTTTGAAAGAAATATCTTCGGCTAGTGTAAAAATCTGCATCTCCAGGTTGGACAGTGTCCCGAGAGATGCGACCTCGCTATTTGACATTTGCAAGGAAATTGCAAGCAGTAAGGATTTTATCCTATTTCAATTTTCAAATAAAATACCGTATCATTTTAGCTTTCGAAAATTATATGTCAATTTTCGTCATCTTAAAGACGTCATTAACAGGACGTCTTTTTGTCTGTGACTTAGGAGGTCAATTTAACGTCACTTTGTCGTCATCTTATGACGTCTTTGTAATAAAGAAAACCGTAGATTTTATCAGAGTATTTTATTTCATGTTGGATTCAATCTTTTCTTTTTTGGCTTGTCTATAGAGGCCACCTTCTGTAGTTTATCACCACTGTTTTTTTCTGTAGATGGCGCCCAAATTTCTATTTCTTAATTAGTGATAAACGACCACAGAAGGACTTTTAAGTAATCAATTAAATATTTGTACTGACACTGTTGCAGGAGTTGTAAAGAATATTTAAGATGAAACTCACGGCCTATTGCCACAACTAACAGAGAGCTAGACCGTAAGGCATTTTGTCTAAATCAATTGCTAATATTACATCTCTTAATTTAGGCAATTTCATTATAACCTTTTAGCCAAAGTTATGTTATAGTATTAGAAAGAAGGTCGTTGATGTGAAAAAGAAACATAACATTTATTAACACGGCACCTACAATACTTAGTACTGAGGCTTCATTTAAACCTTCTTTTGCATGATAGCAAAAATTAGGTAAAAGAGAAATAAATTTAAACAAGAATAATCTTTAAATCATTCTACTGACACCGGGCCCGACCAAAACGGCGATACGTGTTTCGTCTTCGTTAAGACTTGTCATAGCCGCTTCAGTTCGATTGACACCTTGATGATGCCCCGATTGACTATAAATATTTTTTCTGTATCCCAGAACTAACAAATACATACAACCGGTGCCATCTCACCAAGAAATTTAAAAACAACCAGCCATGGCATCGAGAGATTAAATGGTAGGTAAAAGTGCGCCATCTAGTTGTATATGGCAAAAGTTAAGTATGTAACATACTGTTATGCCACCAAACCATAAGGAAACTGGCCGCCCATCATTCTGCGGGTTTGCAGAATTCGGATGAGTAGTTTTGCCCAATCCAGGTAGGTGGCGTACAGCAGTGACTGAATATATGATAAAAATCATATAGAAAGCAGTATTTTTCACCCAAACTGCGATATAATATAAAAGTTAATGAATGGTATCGCTGAGCCTTGAAACACATTAATTTTTAGACAACCAACCATGGTAGCTAAATTCTTACAGGTTATTATTTATTTATTTATTTTTACAGTCATTAATGAGCCATATGCCCAAAGAACTTTACCTTTTATTAATGTATATATATATATATATATATATATATATATATATATATATATATATATATATATATATATATATATATATATATATATATACATATATATATATATATATATATATATATATATATATATATATATATATATATATATATATATATACATATATATATATATATATATATATATATATATATATATATATATATATATATATTTTGTGTGTTTAATTTACCAGCTATCTTGGAAACTTTTAGCACCCATTATGTTATTATTAAAAAAATGTGTTGTTTTTGTTACATACAAACTAAATTAAGTAGTGTTCTCTGTGGTATCGTATTTAAAAATTTAAAAATAATTTAAATTTTTTATTTTACTTGACTATTTAATTTTTTCAAGCTTACCATAGAACGTTACTGTCAGCATATTTTACTTGTGTGATTTTAAAATAATAAAATATAGGTGTGAAGCTATATTGATTACTTACTTTTGATAAGAAAAAATCATTTATATCTTTTTTCACCGACTTTTTCTGTATATTCCGGATCTGTCTGCTCTCAAATCCTCTTGTGTACTCGGTTCTCTCGTCTTTTCACAACGGTCGGTCGGTCGACCCGGGGGCTTAATTAACGATAGGATGGGGCTGGGTTGGCCGCAGACGCCCCCGTGAGCTCCGTGCTCCCTCAGGGTTTCTTTGGAGACCTTTGGGATTCAGCGAAGCGACGGACGTGCCGATGGACGAAGTGATTAAATTATGTAGTTTTCTAGTGGATGTGGATCGGGCGTATTCCGTGTGGGCGTCGTGAATGATAAAAATTGAAGTTTTTCAACTCGAAGGATCTCCGACAGAAAATTTATACTTAGGGTTTTCAATAAATTACTTGAATTTCGACTTAAAGAAAATGATTTGTTTTTGACAACTTGTTTTATAATAATAATAACTGCTGAAGAAAAGAACACAATTTTGTAATATTTTTATGTTTAAGTATAAGTAAGGTATTAAAAGGATTTTCAGATTATTTTGTCTGAAGACTGGCATGAGACGGACATCAAACATATACCGGATGCTACTTTCCTAAAAAGGGATACTTGGGTAAAAACATTAATTGCAAAAAGGGTGTTTTTGCTCTCCCTCCAGAAAAAAAAATAGGAAGTTTTAAACGCGAATCCTCTTTTTGTTATTTTTGTTAAATTTAATCAAATTTTATCGATAAATCTTAAATTTTGCAATCTGCCTTTTTTATAGTTAGAGGCATATATGTCTCCCCGTGGACAGTGGACAGAGCTTGATCTTCGAAGCCAGAGGTCGCTGGTTTGATTCCCAGCGGGGAGACATATTTAGGTAGTAATTATTTAAAAATAACGACCGTGGTGGCACTACCGCGTTGTCTAAAAGGTGCTGTGAAATGCATAACTGCATGTTTCAGTGCTTGGACAACGTTGACGGAACAAGGGGAACGATGGGTTAAACATCTAATAACCCGACACCCACGGTACTCTGGTATTTATGCATATGCCTTCGTGGGATGTCAAAAGATTTAAAAAAACCTAATAGTCTTGCCCAAGTCAACAAGAACTTTTTCTTGAGACAATAATAGTAATTTATGTAACAAGTGCATAAAGTGATACTTTTTACGAATGGAAAGTTTGACATTACGAGCCGTTAGGCGAGTGCGGAATATCCATAAGTAAAAAAAAGATACTTTATGTATGTGTTACATACTATATTTTTCCACGACCCTATAAAAATTTTCAAAAATACCATTTTATACATGTTCTAATTAATTAAACTTATTAATATTAATTTTTGCAGTACAGTCATTATATTGCAACACAAAATCATAGCCTCCTTATTTTTAAGAGACAATTATCCTCTTTATAGCTATGCATTTATTATTTAATTTAAAAAAAAGTAAGTACTGACTTTTGTAGAAATAATACTAAAGCAGGAATAATTCCTTTTCCATTTCTTAGTCATCCAAATTCATTATTACTATTAATTTTCAAGAAGTTCTATTAAATTTATTTGCAAACTGTTAAATTTAAAACCACATGAACCAAAAGAAATATTGACGAAATCAAAGGTAACTTGACCGTTTGGTTTAGTTAATGTCGCGTTTACTGTTACATTGCATAAATTGATATTTAAGTTTATTCTAGTAGGCATTGAAACAAAACACTAATTCAAAGTATGAAAAAGGCTTCGAAGTGTTAAAAAAGGTACTTTTTTAACAGTTTATGTAGTGTACTGGAATGAAGTACATTAATTCTGTTAACGATTAAAAAAACAGCATTTTTGAACGGTCGTGGAAAAAGAATATTTTGAATATGAATTTGAAACGAATTGTAAAATGAAGAAAAGTTAACCGACTGTAGTTTAAAAAGAAATCAAGATATTTATTAAAATTAAAATGTTAAATGTGATAAATAAAAACTCTTTGTAGGTCTAAAATTTATTTTGTAATAATTCCCTTTAATATTATTTATTTTTATGAGAAAAAATGAATATTTTTGGCAATATCGTCACACTCATATTAAACAATTTTCTCTATATGACTCTGTTGTTGAATGCCATATTGCTGAATGTTACTCGCGAGTCTGGGCAAATCAATTGGCTTTTTCTCATAATAATTTTTTAAAGTTATGCCTTAATTAGCAATATTCACTTATTGAACTTTGACTGTTTTTGTGCTTTTTCTTTTTTACAATTTTTACGATGTAAAAGACTGTAAAACATCTTTGTTAATTACGATATGTAGCCCCTGAAAACAAAAAACGTCGATCAGGTATACCTATTTCTATTTCTATTTTTTTTCTTGGTTTTGGTCCCTTCAGGTCCAATCCACACCTTCCGGACTATGCTTTCCAGGGCTTCGTCGGCGGAAAATCTGGATAATCGAGCTCATAGCTCCCAGAAATTCAAAAAAGAAAACAAACAATTCAACAATCGATGCAATGCATAAATTGTCGGCTGTCAAACCAAGATCTGCTACTGGTGTTACGTATAACCTTCACTTTCACTACCGACTAGTACCACTCATCGTGTTCCACCACCAAACAGGATACCATCAGCTTATAGGAATCTTCGCTCACAGCGTTAGGACCGAAGAAGATGCCGTCAATTTAGCGTTAATCTTCCTTGATCCCCGAAGGTAAAAACGTTCGTCACGACACCTCTAGCCGCCACCCGGGAAGAACTTTGTAGTCCTCTACGCACGTCCACACCGTCCGAGGTCAGGCAAAGAGTCCCGCCTAAAGTACCCATCTTTTGTATATGGTCCTATCAGGGTAGGCCTCACCTGTCTTAAGAGTCAAAGTGTAATTTAGTAAGCTTCTGTTGAATTCGATAGCGATTATTATCAAAATTAAAATAAATCAGAAACATACTGTTGAACATTTCTGATTTCAATAAATACAAAGTGATTTTCATGCAGTGTCTTGTATTAATTATTTTCCATGCTCTCATAATAATTTTTAACGAAACCGTTTATTATTTTAAAATGTTAAAAATGTAAATCGATACACAATATAGAAGAGCTTTAAAATTGACATAAAATGACTTTTGATAAAATGTGGACACGTACCTTTATTATTTAACACATCTAACTGCTTTATCAGTTTTGTTACTTAAACTGGTGGATAATATCCTATTTTAGTAAACACATAATAATGTTTATCATTACTTACTTCTAAAAATGTGTATCGTAAAATAATAAGTACTGATAAATAATACCCGTCAATTAATTTTACCACAAGTATTCTTTAATTATGTCTCCAAAATTCAATCAAATCAACAAAAACCATTTTTTATTAATCTAATAACTAATTTGACTTAATTCCAAATTTATAAAAACGAGATATGATATATGTGCAGTTCTATTGCAATTTCCGGGCACGTTTTGTTTTCGGTGTTTATTAATGTATAAAATGATTTATTTTTAGTTTTAAAATTGGCTCCCGGTTTGCGTTGTCTAAATTTAAAAAATAAATAAATGAAAATATTAGTACGTCAGTAAATCTATGGATTTTGGAATGGAAAATGCAATGTTTCTTAAATGTTTTTCCCGTTGGTAATTTGCATTTTACTTAGTCTATAGATATACATTTAGTGGTAAAAAATCTCAAATTGCGGTTGGCTTTAATATATAGGGTAATTTCACACTATAGGAATTAACTTGAAAATAATTGCTCAAACAAAAAAGTATTACCTAATAGGAAAAAGTCCGCAAAATGAAAATAATAAATTATTAAAAAAACCGTTTGATTCTAGGGAGCAAATATGTATTAGATGTTCAAATCCATATCTTATTTATTTTCTATTGTAAAAAAAAATACAAATTTTTAAAGAAAACAGCCAGAAATTTAATTATAATGGGGTCGTAATATACTAGTGCAGTCTACGTAAGATGGCGTTATAGGAGAAACTTTGAGTTGTTATTTTTAATATTACATACTAAAAAGTCCTTGCATGTTCCAAAACTTAAAAAAGGCAACTATAAGTTATCAAAGTTTATGTCCTTGATCATCTAGGAGGTTTTGGCCAAAATCTAATTTTCTCTACAAAGCAAGTGCCTGTATTTTTTGCTATATATCGAAATTTTTATAAAGAAATAATGCTTAAAATAAAAATTATTTTAAAAAATAAGGCAATTTTGTTTACTTACAAAAAAATGCGATAACGGTGAAAATTTAGGTTTACATTGAGTTGCAATAGATTTCATGCTTTTACAGTGATATAATTATACATAGTTTTTTAATTACACTTTAGGTGTGTATATATCTTAAAAATAACAAAGAAAGTAGCAGTTTACTAATTTGGAGCTACAAGAGGCAGGGATTGTGGGGTATGGTGACGCCGCGGCACACAAATTTCAGTGTCTTCTTAAAAAATGTGTTTTCTTTTAAAATAGGAATATTGATATGAATAAAAAAAAGAAATGTTAAAATTAGGGCTTTCATCAATCGCTTCCTAAAAAGAATTATGACGTTAAATTACTCCACAGAATAGTTGAAAATTTGGGTCAAATTTGGCAACATTTTGTCTTTCCCTGTATAACACTAACGCTGTAAAGCTTTTTGCAATCAACATATTAAAATAGTAATTTAGTAACAAGTGGATAAAGTGATACTTTTTTTACGAATGGGAAGTTTGACACGAGCCATTAGCGAGTGCGGCAATCCGCATGAGTAAAAAAGACACTATACGGTAGTGTTACATACTATATTTTTCTTTCCACGACCGTATAAAATACCTTTCCGAAAATACCATTATATACATGTTTTATTCATCTAAACTTAATAATTTTAAGTAAGTTTTTGCAGCACAGCCATTATATTGCGACAAAAATCATGGCCATACCATTGTGCAAGAGACGATGATTCTGTATTACTATGAATACACTATTTAATTTTAGAAAACTTTAGTCTTTGTAGAAATCATACTAAAAGCTGTATAAGTTCCTTTTGCAATCTCTAGGTCACCAAATTCATTGGTACTATTAACTCGTCAATGGGTTCTATTAAATTTATTTGCAAACTATACTTAAGAATCTGTCCATTTTCAAAGAGACTCAACATAGTTTAACTACTTGTTGAGTCTCAAATATATTAAACCTAGGCTGTTGTACCGGCATCATCAGACTCCATCCAGCAGTTACAACAGTAACTGTTGTTTTTAAATAGTTAGGTTCTATTTATTTGCTGGAGACGGCGAAACATGTCACCTAAATTTTAATATATATTTGACAAATTTGAGACTCGACTTTGATCCTTAAATTCTAGTTAAATATTTGCAAACTCTAAATTTTTAAAACTAGGACACATGAACTAAAGAAAAATACGACGACATCAAAGTAACTTGACCGTTTGGTTCCGTTGATGTCGCGATTACTTTTACATTGAATAAATTGATATTTAAGTTTATTCTAGTAGGCATTGAAACTAAATGACTAATTCAAAGTATGAGAAAAGCTTCTGAAGTGTTACAAAAATTTACTTTTTTAACTGTTTATGTAGAGTACTTTAATTTTATGTTAACAATTAAAACAGCATTTTTTTACAGTCGTGGAAAAATAATTTTAATAAAAGGAGCTAAAACTGGGCCAAAAATGACTAAAATCATTCAAAAACCAAAATTTAAAATTGAATTTGAACAAAATTTTGTTTATCTGATTTTTTTTGTCAAGTACTGTAGTTTGTATTATAATGTAACATTTTGTATATAAATAAACTAAAACTGGTTATTTAACTTTTAAACTAATTTATTTTGAATAATTTAAAATTAAAAATATATAACCAGGGTGTCCGGACGGCGATTCTGCACGAAATAAAAAAAAAATTAATGCAACAAACTTCAATAATTTTTTCGACAACTCAAAATTAATGAAGATACAGGATGTTGAAAAAAAAATTGTTTTGCTATTTTTTTAATAACTTTTATCTGTCAAAACTTATAATACAATGTAATTACTTATTTCTATGTAACCCAAAGCGTTTGTTTTTAAAGCTTGTCTTGTTAATAATTTTGAAAATCAGAATTTCTAATTAAACGTACGTAAATGTTTTAAGGTCGTTTTTCTCTTAAACCGTTCATTTTAAGTGAATGCAACAAGAAGATCTTTTTTAAAAGATATTTTAATGCTCTTTATTAATTTTATATCCAAATTATGAAAGGATTGAATCAAAAAAGTTCTAAGTCATTTTTTTAAAGTGAAGGACAGTTTAGGCCCTTTGGCATTGACTACTGGCATTATTTTAATAGGGCGAATACAGAGAATCACTAGTGATATGTATGCAAAAGTTGGCAAAAATCAGTACACTAGAAAAAAGCAGTTAGAAAAATAACAAAGATATGTTTTTCTCCAACATCCTGTTCCTTCGTTAATTCTGAGTTTTCCAAAAACAGAAGTTGGTTGCATTAATTTTTTTGTGCAGAATCACCAGGGGCGGTCATATCGACTTTCTGAGGGGGAGGCCATAGGCCGAGAAAAGTGTGTGAGGTGCCAAAAAACAAAAATCTTGGCGCCCCTAGAAAGAAACAAAATTTTCAAATTTTTTGAAGAGCAAAAAAAAAAAGGTCCCCTCACCTATTTTTATTGTTGTTCTTTCATTCTTTAATTTATAAAATTACAAAAAAACTCCCACGTATTTGAAAAGCAAAAAAAGAAGGTCCTTACTTCTCACTTTTCAATTCCATGATCACCCTCACCCCTCGGACCAGCCCTGAGGGGGCATATCATCATTAAATGCCCAAAATGCCCATATTTGCCATTACATATGTATGAAATACAAAGGATGTGGCATTAAAGCGAGGAGGCCATGGCCCCAGGCCCTCCTATGACCGCCCCTGAATCACCCACACAGAAATCCTAACGCGTAATTTTCGTACACCCTATATATTATCTCTCTGATATTCACCTGAATCCTAAAAATTTTGGCAATATGATAAATAGCACAAAAAGCAAATTATTAGCGAACAAAGGGGACCTGATTATGAATCCATCGACGTGGTAAACCGGTGGCGTCATATCATCGCGTGTTTTTATCGGAGGCGGCGGCGGCGGCGGGAGGAAGCAGGAGTGTGCATGTCAATCACTGATACATCGCAGGCACGCGCGTCCGGACACCGATTCATATGAACCACGTTTACATGGCGTCAACTGGGACTTTAAATTTCTAGTCGTTTTAGAATATTTTGGTCGTATACAGTATGCTATACGAATGAATATGAAAAAGAGAACTTTTATTCTTGACAGTTAAGAGAAAGAATTCCTGCTTTTCGTGTCATTCAGCAGGGCCTCTTCACTAACTAATTTCGCCTCCGCCTCACAGGACGTATCAAAGTGGCTGTAACGGGTACATGCTGAATAAAAAGCTATAGTCTTAAAGAAACAATGTCATTGGTCGTCGGTAAGATATAATCTCACCGTTGATAAGGTACTAAAAAGAATCATTCAGTGATCGTCATAAAATTTTACCGGGAGTCGGCATACGTAAAATATAGAAAATAAATCTCTAATGTCATATATAATGTATGAAAAAGAGATCTAGCCTTTCCAACAAATAAGTTCCTGCTTTTCGTGTCATTTTGAATGAGTATTTTCTTCTCGCGTAACGAAAGGTAGTTACTTTGTGAATGCAATCTTACGTTATAAAATGTTATTGGTTGTTAGAGCAACAACAAATAACCGTCAAATTTGACAAATACTATTTGACGTGGAGTTTTATTTAAATAAAAATAGGAATATATTTCTACTTTTCTAAGATACTCAAAATATTTTTCTTAAGACTTGCGCAAAGTGCATAAAGCTATTTAATTTAAATTCAATCTACAGACTGTCGATTGATGTGGTTTACAAAAAAAAAGGGGGAGGAACAACAATTTTATTTAATATTTTAAATAATTCTTTTTAAAATTTTGCTTGTAAAATAAGGAGATAAAAATAATTCTTTATTAAAATTTTTGCTTGTAAAAAGGAGGTAATTATTTACAGACCGGACGCGTCGCCGATTTTAATAAAATTTGGTATACAGGGGTTTTTTGAGGCACTGATTACATCTGAAAAATTTTTAGTCGCACACGTTTCGTTCTCGAGATATTCATCATCAGACTTGAATAACCAAAACTAACCTAAATTCACTATTTATCTCTTCTTTGCATTCAATTTTGGAGCTTTCTGTTATATTGGTACTTAATATTTGATTTCGACCTCTAAAACCCTATTATTCTATTTATTTTACCCATTTTTCCATAAAATTGTAGAGCTTCACTTTCAATCGCAGTAGCCTTGGCGGCGGCAAGGCTAGTGCGATCGAAATGATTAAAAAGTGAAACTTTGCAATATTATGGAAAAAAACAGATTAAATAAATAAAAAATGGGGTTTTTAAAGGTGGAAATCAAATATTGAGTACCAATTTAGCTTTCAATCAAGAATTGAGTGCAAAGAGAAGGGGGAAATAGTGAATTCAGGTTAGTTTTGGTTATCAATGATCTGATGATGAATATTTTGAGAATAAAACGTGTTCGACTAAAAATTCTTCTAGATTTATAATCAGCGCCCCAAAAAAAAAAAACCCGTATACCAAATTTTATTGAAATCGGCGATGCGTCCGGTTTGTAACAACAACTAAAGAAGGATTCATGAAGAGAAAATGTTGATTTTGTATACAGTTTTCGCAAAAACTTAAAGAAAATTATTTTCTTTTAAGATTAAACCACCTTTACTTTAAATTTTTAAGCAAAATATCAAAGCAAATTATTTAGAATAGCGTTTTAAATGACTTTATTAATGTTACAGGAGTATCAAAAAGTTTCATAAAACTGATTTTGGAGATATCAAAAATAAACTATTTTAAATATTTATAATAAACTGACTTAAAAACTCTCATAATTTGTGTTTTAAACACCTGCTTTTCTTAAATTTCTACACAACACAATTTTTAAACTGTAAACCAATGTGATCAAGGCGTTTTCGTATTATTGTTTTTATCGATTACAAATATAATTCTAAATACATTTTTTAAATGATATTTTACTTAAAAATAAAAAATAAAAGTAGTTTACTATTGGAGGAAAAATCATGGGTTTTTGCAAACCCCGTATACAAAATAAATATTTTCTCTTTGTAAATCCTATTTTGTTTTTACAAGCAATAATTTTTATGAAGAACGAATTTTTTCCGAAAAATTAAATTATTGGTCCATTTGTCCTCTTGTAAACCCTATTCGTGGACAGTTTGTATTTCCATACTTTATAATAAATACTGCAGAAATATCACTTGGGTGGTATAAAAATTAATAGTTGCATTTTATTTTTGCCTTAACTTTCCGCAAAACTGCACAACGACGTGACACATGGGCGAAGAAGTAGAAATCGCCGATTGTGCACAAAACTACTTTGTAAACAGATTGTGGCTTCCTTAGCAGTTCCAAATCGTGCAAACGAAGGGATGAGCAGCGCTGGAACAAAACACGTGCGACAGAGCCCCAATAAATCACATTTCGCTCGGGATTCGAGGATTATCTGCCGATCTGGCGAAACTCAGATTAAGGAAAACAACAACAACGGTGTGTTGTTCGGGGGTACGCAGATGTAAAAACACAATTGCTTACCGCTTGATTTACCTTAAGAAAAAGAAGAAAGGAAGGAAAAATAATGAAATATTGATATACAGGTTGTCTCCTAACTACGGTACGAAACTTATTTATTTATTTCTTATGTCTTTTTATCAAAAAAAAAAAAAAATATATATAAACATATGTCCGCACGGTATTTTTAAATATTCTAAAATCCTTAAACCAATTTGGATGAAATTTGGTACACCCATTAAATGTAATAAGGTGCTTGTAAAGTTCCACCTAGGTTTGTGTCAGTGAGCCATTACAGCCATATTATTATTGAGAACAAAAGCTACACCACTGGTATATATATATATATATATATATATATATATATATATATATATATATATATATATATATATATATATATATATATATATATATAATAGTGGAAGGGTAGTCTTGACCGACTAGTTGAATACAAACATTCTAAATTCTTGGGGATTCGGTCTAGGGCTGAAGTAAAACTCTTTTTTACTAAACGCCGAGCTTTCGGAAATTTATTTTTTCCTTTCTCAAGGGTGCAAAGTGAGTTTTCTTTAGGCTAGAGTTGTAATAAGAAACATAATCAATTCATTGTTTTACATATTTCTTCTGACAATTTTTGAAATTAAACTTTTAAAATTATTTTTACATTTTAAGTGTTTTAGAAACATCTTAAAAATACTGTATTTATTAAGATATTTATATATTTATATTATTATTAAGGATGATACTAAAAGTATTTATAAACAGCCTAAAATAAAATTAAATTTTAAAAATAAACAATTTTGACCCTAGTAAATAAGGAAAATGACGATTTTTGATAAAATACACTACTGCTTATTTATTTAAAGGCAAATAATTGTTTATTTTTTATTTTGTTTTTTTTTAACATGTTGTCCTATGGGTACTTGTTAGCAAAAATTAAGAAAGATTTGAGAATTTTTCTTAAAAATAAAGCTGAATACGAAAAAATAATTAAGAAAACTGGATAGTTGCATTTTAAATTGCTTAATCGGAAAAAATATAAACTTTGTAAAAATTTTGTGGGTACTTTTTTTCTCTTAAATATTGGCTGCGTTACCCACTGGGACGCCACTGTACCAAATAATCTTAATCTAGGTAAAGCTTTGCAAGCGCCTTATTACATTAAATAAGTATATCAAATTTCATCTGTACCGTAGTTAGGAAATACCCTGTATATTTGGACATTAAAAGTAAAATAAACATTGGACTGATTAAAAAAAAGTTTTTTTTCTTAATTATACAGAAAATATTGTTGGAAATGATGAAAAAATCCTGTAAAAGCCCTAATATTAATGTTAAGAGGTGCCGAATAATACATTTTAATTTTCCTTAACATGATTAAGATGGGTAAACTTGTTTTTTGAGTTAAGAATTTTATATCTCTTTAATGGTTCATCAAAAAGCTCTCTTATAATTTTTTAATAAACCGACGCGTTTTTTAAATTTTTTTGACGAAACCACAACGTTTATCAAAATGGTTTCACCAAATCAAACATTTAGAATATAAAATAAATGTTTTTTTTTTTGATAAATGCAGTTAAAGAGATAATTAAATAGAGATCACTTTTCATTTCATCTAAAAATCATGGGTAACTAGATATTTTGAAAAACCCGTTTTTTCCAAAAGAATCCCTTGTAGCTCGATTAATATTCGTAATAAAAAAGTGTAAATGAAAAACTTATAGATAATTATGATATTAATTAACAGGTATATTCCGATATTTAATATAGTAGTTTGTTTTATAGCTATGACATAAACTTTTGTCAATGAAATAGTTGACTATGATATTTTAAAAAGGCCCTTTTATAAACTGTTTAACGCTGTATCTCAAGATATACTTTAAATATAAAAATAACGTATTTTTGAAGATAATTATTTTCACTTTTTTTTAATCATTTTGCCCTATTTAATAGAATCAGTTTTATTTATAATGACATGTCCGTTTTGCTCCTTCGCTACTTCAAATGTTTTAATACCTAATATTATTTGATATTTGTGGTTTTTAAGTTTATAAAAAACGAGATAAATAAATAAAATTAATAAGAAGAACTAATTATTTACAATAAAACTAAAATTATTGTAAATCAAAATTCAATTTCACCACGAGAGCAAAAGTATGTATTTTTTATGTAAAGTATATATAATTATACATAGTTGAAATGCTTACAAAAAAATCTTTGAAAAATAGCTGCAGCGGTTTTTGATATCCTTGTACTAAACATCGAAAAAAACTCAAACTGTATTTTTTTAATAATTGCTCTACTGTTCTTAAGACTAAATGAAGCACAGGAAAAAAATAATAAATAATTTAGTTTAATATTATTTTTTTATTCTAATTTATTATGATATGACACTCATATAAAAAATGCGAATCATACCATTTAATATAAAATTTATAAAAATAGTATCTTTAAATATGCTATTGTAAATATTTATATACAGGGTAATTATTAAGTCGACAATTTCCTCTTTACACTGTATAGAATACAAGAAAGTGAACCATTTTTTAAATAGAGTTATGTTCGAAAATGCTTTGTTTCCAAAATACAGGGTGTTAATATTTTAAGAAAAAATGCCTTTGTTGTCATAACTTTTCTACCACTCCAGGTATGTCCACATAGTTTAGTACACTTCTTTTAACCAATACATTACATTTTTTACTGCTATTTTTTTACCAGTGGCGTTCGAACAAAATTTGTATTCAATTTTTTCAAGAAAATAATAGTACAGCACTGCTTCTTCTTCGATTAAACACTATTTTTAAAATAATCATTTATTTGGATTTAATTTGGTCCCTCGTTACTTTTTTTGTACGACGAACGGTTTTCGTTTAAAAAAATTAAAGCCATATTGATACATACCAAAATTTAATATGGTATTTTGTATGTAAAATTCGTGTTTGACTTTTATTAAAAACTTTAACTACTGATTTTTTATTAGGTTTAAATTGTAGTAATGTAGGTTTTTGACCTTTTTTTAAATACAAATTAGACACAAACGAATTTTACATACAAAACACAATATCAGATTTTAGCGATTTTGCCATGCAACAAAATGGCTTTTATTTTTTTAACAAAAACCGTTTATCGCACTACAAAATAACATGAGACCAAATTAAATCCAAAGTAAATGAATATTTTGTTTTATTCAGTAGTTACCTGGAACAAAACAAAATAGTCCCTGAGCTAGTAATAAAATTTTTCCTACGACCACTTGTGAAAATAGCAAATAGCACACTGATTTCATGCATAGAAAATGCGTTATATCACACTAGTGTTGCAAAGTACTTTATAGCACTAGTGTTGCAAAGTACTTTACAACACTGGTGTGATACATATTATGATGTCATTCTAAAAACTGCTATTGGTTTTGCAAGTGACATATTTATTGTAGTGACAGTAAAAAAAACTTTTTATTTACCTTAAACGGTAGAACACAAATTAGCGAAAATCATCTTATTTTATATTTATTAAAATTTACGAAAAAATAAAAACATAAACAAAAATAGACATAATCACAAAAACAACTTTCACTGACTAGCACAGTGTTGTCAGGTAAGTGATCAAATTAAAAATCTCCCTTCTACCTTTGAGCACGTACTTTATAGAGACAGCCTTGCCGCTTGACCGTTCGACCTAAAGCGCCAGAGAAAAAAAGCCTATAGATCAAATTCCTTCCTCTCTTTCTTCGTGTACTCAAACAACTAGTTAAATCTTTTTTAATCCCTAATTAAACCTAAGGCTAATACACACTTTATGAATCCACTTTCTTTTATCCATTCATAAATAGAATCAGACCCTTCCGACGTTGCCAAATGCTTTCCATATTTTGCATGGTAACTGACGTTTGGTAGTCGTTTTTTCCTTACTTTTAGGACTTTAGGTTATGCATTTACAATTTTCATATTTTTATATTTTTCTTAAAAATATGAGGAAAAACTGTTATTTTTACTTAATTTTATATGTGATGTTCAGTTTCATTAACTCGTTTTACCAATTTTACCCCACCCAGCACCCCTTTCCACTCCCCGGTCCCGTAAGTTTATTTACTGATATTTTTTAAAAAACGGAATATTTTGGATATGCACCACTTACGTTTTATTTAGAAGAGTGTCTAAAATATGTAAGAATCGATAATTTTTAAAAACACTTATAATAGCAGAAAACCGTATTAAACTATTAGCGTTATTACCTAACAAAACCATACAATTTTTATTAAGTGAGGGCCTTTTTAAATTCCAAAATGATAAAAGTTATATAATGCTTCTAGGTAGGTGATTTTCGATGTAAAAATATTGTCAAAACAGTATAATATAGCAGTGAGGAAAAGTATATATCACACTAGTGTTGCAAAGTAAATATCACCCTAGTGTTGCAAAGTTCTCAATTGTTTTTATTTTTTCTGATCAGACAAACTTTAATTTACTTATTTTTTGGTGAATAATTTGTGGTCGTAGGAAAAATAGTGTACAGTACTCGTGTGAATATGACTTTCTTACACTCGTGGGTTTGTCGCACTCGGCTAACGCCTCATGCTACAATATTCCCACTCGTGTGAAATTAGTCATTTTCCACACTTGTTATGTAATATACTATAACACATTGTGTTAAACTTGTCCGACAAAAAAATGACGCGTTTGCCCAGATAGACACCGGAAACATTTGACATTGAAAGGCTGGGTTGAAGTGCCGCTTCCATATATGGCGGTATAAATATTCTTGGTAGACCCGTCAAAAGGAACCCCCTTAAAAAGGTTTTAAAAGTGTTATTATCATGAATTGCATTTTATTACTGGTCCAGGGATTAAAACAAGAAACAAATATTAAAATATTTGTATACAGAGAGTTTCTTATTTGCGGTAAAAAGTGAAGGGCGAAATTCTGAGAAAACTTGAGAAAAAAAAATTGTGATATTTCTGGAAATGCATTGTTTTCAATATATCCTTTATTAAAAACTTCGGTTTTTTATTAATATACTACATATTTGGCAGTGCTATTAGTAGTACTAAGAAGTGTATTGAGCCGTAACTTTATTAAATACGACATTCGAATCACTGTAAAATTTAAACATAAAATAAAATAATAGCTTTCCATTGAAAGCAGAAAAACTGCCTACAAAATATTATTTAGTTTAAAAATCATTATTGAGGACTTCTATGGATTAGAAGTATACTTTACTTTACACAATCCTAAAGAAGAATGGAAAGAAACAAATTTAAATATGTTCTTTCGGAACAGGTGTTTTTTAATTTTTATTTTTAAAGTAGCAAGTTATATGACCGGCTCTTGAGATAATTCATACAATGTTGCGATTCTGATGATAATTTTATGAAGTTAGAACCTATGCACGACAAGTGTAATAATTACACTATATGGTATGCAAATAATGTCGAACTCGTCTCTTATAACTTGGCTCAGATCGTTGTAATTTTAACTTAGGATTCTCATTAAGCTTGACTAGATTCCTGCGGGATGGAATCATAAAAGTACCAGTGCTCGTTCCGACCGGCGTCGGGATCCGGTGGCGTAATCCTAAATCGTCGTGTTGCTTTTGACGCCCGCCGTCTCCCGCCGCCGCCACAGCCATCGGGATCTCGTCTCACACTCAGCTTGCCTGCTGCTGATGCGGTCCCAGTTTTTATTATTATGAAAAGCTATGGCTAGTGTTAGACGTGAAGATCCACCAAAAATATTTTAATAGTTTTTGGATTAACATACAGGGTTAGTAAAAAAACCGGAACGGTGGATTATCTCAGAAACCGTAAAATATAAATTGCCCAAATTTTGTGCGAAGGGGAACTAAACATAAAAATTCAAAAATTATATTTGCAAGGTTGCCAAGTTTATAATTTTCTTTCTAGGCTAGGGAATTTTTAAATTTTAAATGGAATATTCTATTTTTTATTGATGGATGGTAATTGTTTGGGTACACGCAAAAATTAAATTAAAAGTACAAAAAATCAAAAAAATTAAACAAGTAAAAAGATAACTAAAAATCGACGTTTCGGTGGCAAGTCTGCCACCGTTGTCAAGATAAATTGAATAAAATTAATAAAAATAAAAATTAACTATTATTAAGGTTTTAAATTTTGAAATTTTTATCTTTTTTATGATATTCTGAGAACGTTTTGACATTAAATGTCAAATATGTTTGTTTGGTTATAGTGTCATAGTGACATAGATAACTGGTTGCTGGTGTATTTATTGTTTGTATTACAAAAAGGTAAATAGTTAGTTAATTTTTAGTCGTCCTGAAGATACTTTAGTATCAAGCAAAGGCAACCAAGTGTTATTTAAATTAACTGAAATTAATGCTACACATTTGTCTTTATTTAATAATATATACGCACTTTCTTTGATTTTGCATTTTTAGAACAAATTTCCTTTGCTAAAATACTCGAAGCATCCCAGTTTATTCTATGATTGTTATCAAATGCGTGTTGGCAGATTTTTGATTTATGAAATTCTGTGTTTTTTTTATACTTTTAATTTAATTTTTGGTGTGTACCCAAACAATTACCATCCATTAAATGAATCCGCCGAATTACAGAACATATCTTCAATCCTATTTTTATTATTGTAATCAATTGCCTGTTTCAACTTTATTATGACCTAATATTAGAGACATTTTGCACCTCTTAAAATAACAGACGTTTTTTGACCTCCTTATGGTTCTCGTTATTAAACATAATGATTACGGCAGCAGTTTTAGACCGAGATTTCAGCCTCTTAGAAATTTATCTTGCGTCTGCGCTTTCGACACATAACCTTATTTTTGCCTGTGGTTCACCGATTTTAAAGTTAACGAAAAATCAGTATTTGCTTTTTATTCTTCATGAGATATAAATTAATATTTAAATATATGCAAACACTTCTGTTGATTTCGTTTTTAAAGTAGATGCAAACAATACAGTATAGGCAAAACACAAACAGTAAGGTTAGGTTTGGTAGTAGAATAAAACGCAAGTGTGCCAGATTGTAACATCTAAATTAATAACTTATTTAGAATATCCGTAAAAGTGCAAGTCCGTTTTAATTTCTTAACACTATTTGATCTTTATTACTGCTATAGATTTTTCGCTAATTAGAAAATGATATTTTAATTAATATACGGCATTAAAATTTTAACCTTTTAAATAATTGATATTAAAATTTCTACAATCCGTAAACCACGCAGTTTAACAATAACGATAACGATAAGCTTTTCGGTATTCATCCGTAATTAAAGGAGTCCGGTATGGTTAAAAACGATAACGGATCATGTTTGCGTTACTGCGCAGTCTCAGAATAACGTTAACCACAACGGAATTGCAAAATAACGGAAATATGCTATCGTATGCTTCTTTCGAAAATAATACAAAAACGACTAGGTATGGTCAATTATATCAAAAACGATCCAACTCAAATTCGTCAAAATTAGTACAGGGAGGAACTGGACATTTCACATTTATAATTTGAATATTTTGTTATGTTTCCTATGCAAGATTTTTAAAAAAGTCAAGGTAAGGAAATAAGGAAATTTAATTATGAAACATCGCAAATGCAGTTCCTAAATTTAGAATGTCCAGTTACTCACTTGTAATAATTTTGAGGAATGTCAGTTGATTTTGATATCCATCATCAGATTTAAAAACGAACTATCCTCATTTTCACTATATTCCCCTTCTTTTTGCACACAGTTCCTGATTTGAAGCTAAAGTGGCACACGATAGTTGATTTTTACCTTTTGGAATCCCGTTTTATGTATTTTACACTTTTTTGAATTAAATTTCGAAAACTTATTTCAATCATCAATATGCACCGCAGGAGGCGTTTATATATTGTTGCCGCGTTTTTCAAGTAAACCCTTTTTGCAACTTATTTAATAAAATCTGTAAAATACATGGAAAACAGAGTTTTAAAGGGTGAAAATAAAATATTGGGGGCCAAATTAGCTTTAAATCAATAATTGTGTGCAAAAAAGGGGAAATATAGTAAAAATGAGGATAGTTCCTTTTTCACTTTAATGATGAATATCATGAAAACGAAACGATTTCGGCTAAAAGTTTCTTTCGGATTCGTGATCAGCCCCCAAAAAACCTCCGTATACCAAATATGGTCAAAATCAGAGTTTCCACTTAGGAAACAATAAATAACCTTACTTTTTTTTGTTCTATTTTTAAAACAAGAAGTACTTTATTTTTGGTCTTTATCCATATGTTTATTTATAATTCTGCCCTGTACCAATCAGAAAAACATTTGGTATCTCAAGGTTAGTTTATATAAGGTTGCGACATATTATCAACTTTTAGGCGGTTCGAGGTCGGGGACGCAAGGAAGGGCACTTCACGGAGAAAAGTTGGCAAGACTGGGTAACATCAAAGCTGATGATCAATCCAGTGGCGTCTAGAATTTGCGCATTTCATTTTGCATTGTTTTGGAAGTGATATTTGTTGAAAGATGTAATTACAAATGTTTTTTATTTAAAGTAAAAGAATTTACAACTTAATAATAAATAAAAACTGTTGTGTAAACGGTTGTTCTACTAATACAATAAACTGTATATCTCCGGCACTGAACAACACTGCCGAAAAATGGGAGATGTGACGTCATAACACGTCAAAGCAATATGGCCGAATGTCGCGACCCTATATAGACCGACTTTGTCGTATCTCTTAGTTTTTGACCATGCGACCAGTTTTCTCATAATGCCTTTAAAATTTTAAAAATGTTTCGTCCATTTGTCATCTTGAAACACTCATCCTGAGACATACTATCTGTTCTGATAACGAAAAACAAATCTACGAAAAATAAGTCACAAAAGAAAAACACGAGGTGTGAAAAAATATATTTATTACTACTACTTTAGTATTTTTCGGCGGTTTTTAGACTCACCAAGAAAATAAGTAAAAACCGACGAAAATTACAAATTAATTTAAATTTTCGGCACTTTTCGTATATATAAATAGAAAAAAAACCGCCGGACAGATTTTCTTCTTATAATTGATTAAAACCGCCGGCGGTTGTTTAGCCAGTGCCTTATTTAAAACCGATTATGCGTTAGCTTTGTCAAAAGAATCCCAAACTGCAAAATCTCCACCCCCAACCCTGTTTTCCAGTCTCTGTAGCAGCACAGCGTGTCCGTCAATTTTCCCCGAGGACGTGTGCCGTCGTCATTAACCCCGAAGCAGAGCCATAAGCACGGTTCGGCCGCCGCTGCGAGAAAATACGCCAAAACGACCAAGAACGCCTCGGAAAGGAAAAAAACTGCCATAAGAGCAGGACCACAGGCAGACTAGAGTTGAAAGCTAAGGAGCTACGGCCATGGAGGTTTTTAATAAAACGACAAGAAATGGTGTTTTTGTATTAAAAAAAAACTAAAAAACACGCTTTTATATGCAACCGAACTAAAAATTAGAAAATCATTTTTCATTACAAAGAGTTTGTCACTTCAGAGTAAAAGCGTGGGGTGCATTTTACTATTTTTTTATAACTTTTCCCTCATAGATATTTGCAAATAGAATAATTATAACATTTAATATATTAAGCACCCCACGCTTTTATTCTGAAGTGACAAACTCTTTGTAATGAAAATGATTTTCTAATTTTTAGTTCGGTTGCATATAAAAGCGTGTTTTTTAGTTTTTTAAACTATTATTTATTTTTCATTTTTAGTTCGATATATCAATTAGTTTTTTAAAAATAAATGCTCCAGTTTATTCACTAAAAAATTCCTTCGCCATTTTGTCAGGAGACACAGAGGATCTGTAAAGGAATTTATTTATCCTGGCGGTCCTAATCAGGATAACGGGATACTGTTTTTAAATTATTACATTGTCATCGGTCCTTGATACGTGTGCAAAGTTTCAAAGAAATTGAATCGCTGGAAGTTGGTAAAAATTAGGCTCAAAGATTCCGTTACATAGATAGATAGATAGATAGATAGTTACAACCCAAGCTAATAAAAGCGTGTTAAAAAAAAAAAAAAAAAAAGAAAATTAAATTAAAGAATTGCACTGGTCTGCATGTTGTACTATTTTGTCGCTATCGGATATTTTTTTAGGTGATTTTTTGTAAAAACTAAAATGTACTGAATTTAAATATAATGGTAGGGGATTTCAAGAGGGGATATAAACGTAGTGTATAACGCTCGAGTAAATCCCCATTTAGCAATGTGGGCTCCCCTATTATAATGAACTGGATTATACACATGTATGTATGTTCTAAAGGTACCACTTAACAAACTACAGGGTGTTAAAATTAAAAAAAAATGTTTTTATATACTACTTTTTTATAGGTATTAAATTATTGCCATTCTAGATATTTTTGAAAAATTTGAGAGTCTCGTATTCGTCAAAGGATAACTTTCTACGTACAAGAAAGAATTAAATATTTATCATTGTAATCCGTCCGGGATATCTCATTCCATTTCATTCAAAGATAAAGGGAAAAGGACTTAAAAACCGCACTGTACGTACCATCGTGCCCAAAAAAAAAAAAAAAAAATAATAATAAAAAAAAATCTTAAACTTTAAAGTCCAAAGAAGGGAAGTGTCTCCTGGTCTATAAGAAAAAGAATTCCCTATATTTGGAATTTTTCTGACGTTGCTATGACAAACTAACATTGCTTTGACGGCATCAAAACATAATATTCTAATACACCAGAAGATAAAACCAAAGAATAGTTTTTTTGAACGCGATGATACCATCGTGACAAAGTTGGGTTTTTGAAATGGAACATCCTGTATATTTTATCACCAATAGAGAGGTCTGCTTAAAAGCCGTTAAACATTTTTTCTAATAGTTTCCAAAATATGAGTTTCCAAATCTTACTGCCTTGGATACCTATGTGTAATGAAAATTATTGTCTAGATTTATATGGTCACTTTTCCAAAACTATAAGAGATAGGCATATCAAATGTGGTATTTTTTAAAATATATTTGCAATGGTAATATAATATACAGGGTGATTCATTAAAAAAAATCTGATGATGGCTATATTTCAGAAAATATTTAAAAATAAATATATTAAATGTACTATTTCTTACAGCTTTTAAGGATACTTTTTAACTGATACATTAATTAAATATTACAAAAAAAAGTTCATAAAAATATGAAAAATTTAAAACAGGGACATCAAAAGTTGATTGACCCACATACATTTCATACTGGATTAGTCAAAAGTACTGCAACTCTTAAATATCTTTAAAACCGCTAAAGCTACATTTACCCAATTTATCTCTAAGGTAGTATCTCTAAGGTATCCGGCATGAAGAATTTAATAGTAATATCGGAGCCGTTGCCAGATTTCCTTGTTTTGTGCTACACGTATCTTTTTCGTGCTTCGCATGCTTGTGGCTGCTCCGGTTATATCGGCAGCGTCGATCAGCGGAGTTAAGCAGTGAAGTGCGCGCCCATAACTTTGATGGGTGTCCGGGCCGCATTTAAACATTCCACTATAGGATTCGGCACCCGTCTTACTCCTGATTGGTCAAATTTAAAATATAATAATGGCGTCCTATTTATTGATATGTGTGGTGCCGAAAACCGTAGTACGTAAACCGAACACTAGTTTTCAACGCCGATTTAACACGCCACGAAGTGGAAGTTTTCGTAAATACGAAGCCACCGAGTTACCTCCTCTTCTTTTTGAACTTAGCCCGATAAAGAAAATTATCAACTTTAATTAACTCCTCCATTCTAAAGTAGGTAATATAATAATTAATAATACATTTTAATTAATAGCTGAATATAAGCTCTAAATATTACTATATTTGTTTACATAGAAAAGCTAAATTAGGAATGAAAAAAAAAAAACAAAATGCATCATATTCCAACAATCAACTCTAAATTTCAGCACCGCTCGCATATTGTACTACGGCTTTCGGCACCGCGCATTTCGATAAATGTGGCGCCATAATGAACTTGACCAATCAGGAGTAAGACGGGTTCCAAATCCTATGGTGGAATGTTTAAATGCGTCCGGGCCGTTGTCGGTTTTGGGCAACGGCATCCGGTGTTCTGCTCGGGGGTGAACGAACGGGCCGAGCAGCAACCATCCAAGTTATGGAATGAATTAGTGTGTGAATGGGAAGGAGTAGGGGTTAAGGTACAATAAAACTTCAAGCTGCAGTGAACCACCAAGAGGGGCGGTCGTCGGACATGGGTGGGATGACCCCGAAAGGGCTAAAAAACCGATGATAAAATATACAGGGCGTTCTATTAAAAAACCCTACTTTGTGGTATAACTTTAAAATAAAAGTAAATATAATTTACTTTTATTTTATTTACTACTATTTACATTTCTTTTTTATCTTTAATATAAAGCAAATTATAAATACCTAGCCAAATTGACAAAATTTGAAAAACATTTTGTATCTCCAAAGCGAATCAAGTTAGCCATAATTTATTTTTACCACTGAATTTGTTTTTAAAAGCGAAATCGAGATTGTGCAATCCGATTTGTTCTATCCCTTTTAGTTTTCATCAAAGGTGCTCCATAATCCCCCTTTCCATTAAAAAAAAGCTTGATAGTGCCCCTTGATACTTGGTCACGTAACCACAAAAAAATACGCCAAAAAGTAGTTTTCCTAACAGTTTCTACCCAAATTTTTAACATATCAATATATATGTTGTTCTATTTAAAAAATAATGGGAGAGGGAAGGACTTTTAAAATACTCACTGTATTATAAGAAACATGTTTATAACAATTTAAAGAATGGATACTTCAGTTTGAAAAGGATATTTCATTATGCTTACGTTTAAAGATTATAAAAAAAATAGGGGATATCAACATTCTGTGCCATTCACTATATCAACTATTATAATAATACAACCATCGCAAAAGAGACCCCGGGTTTCAAACTTTACCCAATAAAAACAAAACCTCTTATGATCTTAAAAATTATAGTGAATTTATAAATAAACTGCTGGACATTCGAACGGATTAAATTTTAAGTAAAAATTTTAAACTTAATTTTCTCAAAGACTACAAAAAATATTTTAGTGCGGTTTTCGACAAATTTGGACTCAAATATTAGTCTTTATTATTACCTACATTGCAGCCTTGGTACTAACCTTACATCTTATATACAGAGCGGTAAATATGACGTTGTTTTGTGGTTCTGAAACTTTTTAAATAAAAGAAAATTTTCAATTTTCAAAATTTTAAAGTAATCAGATAATCATTTGTAACAAACAATTTTGGCAGATTTTTGATATTCCTCGTATATTTGAAAATTATATGTTTTTACTATAAAAGTGACGTTTTAGCGTTGTCGTCCTGTATAACACTAAAACGCGTTTAATCCTATAAACTCCTACTGTTTGACGTTTTAAGCAAAGAACAGAGCAATACAGGGTGGACAAAAATGTAGATCTACGTCTAAAAGTAAATTTTTCTAATTTTTCCATAATTCTTGTTTTCTTTTCTAATTTCTAAAAGTAAAAATGGTAAACCTGGCAACATGGCAACTATCAGCAACAAATGAGGCATTCTCCAAAACCCCCAAGTAGTAAATATTGTAAGTTTTGATAAAACCGGTTCCATACGGAACGACAATCTTTAATATCACATTCAAGCATTGAACAACCATACAATTCAAAGAGCAATATTACGAAAACTAAGTAACGCAAATAAAAAAATAAAAAACTGTTTCGGTATTTTAATCCCTAGATTTCCGAAAATACTTTAGGAACTTATAAAAGTTAATTCTGTAGTTTATGGCAGAACAAAAACAAGAATTATAAAAAAATATAAAAATTTTGAATATACTTTTATAGATAAATCTACTCTTTTGTCCACCATGTATAAAAGTTTTTTAAAACAATAAAAAGATATTGGTTTTTGCTTAAAACGTCAAACAGTGGAAGTTAATAGGACTAAAACTGAGCGGTTTGCAGGGTGATAATGCTGAAATGTCACTTTTTAGTAAAATCATCATATTTTCAGATTTATAAAGAATATAAAAATCTGCCAAAAATTTTTGTTACAAATGATTTTCTAATTATTATAAAATTTTAAAGAATTAAGAATTTATTTTATTTAAAAAGTGGCAAAACATCAAAATTTCAGTAATGTGGGATATTATAAAAACTAATAATTGAATCCAAATATGCCAAAAACTATACTAAAATATTTTGTGTGTTTTTTGAGAAAATTAACATTAAAATTTTACCCAAATTTTTAATTATTCCGTTTAAATGTCCAGCAATTTAGTTTCAAAAGTACAATTAATTGTATGGTAATTCACGCACATTATTTTTGCAAAATTAAAAGAAAAAACCTAATTCGGCTCTGTTCCGCTATGAACATGGCTCGTTGCCTACTTCAAACGATTCAAGGGGATAGAGCGATATCCAGAGCTATCCAGGCCGGAGCGAAGCGCCGCTTTAAAATTATTAATAAGCACCGCGCCGTGCCGATACGGATGCCTCGCACCGAACACGGAATTACCGATCCAGAAAAACATATCTGAAATATTGATAACGTCCTAGTAACAGATGATATAGGTTATGTGATAAATTAACAATTAAGGATAATAAGCGAGAGGTAGCATGGAGTGAGAGAGAGAAATAAGAACTGTTCATTATTTTTTTATATTAAAAAAATACATAAAGTCAATTTATTAGAAAAAAAAATGTTTTAACTTTGAACAAGAAAAGGCTTTCTTAATCTGTTTGTTAACACTATTAAAACCAGACAATATTGAAAAAATCGGATCCAATATTAATTAGTATTTTTTGACCATTTTAAAATTGAAAAAATAAGTAAAGTGTCCAATTTAAAATTTAAAAAGTAAACAAATACATCAAAAATAAGTCACCAAAAAAGTGTATCTACAATCTGTATAAAAGTTGATGTAAAAATGTTTTTACAGAATTAAAAATATTTATAAATAAAAAAGTTATGAAGGATTAAAGAAAACACAATACATTTAAAAAACTGCACAGTGCTGCGAGCTTATAAGACTAGTAGTACTAAAAATCAAAAAAAAAAAAATTAAAACAAGTAAAAAGATACTTTAAAATCGACGTTTCGGTGGCAAATCTGCCACCGTTGTCAAGATAAATTAATTACAAATAATAAAAAATAAAAATTTACTATTATTAGGTTTTAAATTTTAAAATTTTTATGTTTGTTTTAGGAGATTCTGAAATGTCTTTGACATTAAATGTCAAATATGTTTGTTTGGTTATAGTGTCATAGTGACATAGATAACTGGTTGCTGGTGTATTTATTGTTTATATTACAAAAAAGGTGAATAGTTAGTTAATTTTTAGTCTTCCTGAAGATACTTCAGTATCAAGCAAAGGCAACCAAATGTTATTTAAATTAACTGAAAATGATGCTACACATTGATCTTTATTTAATAATATATACGCACTTTCTTTGATTTTACGTTTTTTAGAACAAGTTTCCTTTGCTAAAATGCTCGAAGCATCCCAGTTTATTCTATGATTGTTATCAAATGCGTGTTGGCAGATTTTTGATTTATGAAATTCTGTGTTTTTAATGTATGATCTGTGTTCTTTTATGCATTTGGCTAATGGTCTACAAGTTTCACCTATATACAACTTATTGCATTCACAAGGTATTTTATAAATGACATTTTTTGTATTTTCATTTAAGTTGTATGGTTTTGTTTTTGTTAATTGAGATCTGATAGTGTTTTGTTTTAAAGATTGTGCGAATATTAAATTTTCCTACGACCACTTGTGAAAATAGCAAATAGCACACTGATTTCATGCATAGAAAATGCGTTATATCACACTAGTGTTGCAAAGTACTTTACAGCACTAGTGTTGCAAAGTACTTTACAACACTGGTGTGATACATATTATGATGTCATTCTAAAAACTGCTATTGGTTTTGCAAGTGACATATTTATTGTAGTGACAGTAAAAAAAACTTTTTATTTACCTTAAACGGTAGAACCCAAATTAGCGAAAATCATCTTATTTTATATTTATTAAAATTTACGAAAAAATAAAAACATAAACAAAAATAGACATAACCACAAAAAACAACTTTCACTGACTGGCACAGTGTTATCAGGTAAGTAGATCAAATTAAAAATCTCCCTTCTACCTTTGAGCACGTACTTTATAGAGGCAGCCTTGCCGCTTGACCGTTCGACCTAAAGCGCCAGAGAAAAAAGCCTATAGATCAAATTCCTTCCTCTCTTTCTTCGTGTACTCAAACAACTAGTTAAATCTTTTTTTTAATCCCTAATTAAACTTAAGGCTAATACACACATTATGAATCCACTTTCTTTTATCCATTCATAAATAGAATCAGACCCTTACGACGTTGCCAAATGCTTTCCATATTTTGCATGGTAACTGACGTTTGGTAGTCGTTTTTCCTTACTTTTAGGACTTTAAGTTATGCATTTACAATTTTCATATTTTTTATATTTTTCTTAAAAATATGAGGAAAAACTGTTATTTTTACTTAATTTTATATGTGATGTTCAGTTTCATTAACTCGTTTTACCAATTTTACCCCACCCAGCACCCCTTTTCACTCCCCGGTCCCGTAAGTTTATTTACTGATATTTTTAAAAAACGGAATATTTTGGATATGCACCACTTACGTTTTATTTAGAAGTGTCTAAAATATGTAAGAATCGATAATTTTAAAAAACACTTATAATAGCAGAAAACCGTATTAAACTATTAGCGTTATTACCTAACAAAACCAACAATTTTTATTAAGTGAGGGCCTTTTTAAATTCCAAAATGATAAAAGTTATATAATGCTTCTAGGTAGGTGATTTTCGATGTAAAAATATTGTCAAAACAGTATAATATAGCAGTGAGGAAAAGTATATATCACACTAGTGTTGCAAAGTAAATATCACCCTAGTGTTGCAAAGTTCTCAATTGTTTTTTATTTTTCTGAACAGACAAACTTTAATTAATTTATTTTTTGGTGAATAATTTGTGGTCGTAGGAAAAATAGTGTACAGTACTCGTGTGAAAATGGCTTTCTTACACTCGTGGGTTTGTCGCACTCGGCTAACGCCTCGTGCTACAATATTCCCACTCGTGTGAAATTGGTCATTTTCCACACTTGTAATGTAATATACTATTATGTGCTATTCGTTGAATTTTATTTGATAGTCCGGGAATGTATGGTAAAAATAAATTTGTAATAGGCCTATTTTGATTTTGTCTTATAACTGGAGTTTCAAATTCAAGGAAACAATTATTTATAAAATCAAGAAAATAATTATTTATCAAATATCTTTAGACTTTTTACAACTCCCTTTTAACCATTATTGGGTGATTTGAGTTAAAATTTAAGTATCTATTTGTATGTGTAGGCTTTCTGTAGATTTTTGTTTCAAAATTGTTTAAATCTTTTTTTATTAAAATGTCAAGAAATGGTAGTTGTGAGTTGTTTTCTTTTTCTAAAGTAAACTTAATAGTTGGTTCTTGTGTATTAATGTGTGTTAAAAAATTATTTAAACAGTGTTCGTCATGTTGGTATATAGAAAAAATGTCATCTATATATCTCCACCAAACTAAAGGTTTATATTGATAATTTTCTACAAAATTTGATTCAAAGTTTTCCATAAAAATATTACTTAATAAAGGTGATAAAGGTGAACCCATAGCCATGCCAGAGGTTTGTTTATAAAAATCAGTGTTATATTGAAAATATGTTGTTTTGACACAAAAAGTTAATAGCTCAAGAATAGTGTTTATGCTTAATTTTGTTCTTTCGCCAAGATGGACATCATTTTCTAATTTATTTCTTACAATATTTAATGTTTTATCCACTGGGACATTTGTGAATAAACTAACAACATCAAAGCTTACCAGTGTATTATTATTATGTATATCTTAAGAGATAATAAAAATTTGATAATTGATTTAAAAACTACAAACAATAACCTGATAAACCAACCAGATTAACCAATAAACTGATTTTTTGGTTAATTCGTGGGATAAAAGAGATAAAAGTTAAGCAAGTGTAAATTTAGAATTGGACTTTAGGAGTTTTTATACATACTATATTATACAAAACCTGTCAATAATTTTTATAATAAACAAGTTGTACTAATTACTTTTGAATTATCAGGATCTCGGATGTTAAGAGCATTTATAATTAGCTCTATTACAACTTTTTTTTTGCCCTATTGCTGAAACCTAAAGTTTAAAACAGTTACCGTAGGTTATTTTTTTGCAAATAATTGCAGTTTTAAGTATAAAAGCCTTAATCTACAATAAATTTGCTGCAAAATAGCAAAGAATCGTTAATATACCTTTTTATGCTCTTTTTATAGCTTAGTGAATAATCATTGGCGACTCGTCAGATGAGGCAAGGGAGGCTTAGCCTCCCCAAATTTATCCATAAACGCGGCAATACACAATTTGCATTTATGCAAATTTGAGGTATTTTGCTTTAAATACGTGCGGTACCCAAAAAAAATACCGGCCTTTTCTGTGTGTATACAGTGTGGTCCATTAAGTATGCAACAAACAGAAAACTTTGTTATTTGCAATTTGTCAGAAAATTTTAATCTTCATAAAAGGTGGTGCATGGTCAAAAGCTGTATTAGCAGTAGTTAGTTTTATTAAAAGTTTTATGATATACAGGGTAGGTCAAAAAATTAAACATTGCTTAGGAGTACCATTATTTTTAAAAATAGAAAGAAATGTTAAATTAAAAGGTATTTAAAAAGTTATTTCTTAATACCAAATCATGGCTTTCTATTTAGGTTTTTATTTATTATTTTTTATCTGTTCTACACTTTCATAAAAATTTAAAACAAAAATTTTACAAGGTAAATAGGGAATTTTTATACGCATTTTATTATTTTTAGTATATTTGCCTTATTTAAAAGCATATTTGTATAATTTTAGGGCCCAATTAATTATCCTTGTAACAAACTTGAAGTTAGCGGTTAGCTAAAAAAATACAAATGCAGTTCAATTTAACACATTCGCTTCGATTTATTTAAATTTATTAAGAAGACAGTTGTTTGGAACTGCTTTAAAGAAATATAAAATCAGACTAATAAAAATCTGTATCATACAGGGTTTATTAAAATTTTTCCAATAGGAGGCCATGACTTGGTATTTAGACATAATTTTTGATTCTAAGTAACTAGTTTGGATTCATAAAAGTGAATAGGTTGATAGGTTGATAGCTAGTTATGCATTCATGTTAAAAACTATAATGCTGGCAAAATATTTAAATAGTTCGTCCAATCTACACCTCATTGTCAAGAACTTGTTAAAAAGAACAGATCAACAACGGAACAGGTTTAGGTAACCTGTTCTCGGGTAAGAACGGAACTGTTCAAACCTGCTCAGCATTCTTTCCTGTTCTTTAACAACTCTCTCCAACAAATTTTTATAAGGTACAAAAATACATGTACGTGTCTGCTTTTAAAATTTAAGGATTTCTCTGCAGTTCATCAAATTCTGACTTGGCTTCAATGGGACTTCTTTAGAAGGGCATTCTTAATCTTACGAATAAAAAAGAAATTTTTTAAATCGTTCCACAACAGAGTAATCAGTAACCAGAAAATACATAAAAAAAAATATAGAGTCGAATATAAATCCTCCTGCTTTTTTCAGTCCAGTCGGTTAAAAACCTGACCCAAAAAATATTATGTATTTTTTTTTATTGTGCTGGGCAATTTTTTTTATTTAAATACTCGTCTTCAGTCTCTAACTCATAAAAAAGAAACTATCCTGGTGTCACTCGCGGATTTTGATAAAACTGCACATCAAAAAATAATAGACACGTACTTTTTTTTATCGGCCATAAACCACTTTTAAGGGTGAAATGCACCCTGAAATTTAGCCCCAAAATGATTTCTTTTTTAATATCATGAAAACGAATTAAGATAACTTCACGAAATCAAAATCATATTTTTATTTATCGAAAAATTTTTAGCCGGTTTTTTGCAAGATATTTAAAAAACTGCAATTTTAAGCGTGGATTTCAAGGGTGCATTTCACCCTTAAAAGTGTTTAATAATAATAATAATAATAAATTATAAAGGTCTTTATTTGTACACTAGTATAACAAAATACAATACAAAAATAATAATTTCATATCTGCCGTGTACAAAAAGGCGAGGTTCAGTTCGACAGAAAGCAGTATCTATCGACTGTTCAACTAACCCGAAAAGAAAAAACTAAACTAAATAAATTAAATTACAAAGCAAAATAAAAAGAAAGAAAACAAATATTCAAAATTTTAAAAATACATTTAAAACCCATAAAAAAATACATTTAAATGCTGTTAGAGACCTACCGATTACGCCCCGAAAGACACCCTAGAATGAACCGCTTAAAACTTATATTAGACATTCAAGTGCTTGGCCACAAAATAAGAAAAATACCGTTTGAATAATGCAGTGCTCTGGGCTGGAATTGTAAGTTTACCCTTAAACCTAATATTTATATGTATATGTATTTTTATGTATGAATGTCAGTACGAAATCGAATCAAACGATATAGGTAGGGCGGTGACTTTTTATTATTATTTTGTGACCTAGGCAGAGCAGATGAAGATAACGGCGATCACGCATAGTAAGCTAACCAGATTCAACAAAAGCATTGCCTATTCTTTTAAACTTGCGTATCATGCGTTGTCAAGTTAAAAATGAACTTAAAAAATAAAAATAAAAAAACTAACTAATATTTAAATAAGAAATGATTCAATTTTGTGCTTTTGGAATCTCAAACTGAAAATAGTTTGTGAAAAGGGTGTGACTGTGTGCACGTAAGAATGAAAGGAGGAATGAAACCTTTGTATTTCGTAAATTCGTTTCGAAAATACAAAGGTTTCATTCCTCCCCTTGAAAATAGTTTGACATATGTGTCATGAGTGACATAAGTAACTGGTGTATTTATTATTTGTAAGACAAAAAGGTAATGAGTTAATTAATTTTTAGCTTTCCTGAAGATACTTCAGTATCGAGCAAAGGCAACCAAGTGTTATTTAAATTAACTGAAATTGATGCTACACAATTATCTTTATTTAATAATATATACGCACTTTCTTTGATTTTGCGTTTTTTAGAACAAGTTTCCTTTGCTAAAATACTAGAAGCATCCCAGTTTATTCTGTGATTGTTATTAAATGCGTGTTGGCAGATTTTTGATTTATGAAATTCTGTGTTTTTAATGTATGATCTGTGTTCTTTTATGCGTTTAGCTAATGATCTACAAGTTTCACCTATATATGTTAAAACTTATTGCATTCGCAAGGTATTTTATAAATAACATTTTTGTATTTTCATTTAAGTTGTAGGGTATTGTTTTTGTTAATTGAGATCTAATGGTGTTTTGTGTTTTAAAAATTGTGCGAATATTAAATTTATTTCCTATTCGTTGAATTTTATTTGATAGTCCGGGAATGTATGGTAAAAATAAATTTGTAACAGGTCTATTTTGATTTTGTCTTATATTTGGATTTTCAAATTGATGGAAACAATTATTTATAAAATCAGGAGGATAATTATTTTGAATTAAAATATCTTTTAAATAATCTTTTCATTGTTTATATTTTGATTAGAACAAATGAATCCGCCTAACCAATATAGAGCATATCTTTAATAAATTGTGTACTTTTGCAATACTTAAGAATTGAGATAAATCAAAGTTTAATGCTGAAACTGCTTGAGAACACTTCTCTGGAAAAAATGATAAATAAACCTGTGTGTCATCAGCATAAAAATAATAATTTGAGAAGAGAAAAGCACCAGTAAGTCTAGATGTAAACGCTAAACAAAAGGGGTCCCAAAATAGAGCCTTGCAGAGCTCCAGTGGTAATATTCTTAAAGGATGATTGTTTACCATTATATCGCACAGCTTGTTATCTTCTTAACAAATACATTGTCATTAATCGTGCTACCATTTTAGACAGTCCAACATACTTTAATATTGCGATAACCGTTCTATGGTTAAGCGTATTGAATGCTTTACTCAAGTCTAGCAAAACTAACATTGTAAGTCTACCCCTATCCCAGGCCGCCAAAATGTCACGTAATGGCCGTCAAAAAAATGGGTGTCTCTTATTTTTTGATGTACTGCAACATCGAGGAATATCTGGGATAGTTTCCTTCACAACACTTTCCTTTTATAAGATGATAACTATACCTATGCTCAGGCGGAATAGCAGTAGAACAGGTCATAAAAAATTTTTGCTCTACAGCAAACTATTGGTATAGTTTTGTTAAATGCATCATAACTTTGTAAGGGGGTGTTTTTAGGGGTAAAAATGTTTTTTTACAATTTCAAGTCAAACAGTAAATCCTATTAAAAAAAGTTAGATGTAAAAGTTGTCGACATTAAAAAACCTACAACTTATATCATAACCATTTTTACCCTAACCTCAATTTCGAGAAAAGTAGAAAAAACTGTTTTTTCGAATTTTAATTTTTATTTTTTACAAAAATAGTTCGATTAAGCTGAAATTTGGAGCAGATATACTTTTTAACATTCCTTATATACTAAATTTCTTTTATCAATAAATATTCAGCCGTTATTATTATTAATTATTATTAAGAAAAAAATGTTTATTGTATTTTTTACATGTTATGCACTTAAATAAGCAAACATCACACTATTGCGGAACGAAACGGAATGGAAGCAAACGGAAATTTTAAAAGCATATATAACCAAATGGGACTTCCTCGGTATTCCGATCCGCGACAGTGTGCTTTTTGCTTATTTAAGTAGCATAACATGTAAAAAATTGACAATAAACATTTTTTTTCGTTAATGCTTTAACTACAAATTTTAATGTAAAAATTAAGGTCTCTACCACATTTACTTATACTTAATTAACAGTATTAATGTTTATACGGAAATAACACAATGTACGAGTATAATGAAAAATGTCAATATTTTGTGTTTTTTATTTTTTTCAATTGAAGCATATATTTTGCATTTATTAAAAGTTAACAAAAAAACAATAGAAATGAGCCCCTAGCGAACCATTTTTGATAAGAAAAAATAAGTCAAAATGGCGGTTGAAAATTTTCATTATTTTTTTTTTTTTTTAATTTAGTATATTAGGAATGGTAAAAAGTATAGCTGCTCCAAATTTTAGTTTTTTCTACTTTTTTCGAAAATTTTTGAGGTTAGGGTAAAAATGGGTATGACGCTGTAGGTTTTCTAATGTCGGCAACTTTTACATTTAACTTTTTTAATAGAATTTACTGTTTGGCTTGAAATTGCAAAAACCATTTTAACCTCTTAAAAGCACCTTCCTTTACCCCCTAACGCATTATTTTGGTTCGGAAGTGTTTTTCTTACAAAATTATTAAGCACTTAACAAAACTATACAAATAGTTTGCTGTAAGGCAATTTTTTTGCAATCAGGTGTTCCGCCTGGACTACTAAATATTATTTAAAAACACCATTACAGAGTTGGGTCGTATTCGAATACTCATTATTCTGAATTGTATTCAGAATACATTTTGCCGGTATTCGAATAGTATTCGAATACATTTGTGTGTTTGGTATTCGGCAGAATACTTTTTGTATAGTATTCGGGATTCTGTATTTGAATACTTTAGTAGTATTCGACGAATATTTTTCTGAGTATACCGGCGTTCCGATTATTAAAATACCGAAAAGTGTAAGCAGTATCCGAATACTAAAATTGTTATAATGATTAGAATAACAAATGGAAAAAAGAGGTTTTTTTTCCTTTTTTTTGCTCTTCAATTTTTTTAGTCATAGGGTTTGTTTAGTAGCATTCGAATCTTTTCGTTTCCAGTATTCGAATACCGATTCCAGGAATTCATGAATATCGAATATTCGAATACTTTTTTCTTCCAAGTATTCAAATATTCGGTATTCGAATAATTTATTTTTCTGGTATTCGTATTCGTATTTGAATACCGATTTTCAGTATTCTGCCCAAACCTGCACCATTACAACATACAGTTAATTAGTACAGATTTCAAACATGATTATTATAATTTAATCCAGTATCCTGTCTTAAGAGGGGAGTCAAATGAAAATCGTCTTGCAGGATGTTGCGCGAGGATAATTTTTTAAAAAATACCAAAGCTTTATGGGTTTTAAGGTTTATAATAAATAAATAAAACTTTAGGCTCGGCCGTGAGCTATTTTTATTCCTAAATATTGTTAAATAACGGAGTTATTAACAAATGAAATAACAACAATTTTGAACTTTTTTGTCACAGAATCCAATTAAATATAGCTAGCGTCCAAGACAATATTTTAGTGATAATATTTACGAAATGTGGACCTAAAAATCTTTTATTTTGTACAAAAATTAGAATCTAGTAAAATTTTGATCATATGGTAGGTTTTTTCGGCCATTTTGAGGACGCGCCTAACGTGGTTAGGCAACATGTAAATCATTAGAATGTTCAGTACCTATCTTCCAGGGGGCGACACGATAGATCTAGACAGATATCTGTAACGTTTTTGGAAATTCAGTAATGGTTAAAAATAATTTAAAATCGACGTGACATATACAGTGTCCCTAACAAAATCTTGCTACGTTATATTTTGTTTTCTTGATGATTGTTGTGTACTTTTTGCGTAGCACAAAAATATATATGATGACAATGTGATATGTACATTTTGCTAATTTTTCCTTTGATTGGATAACTGATTATTGCACAAATTATGCTAATTTTTCCATTGATTGGATAACTAATTATTGCACAAATTATTGTTCTTGTTAGTGGTGTACAAAATACTTCACTAAATTTATTATCCAAATAGTCTTTATGCATCATGAAAACTTGTATTTTCCTTAACCTCAAAATAACTCTTACAAATTCACACGTACGCATCGGTATCGGTAGTGCTGAACGGCAAATTATATTAGTGCCTGAACCAGCAATGAAATCGACTTCATATTAATAACCCCTTTAAAACCCATTTTAGGGGGTAGGGTCCTTTGTCGAATCTGCAAGGGGCGCTTTAACCCAGCCTTTCAATTTTTTACATGTTTCAAGTGTCGAACTGGGCAAACGCGTCACTTTTTTGTCGGACGAGTTTACCACACACATGGTTTTACGTGCAATTTTTACTAATTGTGGCAGAAATGGAAACCTTTAAATCTTATATTTATTATTTATAAAGAATACCAGGAAATGTTCAAATAGGTTAATGTAAAATGAATAATAAATTTAAATATTTCTCCCTGTAGAACTAACCCGAAGAAATTTGGCATAGTTGTTTCTGAACTTTGTCGAGAAAAAAGTAATAGCAACTGGTCTTGGTTGTGGTTGTGTAATCAGAACTTTTATAGGGGCGGGTAGCTCTACAGGGAGTATTATCTTAACTTTAAGTTAATTTTATATTTATTGACACTTTCTGGTATTTTTATGAATAATAAAATGTAATTTTAAAAAAATTTAAGTGTAGCATTTGATTTTACCCCAACTTCGTTTCGACCAATGAAAAACAATTTTTATAAGCTTTTCAGAGAGGTGCCGCATGAGGGGTTTTGCGACTTAAGATTCCCAAGTTTTAAAAAACGCACCCTTTATTATAAGGGCTGACTAGCAGGGGAAGAACTTCCCTTTAAAAAAACTTATATACCTCCAACCATATTTTTTCAAAAATTTTGCTTTTACACAGTCATCCATTACTTGTTGACAAACAAATATATTATTTAACCCCTAGGTGGTGTAATTACGCCTAAGGAATAATGTTTTTCAATCATGTTCTTGGTTGTTTTATTATTATTTTTTTTTTTTGTAAGAGTGTTGGGCAAGTCAGCATAGAAAAACTTTTAAGAAATATTTTCTCCCCATAGGAAGTGTAAAAAAATGCTTTTATCATAACTACCACTCCAGATATTTCTAGAAAATTTCGTACACTTTTTTGACCATTATATTACCTTTTTGCCGTTTAATTAAAAAAAATACCAGTGGCATTCAAACAAGATTTGTATTGAATTATTTTGAAGAAAAAAATAGTATGCCCTACGTTTTTTCGAATCAATATTATTTTTGAAATACTTAATAGAAAACGGATTTAATCCCTAGGGAATAAAACCGTTTTTCTTTCATTACCACACTTTTTTTGACTAAATGTAAACAAAGGAAAAAAACTTTTCTGAACTATTGGGCTCGGCACTAATTGCTACTTTGGGGATTGGGATTTGGGAGTATTATTGTGATGCCAGGCGATCTGGTAGCACTTGGACTTTTTCCTATCTAAAAGAAAGTACGGTACTACATTCAGTAATAAACACTTTAGTGAAAGAAATATTTAAATCACAATAATTCATTTTTTTTTCGTTTTAGACAGGATAAAGTCAAAATAAAACAAATTTAAAGTATTGTCTTAATGTAGCTTTATTATATTATGAATAAGAAAATATTTAAATTGTTTAGTATAAATAAATAGTATTGTTATATCATATCGTATCTTGGAGCAGAACTAGCCTAGCTGCAAAATTAACCATTTTCACTTTTTAAAAGAAATTAAAAAAAAACGTCCAAAAAAACCATCCTAATTTAAACTAATATTATAAAGAGGTAAAGTTTATATCTTTGTTTGTTTGTAGCCGCTAATCTTCGGAAATACTGAACCGACAATAAAAATAATTTCACAATCAGAAAGCTACACTATTCAGGAGTATATATCAATCTATACAAATAATATAAAGAGGTAAAATTTGTAACTGCATGTATAAGCACCAGTAGTCCACTGGTAGAATGCTCGCCTGTCACGCGAGCGTCCCGGGTTCGGTTCTCTGCGTATGCAGATTTCTTTTTTTTTAATAGATAAGAAAAAAGCAACTAATTTACCTATTTTTAGTAAATTTTTTCTTCGATATTTATTTATACTAATATTATAAATAAAGAGGTAAAGTTTGTTACTTTGATTGTTTGTAAGGGCTAATTTTCGGAAATACTGAACCGATCATGAAAATTCTTTCACAATCAGAAAGCTACACTAATCAGGAATGCTATATGCTTTTTTTTTATTTATGCAACGACAAAGATTTTAAAATGGTTATCAGTAAGCTGAAACAAAGTAAAAGGAAATGCAAAAAGTTTGGACGTAAGTTGCAAGTTGATTTACTCTTTGGAAAAAATTCACAATATTATATTTTGTCTAAAGTAGCTATTAAACTGAGAGAGAAAAAGTAGGGGGAATCGGATTTTACTTTGACTTAGTTAAAGTAGGAGGACGAAAAAATGGACGGTAGATGTTTTTCGGAGATGTGGAGTTTTGGATTGGAAATTCTGAGCAAGAAGTTTAAAAAAACCTTCGGCATGTCGCAGTCGCACGTAATAAACGAGATTTTAGCAAAATTTTGTTTTAGACCTGAACTGTATCTATAAAGAAATATATTATATTGTTTGTATATGTATTGGACCCTATAAATATGCGTGGAAAAAAAGAGGTGGATATTTAATCTGTTGCATTTGTAGCCAATGGTAGGCTTCAAGGGGTTAAAATTATAGTAAACACTTGCTGAAAGTTCTTCCCTGTAAGATGCATTTGAGCGAGATTTTTTAAAATTAAAAATTTGTCGATGTTATATTGATTAAATTTTTTACCGTTGTACGGTTGCAGATAGTTTAAAATTCAAACCAAAAAAGGACCATTAGATTTATTTAAAAATTCATTGAAAAGGTACCACTCCATACATAAAACATATTAGAAATACTTTGTGAAATGCACCAGTATTTTTCCCAATAATTACAGCCATTCCAGAAAGCGCATTGTAGTTGGTACCATAAGATCTTTTAGGCCATGAACCATCGAGGTACACCGTTATCCATGGTACATTGTCAGACGAAATCTGATTCCTTTCTATGGCTATTTCTTTTTCTCTAACACCCGCTCTTTCCATAGATCTCCATAGTGAAGCTGTCCAGTCCTAAAATATATATTTACAGAGGGTGATTTAGGGATGATACCTTCATAGTGAATGATTGAATGAATGTTTTTGGGATTTGCAGTAAAACTTTTTGTTTTCATGCAACAAAACTTTTAAAATCAATTGTAATAAACGTTACTGACATGTTTGTGCTTTGTTTTGTTTAATAAAATAAATAATTAAATATGTGATTTCTCTATGACACATTCAATACCGAGCACTCTGTGTATGTATGTAGGTCGCATAAGTTTTAGTAGTACATATATATCCATTTTTTTATCACTACTCAATTTTTTTTTATTTATTTAATCATAATTCAACTAACAAGCTACAAGAATTAATGTAATATACTATATTGACAATAGTTAACGCTGCCCACAGACGTGCAGGTGTACCCACGGTAGACCCGTACAGTTTTTTATTCAGGTAGAACTGTGTGTGTGTGGGCAAAACTGTACAGTTTTTTTAACCTGTTCAGGCGACCGAAGTAAAATCAAAAATACCCCTTTGTAGCCGCCACAGACACGCAGGTCGACCGTAGAGGTTGTAAAGTTTTTTTAACCTGTTCCTAAGATCATCTCGGATATGCCCATATCTTCTCATGACTTCAAAGAATACCTAAAAAAAACGAGGGGTTTCCGGAGCTAAAGGTCAGACATATTACACTGAATGAAACACGTCACCTCATTTCCAACCTAAAAATAGCAAATCTAAGGATCTCTTTGGCATTAACACCAAAATCATCAAGAATATCAAAAACTTGCTAGTTAGCCCACTAACCAAACTAATTAACATAGCTATCTCACATAATATGTTTCCAGATATTCTTAAAACGGCCAAAGTTATCCCTATTTATAAAAATAAGGGCTCTATTGATGAATGCACAAACTATAGACCAATATCTATACTTCCAATACTCTCCAAAGTATTTGAATCAGCTCTGAAATTACAACTAAATAATCACTTTGAAGATAATAACCTTTTCTTTCAGAAACAATTTGGTTTTAGAAACAAAAAGTCAACAACCCTTGCGATAAATAGTCTTGTTGGTCTTGTTCAGGAGGGTTTTGAGAGGGGTCTTGACACTTTTTCTTCTTGTCTTGATTTATCAAAGGCATTTGATTGTGTTCAACATGATATCCTACTGGAAAAACTGCCCTTCTACAACATCAGTAATTGCACAATAAATCTTATCAAGTCCTACCTCTCAAACCGGTTCCAGTATGTCTCATATGGGCGTAAGGCCTCCAGTCTAAAATTGATAAGGCATGGCGTTCCGCAGGGGTCAGTTTTGGGCCCAATCTTGTTTCTTATTTTCTTGAACGACCTGCCAAACTTCCAGCAATTTATTGAGATAATACTGTTTGCGGATGACACCACGACCCTGGAAAGCTACCACCCGACAAACTTTAAAAGTACAAATATCCTTGAAACGCAAAACAGTATTCAACAATGGTTTCTATCGAACAAACTTTCCCTCAACCTAACAAAATCACAAAACATAAACTTTTCTCTAAGACATGGGCAAAACCACCTCCAAGCAGACCTGTGTAACGAGGTTGTTTTTCTGGGAGTCACACTGGATCCTGGACTTACCTGGGAGGCGCATGTTGAAAACCTCACCAAAAGATTAACTCAAGCCATCTACTTAATAAGGAGCCTGTCCAATTCTGTGACCATAGATACATTATTATGTGCATATCATGCCTGCTTTGGATCCAGAATATCTTATGCCTTGATTGCCTGGGGTCATTCGGCCCACAGCACAAGGATTTTCTCTTTACAAAGAAAATGCATTCGAATAATGTCCGGAATCGGTTACAGGGATGATTGTAGGGAGAACTTTCTCCATCTGAAAATTCTTACTTTCCCCTGCCTGTATATTTTACAATGCCTTCTGTTTATAAAACAAAACATTCATCTGTACCAGAGTCATCAAAATGTACATGATCACAACACACGTAACAACTTAAATATTGTACATAATTATCACCGACTTGCTAGATCTAGAGGAGGCACAAATTATTTTGCTATTACTTTCTTCAATGCTCTTCCTCAGTGTATAAGGGAACTTAATGAAATAGCTTTTAAAAAAGCAGTCAAGGGATATCTCCTCAAGCATGCTTTCTACTCTTCTGATGAGTACTTAAACAGTTCCTTTCACTTTAATTATACCTGCTAATCCTCCTTGGTCTGGAACAGTTTGTTACGATAGTTTATCATAAACAATATGTAAATTATTAAACTAGCTTCAGGACCTTGCCCAAGTGCATAGTAAATTCTGTCAAATGTATGTTTAGTTTTAAAGTGTATTATGTTATATTTTAAAGACTTTCTTTTAATTTGTATTTAAAAAATGTTTTATATTATTTTTTTTTTGTGTATTTTAAGTTTTTCCTATTGGAAACACCTTTTGACCACTGTTGACGTGTAAAAGTATCCTGTATACATTATTACCAATAAATGATTTGATTTGATTTGATTTGATTTATTTTAAAAGGCGACTGAAGCCGGCATACTTTGTGAACTCGAGGTTGAACTGGTTTATTTGTATTTGAAAAAATACAATGCTATTGATTATGGCAGCAGAATTTTTTAAACAATGCAAAACATTTTTTGGGTTGTTTTTTTTTAATTAAAAAAGAATAAACTATAGGTAAACTTCATTTAATAACTTAATGATTATAAATATAATTTAAATTTAATAAAAAATACTAAAATTAAATAAATGTAATATACAAGGTGTCCCATAAATAAAAGCTTGTGTGTGCGCAGTTTTTCTCTCCGGTAGTTCGGAGTGCATATAGGGTGTTTCCCAATTTACGGTAAAAAATTAAAGGTTGTTTTGTAAGATAATAAAATTGAAAGTTGAGATTATACTTCCAACTCGGACCTATACTTAAAAAGGTAAAAGTTATTATTTTGTTTTATTAATTATAGACTTTACCATAACTTTTTAGCCAACCAATAGCGGTTTTTTGTTTCAAATATATAAAAAAGTGTTTGAACGACAATAGATGGGGAAAGGTCGCTTCTTATTCGAATCTTACACTAATTGCATATCACTATGTGAAAGTAATAACAAATTTTAAAGAAAATAACAATAACATTTAAACTAACGACTTTTAATGAATCAGGTGTCTTTTAAATTTTTTCAATGTCTTTGGGTTTCCAGAGGCAAGATATTAGGTTAATTTTATTTTCGTTTTCTTAAAAAGTAAGTGAGATCAAAAAAAAACTTAATGACAAAACAAATGTATTTTTTTAAGCAAAGAAAATATGAATATAGAAGACAGCCCAATCGAAACCGAATGAAGAATATGTAAGATAATAAAACTCTAAATATTTTTAAAAATTTCAACACGCTGTATTTTGAAAATAATGTTATTTTGGGCCTTTACAGTGTGTCCACGAATGGACTTTTAACTCTACCTCTAAATTTTTTATTTTTATTATTACGAAACAAAAAAATCTTTGTCTAAAAGCTAAAAGCCATATTAAAAAATGCCCTATGATATACAGGGTGGTTCAAAATCGCAAAAATAAATTTTTAAAAATCAAAAAAAAAATAAAAATTGAAAAATATATTTGGAAACTACCTAATACAAAAGCATTAAAAAGTAAGTTTTATACATTTTTTATCATTTATGATTACTCGGGAAAATTAAGTGTTAACTAAAATAATCTTCACATATGCAAACATTATTAAGTTAAGTTAAAATGCATGTAAATATTATCCAAAGGGTAACGATTTATTTAACAAAAAATAAAATTTCTATTACGTGTTAGTATTTAAATAAGTAAGTACTTACAAAAATATTCATAACAGATTTTTTTATATTGGCAAAATACCATTTTCGTAATTTTGAATCTCCCTGTATATCATAAGGCGGTTCTTTTTAACGCTTTTATTTTAAAAAATCTCTTTTCTTTCTACGTAATTGTAAAAAATATTTTTTAATTTCTTCTTTTACGTTAACCTTAGGTTATTCCAGAAACCATAATCAATGGAAAAAAATTATTTTAAACTTTTAATTACTTTTTTTATTTTTAATTATTATTACTTACTATTAGAATAGTAGGTAGTATCAAAAATATATTCTTTTTCTTTCAAAGTTATATTTCGCAATTTTAAACCACCTTGTATATCCTGCAGCGATTTTTTCTTTTCTTCAACACCGTTATTTTCTTATGACCTAAATCCAAGAAAAATTACTCTTATAAATATATATATATATATATATATATATATATATATATATATATATATATATATATATATATATATATATATATATATATATATAAATATAGGTAATGTCGTAGGTCAAAAACGGACTATTAAATTAAATACCGAGTTATACCTTTCTAGTAAGAAGATAGTTATCTACAAGTTCCCTATTTACACTTTTTTTCTATTTCAAATATTAACTGAGCTACGGAAGAAAAAAAGTGGACCAAACGGTTTTTGGAAATATCTAGTAAGCCATGATTATTCTTAACGAAATAAAAAGCGATTTAAACTAAGCACTAAAAAATACAGTTCTTTTCTCTTCTATCCATCTCTGTAGCGGCAGCGGTTTTCAAGATCATTGTACTAAACATCGAATATAGTATACCCTGTATAATACATTTTATCAAAAAAGGAAAGTATTTAAAAGCCTCAATAAGAAATATTTTATTCTTAAAAAAAATCATAAAAAAACAATAAAATAAAACGAAACTATTTACATATATTGTGGCACAGCAATACCGTATTTGTCATTTAACCTAAACATTTATTTAAATTATATAATTTTTAATTATTATATCCTTTACCTGTTAAACTTTATTATTCATTAAAAAAAATCTGTTTACGGCCGACCGAAGGAAAAAAACTGTGCAGTTAAACCTGATTGCCCCACACACGCTCAGGTCTCAGGTCTACCCGAGTAGTGTTTCGGCCGACCGGAGAAAAAAACTGTGCAGTTAAAACTGTACAGTTATACCTGATTGTTCCACACACGCTCAGGTCTCAGGTCTACCTGAATAAAAAACTGTACAGGTCTACCCACGGTAGACCGTGGGTACACCTGCACGTCTGTGGGCAGCGTAAAGGTATATATCGGCCAGCAAATCAACAACAAAGGAAGTACGATTAGTCATCCTATCCGACATGTTTACATGCCGGCATTCGCGTTAGACCGTCTCCTTTCCACACATTGCCTATGAACGACTTCATTTAGCTGATTCTGTATTGTTATTACTTTTGTTTTTATGGACTGCAATGACGGGAAACCATTTTTATTAATAATTTAATAACGCAAATAAAGGTAAAAATACTCCTATTTTAATTTTATAAGTATTTTAAATTATATTGATAATATTTTGCCCTAAAAACATTTTGATCAGGTTAGTAAAAGATGGCCGTGAAAAATAAAACACAAGCTAAATTTAACCCTTTTAGCAAAAAGCTGGCATTTGTTTTGCATGATTATCTATAATTTACTAATATAAAAAATAATGGTTGTTTCTTACATTAAATATTAACGTTTTAATAAAACCTGATAAAAAAGTTTCTAGGGCAAAATATTAACAAAATAACTTTAAAATACCAAAAAATTGGATTTTTTTACCCCCATTTGCGTTAATAAATTATTAATAAAAATAGTTTCCCGTCATTGCAGTCAATAGAAAACAAAAGTTATAACAAGATTGTTTAAAGTAAAACATAATTACTTTTTTCATGGCCTACTATCTAACTCAATATCAGTCATAAATGACAAAATATGTAATGTCTCCGAAATTTTCACGATTATCGCAGAAAAAAAAGGTTTTTTTTTGGAAATACACAAAGTTGCATATTTAAAGGTAAATTATAATTCTAAACATCTTTTCTTTATAACAATTTTCGATATTAGCAAAAATACAGGTATTTTACTCCTAAGCAAAAATATATTTTTGGCCAAACCTCGTAGATGACTGACATAATTTAAAATCTGTTGATTTCATATTAGGTTTTGGACCATGTAGAACTTTTTATAAATAATAACTTTTTTTTCATTAATAATAAAAAAGTTTCCAATATGATGCCAACTTACGTAGACACACTGTATGTATTTGAGTATATGAGACGGGAACAGCTGGGGCTGCATGTCACACTGCGCACACGTGGTTAGCTATGACAATGTTAATATTTAGCATTGGTGGGTAATGCCAGTTTGTAACTGTGCATAAAATAAAATGACTCATTGATATATGCCAAGTATGCATATAATACTCGATACATTTATATTATATACATACCATACTTTGGGTCCTATACACTGAAAAAATCCCCTGAACAAAAAATGTATTTCATTGGTTTAAAAAGTCAGTAACCCCAGTTACAATATAAAGTGTATTTTATTGGTTCAACTTATAAATAACCGAAGTTACTTATACTAGTTATTCATTATCAATATAATGTGCCCAAAGTATACATACCTGTCAACCTCAATTGGAGATAATATACCAGGTTCCTTATAAATTTTGGAATCATGCATACTTGGATTGTAAAAAATAATGTTTATTTTTTAAAAATACCCATACAGTTTATCCTTATTGCCTACCTAAAAAAATCAAAACATTGATCTCAGTTTCGTTTACAACATTTTTTTAAAACTAATTTTCCATTTGTAGGGATATAAGAGGGCAAGGAGTTGCGGCAACACAGTTAACACAATCAGATCACCTCATATAAAAATAAATTTAAAACTTTTTAGATATGTACATTATGCCTAGCATTTTACAACAAATAAAAAAATATATTTTTTTAACCTGTTACATGGATTGCCCCCTTAAATATGATGATAAATGTAAATATTTTAAAAATAACAAACTTTCTTTAAGTCTTTTGGGGGCAGAACTGTAATGCATTAGGACTATTTTTAAATTTCGAATAAGTTACGAGTTTTGTTTAAATGTGTAAATTTTTTCTTAAGAATTGCGTTTGAATCACACTAAGATACAATAAAATAAACATCAAGATAAATGGGGTCTATTTGAAGACATATTTCCTACTTAGTTGTAGAGATTAAGGCTTTGATGACTTTAATGATGGTATTTATTATAAATAATGAAATAAAATACTATATTAAATATCATTTAAAAAGTCCCTTACTTTGATTTAAAAACATCTGCTTCCCATTCCGAGTCAGTTAGCTAGTTTTGTTGCACTTTGTTCTAATCTTGATGGGGATGCTTTATCTGGTTTATCGAAAACAACTGAAACTGAAGTTGTTGGGAAACATTGTACATTATCCCCAGAAGTACATGCTGTTGTAGAGTTGAAAGATCTAAAAGTGAAAAAAAATATACAGGGTGTCTCTAAAAGTCCTGTACAAAATGATTTCACAAATTCCCTGGGTCAAAAGATAACGATCTATAGCCAATAGCAATTTACCTTTGTCAAAAATTTGATTGTTGGTGAGTTAAAGGGTGTCAAAGTTTTTATTTTATTTTATTTAAGTTGTTTTTAAATGTTTTATGTATTATGGAAGATTTTCGGAAATCAAAATATGCTAATGTTTTGTCGTAAAATTTCAATGGAGGCACCTGCAGTCTCTAGCTTATGTTCAAAGTGTGATTACTTTTTTTGCCTCAGTATATTATGATTCTAGAAAATAATTTTTATTTTGTCACATTTATTACACTAAAAAGGTGAATGTGATAAATTTCGCTATGAGCAACCATTCCTAAGATATTTTAGATAAAATGGTTTATCCCATAGTTACAAAAGTTTTCCATTGCACGCTTTATCTAGCTAAGCCAGCTGGTACTCTCCAAAACGTCGCGTCAGTACAAAATGCTACCACAAATTCTTTGGACCAAAATACAAAATGCTCTAATACAATTAACCTTAGTCGAGAAAGTTGCTCGTTTGCAAGATACAGGGTGTCAAATTTTTTATTTAATTTTTTTACATTGACACCCTGTATCTCGCAAACGATCAACTTTTCAAGTAGGCTAAATTGCGTCAAATAGTTGTATTTTGGCGCAAGGAAATTGTGGTACCAATTTGTACAGACCTTTAGAGACACCCGGGTGGTCCAGACAAAGCGTAAAGGTGGGCAAATACAATTTATGACGAGAAATAAAACACTTAATCTGAAATATCTCAAAAACACTATTAAAAAAAATATTATAAATAAAAATTTACTTGTAAAATGACACTTTAAACATAAGCAAAGGACTGCAAGTAGAACCTTCTACATTTCGATTCCTTACTTTAAAAAACCCTTAACACCGAATGTTGTACAAAAATTTGAAATATTAAATAAAATAAGTATTTAAAAATAACTAAAAAAAAGTTTTAACATTCTATATCTCACCAACAATTAAATTTTCAACTTAACTAAGTTGTGTTAGATCCTTGTATTTTTACACAAGAAGTATAAAAACTACCTAGTTCTAATTATACAGTACTTGTAACTGTTGTGTTCCAAAATGTTTAAGTCTTTTAAATTTTAAATCGGTAAATGACCTAAACTTGTTAAAAGATCACATATAGGTATCCAAGGACGCCTTTTTCACTGGTCACTTTAAGCAAGTGCCCAGGGCCTTACGATCAATGGGTTCTCCAATTTTAAAGTGCCCTGTTAGGGGGAGGGGAGAGGTTAAAGACAGACGGCCCTACATATTAGTGTATTTACTCAAAAAAATATTTTTAACATATTTTTATATGCAGGCAGAAAAACTTGTTTGCTCAATGGCCATTTATGATTTTTCAATTAGAACTTGTTTTATCATTGTTGTTGCCGTTTCCCGCAGTTGGTAACTTGTTAAAACAATCATATTGGTCGATCACAAACGTTTAGGAACGACCAACGCCAAAGGTTAAAATTTGGACAAGACAAACAAGCCAAATGCGGCGACGGCGTTTATAAAATGATTATAATTAAACGCCATAAGCAACGATATGACAAGTTTATAAATTAAGCTACCTACTTATAAATAAATTAATAATGTGGGGAGGAACGCTAGTTTTAAAGTGTAAAATAAAGCAGGCAGTAAAATAATTATATGCATAAATGCCCCAATAGTTATATTTTTCAGCGCTAAATTTAAGTAAATTATTTTTTGGACCATGACTACATCCATAACAGAGTATTAAAACTTTAAAAATATTGTAATATTGGAGTTTTTATACTTTGAAACTAGCCCTCCTCATATTTTATAGGTACTTACTTCCTTCTTTCCCAACGCCTTCGCGCACTTATCGCGGCTTTATTCCTTTTTGAAACCTTGGAAAATGTTTTAGGCATGGTAAAGAAAACTTTTAAAACCACACAAAAAAATATAATACGAAACAAATAAAACTACCGACAAAACTACCACCATCAGCAAAAAGAAAAACTTTCGTACCGAGTGTTGTTGTATCGGGTTGTATCCTCTAATATATTGTAAAAAGACACTCATGCATATTGCCCGTAAAGGGGTAAAAAATTTTAAAACACTTATTTGTATTTAAAAGCGAATGACGAACTACGCGTTTGTAAATTCAAAATCACGCAAATAAAAATATTTCGATCGATGGATGGTACGGTGAAATCTCATTGGATGAAATACTTCTTTGTTACTTACCGACAATACAATGTTGTTGGAATTTTTATTTTTCAGTGTTGCCATTTTGATTAAATAGTTACACTTTTGAAATCATTATTGGGTTTAAATCCAAAGAAGTAAAATATGATTGTAATTTATTTATTAGAATGAAATTATAACAAAAAAACATAAAATAGGTAAAAATATGTTCTTAAAACATTTTAGGAACGCGAAATAGAATATAATATGTTTGCTAAAACGTTTTTTTAATTAATATTTGGTAATTATTTCCAAACCGGATTTTAATGAAATTTGGTTTACCAGGGATTTTGGGGCGCTGATTACGAATCTGAAAGAATTTTTAGTTTTAACCCCATTTTTCTATTTATTTTACCCATTTTTTCCATAAAATTGTAAAGCTTTCCTTTCAATCGCAGTAGCCTTGGCGCCGATTGAAATGATTGAAAGTAAAGCTTTGCAATTTCATGGCGGAAATAACGGGTAAAGTCAATATAAAAATGGGGTTGTTAGAGGTGGAAATTTACCAATTTAGCTTTCAATCAAGAAATGAGGGTAAAAAGAACGGGGAAATAATGAATTTAGGTTAGTTTCGGTTATCAAGTCTGATGATGAATTTCTCTAGAACGAAAGGTGTTGGACTAAAAATTCTTTCAGATTTGCAGCGGCTGATTAAGACTTGTGACTGCCCTAGGCTATAATAATGAAAAGGCGCCCCCCCGTCACATGCTCATGAAAATTTTTTGACGACCAACAAAACAATTTGCAAACTTGCGGCAACTCCAATTTTTATCGAAATTTTGTTTTTTGGGGCGCTAAGCACAATCTGAAAGAATTTTTGGCGGAAACGTTTCGTGCTCGAGATATCCATTATCAAAGTTAAAATTTAAACTAATCCTATTTTCACTATATTCCCCCTTCATTTTGTGTTTTAATATATTTATAAAATTTAGTAACATTTTAAAATTGTACTGATATTGCAGAATTGCTTCGACAGATTCTGCCAATAGTTGATTCATTTCGTCGGTCCGCTGACTTGCCATTAATGAAAAAATCTCTCCGAATTGATATAATGTAAAAAAATTAAAAATAAAAGTACTTACATGATTTAATAAATTCTGATTTTTGGTATAATGATCACTGTTTTTTTTGTGTAATAACAGATAAAGGAGTTTTTAGAAAATTACATATATTCCCAAGCAGAAAGCTAACGTCATTAGGACGTAATTTTTTGGTCGCATTTTTGGTCATAAGTCATAAGACGTCATCGGACCAAAATTATGACGTCATTTTAACATCATATTACTGACCTATTTTTGACGTCGTTAAAGTGACGTCTCTTCGACGTCATTTTTTTGTTAACCAGCTCATAAAAATTTAACCCGACAGAAAAATTTTGGGTCATTATATGATTCGAGTCACAATCCAACCGGAATATCATATAACAGAAAAATAAGACCAATAATTTTAGTTGTCATCATGTATAAAAAGTTAATGCTAGCGCGTAAATATGGTTGTGTGTATAACAAAATATATTGAGTTTTTATACAAATGTGACAGTGACAGTTGTGCATGACCGTCTGAATCCTGGTTAATGATGTCTTTGCTGACCAAAAATGACTAAAAAGAGACGTCAGCTTTGATGCTTGGGTTATTCCATATCGGGATGTGGGGACATAGGGTCTAATAACGGTGACAGTCCTGATATATCGGGACGGATGGCATCCCTAATCTTGACTATTTCCCATCAACCAAATTCTGTCTAGGCCCTTGTGCAGTGTACCGTTCGAGAAATCCGCCTAGGAAGCAAAAAATCCTCTGTCGTATTTCCCGATACAACGTGCTTCTAATGGACGCACGCATGTACCTATATTTTCCGATGTGTTCATTATAAAATCGTATACGTTGAGTAAAAACCAAAGTTTTTTTAATTACCTTTACATCGCTAAGTTGATAAATGCCCCGTTTCTCAGAATTTTTAAAGATAAAAAAGTTGCAGGTTACGCCAAAATAAATCCACTTACAAAGTTACAAAAGGACCGCCAGAACTATAACCAAGAATCAGGATTAGAAAAAACCCCTTTTGTTTGTCCTTTTGACAGTAGGTACCTATCATAAATTATACGTTTTTTACTTTAAATGAATAAAAGCTATTTTTGTAATTTTCATTTTTAAAGCACTATATGCATTTTTTTTAAGATGGTACTGGCGGTACATCTTCTCTATAAACTGCGCTTATAGTTTAGCGCCTTAAAAGAATAAAAAGTAGAAAAACAATCTGTTTGCTAAACCGGTAATACATCGTTATTATTTATTTTGCGCACAAGGTATCTATCGACTCTACAAATTCAATCATAAACTATACAGGAGAGCGCCATCTATTAATAAATAGAAGAAGGTACTGCCGAGAAAAGCACACTTGCCACCTGGTTTAACACTGGAATATAAATTATTCAACAGCACTTGTAGCGCCACCCTATAAGGTCACGAGTTACTAAGTTATTTTGAATATTTAACGGCTTTTTAGGTGCGATTTTTTCCAATTGGACGCCACTCTTAATTACGTCCTGACACATTTTCTTTGCCAGACAGTCGGTCGCTCCGCGCCAACTTATTTCGGCGTTTCCTGCTAATTTTAATTTTAGCCTGCGGCGGTATTTTCAGGAACCGGTCCTGCGGCCATTAGCGGCGCTCGCCTCGTTGCGATAGATCCATCAAACGGGCGAGCGGCGGCCGCGAGGCGCTAACCGAGACATTTGCCACAGACAGGTGGCCTCCCACGCTGTTGGGGCCTGATCAGGGATGGAATAGGGAGAAAAAGTGCAGCGAGTTTGGCATAGGTATGCTCATTAAAAAAAAATATTCTGTTTTTTTATTGTTATCACGAAGATGGTCTTCCATTTTCGTGCACTACATTAAGCACTAAAAAGTTTAATAGTTGTTTTTCATTATTGATGAGTGTTTTCTTTCAGTGCTAACCAGAAATTATTTTATATAAATTATGTAACAATAAATAGTCCGGGAGGTAGCACCGTCGGGGTTAAATGTTGTTCTCCCTCCTCTATAACCGGGCACAGAGATGCGGTATTCGGCGAGCGGCGATTAAGAAATAATCGGAATTCGACGAGTACCGACTAGTGTGTTTGGGTTGCTCGTGCCGATTAATCGCGCTCGGCTATTTTCCAGTTAGTGTCGGCGCTATTTTTTGCCGCTTCAAAGTTGACGAATATTTGCGTTTTCTATAATCGTAAATCTATTTGCTATTTGTAATGGTAAATACCAATAGAATCATGTTTAAGGATGTTGTAGGGTGGCTAAATAGTGTAACAAAGCACTCTCTTCATTGAGAGTTTTGATATAGGAATATATGTGTTTATTTTTTGTGATTTAACTTACTGCCAAAGTTAGGTTACCTACCTTTAGTACCTTTTTCTACTTCGGTTAAGTGTAATCATCCACCACCTTCTTCGTCTTCTCCTAGACTTACTTTTCAACAACTGTAAATAAGCACCACTCATAACTACAAAAGCAGCAGAATCTGTAATCAATGTTTCACTATTCATTTTCACTATTCAATTGTTGTTCGTATATTTCCATACCGAGCAATATTCGAGCATTACAGCACATGTGTGTATTGTCGTGCTCGACATTTATCAAATATCTACCGAGTTGCTGGTTGAATGCCAAATAATCGCTATTTGCAACCGCATGTCTGTGTCCGGCTTATAAGGTAGATCCTCGGCTGCCTGGCTGGCGGTAGCGATTGCGTTGATCTCGATGGATTGCCAATGTTATAACCTGCGCGAAACAAAAGTTACATTTCATGGGCGAAAAAACCGGTTTGTACGCAAGCCAGTTGAGGGTAAACGCACCCGTACCCAAACAAACTATTCGCATTATAGGAAAGAATTTGTTGACGGCGTCCTGGTTTCCTAATAACCCAACCACTACCACCAGCCAGACAACACAGGGTCTATCTAGAAGAGGAAGGGGAACAACATATCAAAAATTAGCTGGCCTAAAATTATTTTTGAAAAGTTGCTACATGCTACACTAAAACGCGACATCAAATAAAGCAAAGATTAAATACCGCCATTGGTTGATTTGTCTGTAAGTTTAAAATTTATCAGTTTGCGAATAAATCTAATAAAAATTATTAAACATTAATAATAATATTGAATTCGTGATCTAAAAATTAATGTTATAAAAATTGTACTGTCGTAGAAACAAATTTATATAGTATGTAGTATGCAATACATGAATGGTCCTTTTCCCATACTTGAAAGAAAAGTATAACTTTAACCGAGGTACACACGGTTATGCAAAACTGTCACATCTATCAAAAGCCAAAGCACGCGCGCAAATTTGACCGTGTGTATTAAAAACTGCCACATCTGGCTTGGCATGTAACTCGATGTCCGAGTTTGATTTTTAGTGGCGCGCGCGTCGTGCAAACTTGTGCATGTGCATAGGACAACGTTTCAGTTTAGTTTAGGAACGTCGTTTACGGGGTTATATTGTTGGTTTTGAGTTAACAAAATGGCTCTTTGGCTCCAGGAAGATGCATTGCGTGATTTTATAGATATGTACCAAGGTTATCCATGCTTTTGGAAAGTTAAAAGTAATGAATACATTGACAAAAATAAAAAAATATTTTTGCTAAATTACGCTTATGTTTAAGTTGATCACGCCACCAGCTGCCAAAACTGAGGCTGAACAGACAGGTACATCTGAATCGTGTGTATCAAAGGCTTCATTTGACATTTGCTTTCATCCAAGTGCGTTTCAGGTTTGCATGACCGTGTATACCCCGGTTTAGGCACTTGAGATCTAGACACGCGGCAGAGGGTCAAGTTAAGTTCAAGCAAAGGAATTGACTACAGCGCCTCGTGTAATATTACAAGAACCACTTGGTGTCACTTTTGACTCTTGCATAACTCAAAACTTATTTAAGGTAAACACATGCAACAACGTGTGTTTATTTATATAGATGAGGACAACTAGAAACCAAAACCCATTTTATGAAGCTAGCTCAAACGATGATAAAGAAATGAAGGTCCAAAAGTCGTCAATTTTCCACTGACTGACTGACTCACTGACATATAGATCAAAAACCTAACTCACTTCCAGATGACCTAGAATTGTGTGTAAGCGTAAGAAAACAATTTGAAAATAAAAATAAAGGTAAAAAATAGAGGCGGAGTTCCATACAAAAAGTGTTTAATTGTAGCGTTTGAATCGTTATAAGAATATATTTAAAAACTATTCCAATATATGTATATTATATTTGCATATAACATAATAAAAATAAAATTAAGTCAAAAAACAAGTGGTGTCTCCATACAAAAACTTGTAATACCCGGCCGCCGGCCAAAGGTGTGTGTCGTCGGCGGCGGTGCGCTGCGATAGATCGTTGTATCGCCCGGACTTAGCTAATTTAAGTATAAACAAGAAGTGTATTAAAAAGTAGCAGATAATGAATGGGCAATGCGCACTGTTATTTCTCACGTTTAAAAAATGTAGTTAGTTAATGTTTAAAAATAGCATGAAAACATTGTGTTAAACTTGTCCGACACAAAAGAGACGCGTTCGCTCAGTCTGACACCCGAAACATGTCAAAATTGACAGGCTGGGTTGAAGCGCTGCTTCCATATATGGCTGTGTGAATATTCGTGGTAGACTTGTCCAAAGGAACCCCCTAAAAGTTTTTAAATGGACTGGGTCAGTTTTTAGCAGAATTAAAAATATATTTAAACGAGTTAAATAACTTTATAAAAATTACTTATATAATGATATGTAATGTGTGTTATTGGCATACTGTCATTCCTTAGCCAATAAATTCCAGTCTTTCCCAACATATCGTTATCAGGAAGTAATAGGACCCATTAATACATCTCTTCGAAAGTTATACAGCTTTGTCACGTTCCATCGCTCACATTGTCCCCACCTATCCAGGGTCGAGCCGCCCATTTTAATCCCTGGTGCGGTTGGCGTCGTGCCCTGCCGATCGGTCCGAACGACGCCACCGGCCCTGCCGTCGCCGCCGCAACGCTTCACGCTCATCACGTTCACGCTAGCCTGCCAACCGACTGCTGCCTGCCTGCCTGGATAATGTTGCAGGGAACACAGTCAACTGGACTGGAATTTGTGGTTAAAAGTTCACCATAGAAATAGTAATTTTGTTATGAATGTGATACATAACACAGGTCCACAAAATAAAAAAGTGTCTGTGCTGGGTATTGAACAAAGATTTTCAGACATATTTTTTGCCGCTAAGTACGAATCTGAATTCAGAACTAGAGGTTAAACTGCAAAAAAACGAATTGTGGGAGTCAAGGGGGCAAAAGCATTTTTTTTATTGAATGGGGGTTATGTAGTACCTCATTTTAAAGGCTCATTGATACTCTATTTAACGCAAATTGTTTTTAAAAATCAGCCCAGTCGTTCCAGAGTAACAACCATTTGAACTTTAGCTTAAATACTATACCGTGCTTTTCCAAAGTCAGGACCCCCTCCTAACTTTTGAATAGTCAGGTTATTTGTAATGAAAATTTGAGGACTTTAGTAAAACAACATAAACCAAATTTTAGAATAGAAATGACAGATATAAATGTCAAACTGACAGCTGGGCGCCATTTTAAAAGAAAAATTAAATGGTAAGGGGGTTCTTGTGACACATCATTTTAAAGCTCCTGACAAGTTCTTTACAACGCCAGAATATAAGGTAAAGACTTTTACCTCCCAAAAATGGCGGTACTTTAAAAATTACCCGAGTACCTGATTTAAATGGCCATATCTTTAAAACTAATAAACCTATAGATATACCTTATGTAGTATTTTCTTAAAGGTCTTTAAGATAGCTTTTTAATACAACAATATACAGGGTGCCTCATTAAAAACATTTATACTTTTTGTCCTACCCTGTATAGTATTACTAATATTACCGTTAAATAAATCTTTCAAAGAGCTTTAAGAAAATAATACATTAAGTGTATTTAATTTTATTAGATTCGGAAATACGGCCATCTCAATGAGGTATTTAGGTAATTTTTAAAGTACCAGCTATTTTGTAGTAGGTAAAGGTATTGACTTTATATTCTGGAGTTATAAAGTACTCGTCAGGAGCTCTAAAATGATGTTAAACAAGACCCACTTTCCATTAAATTTTCTTTTTAAAATGGCGCACAGCTGTCAGTTTGACATTTATATCTGTCATTTCCTGTCCAAAATTTGGTTTATGTTGTCCCACCAAAGCCCTCAAATTTTCGTAAAAAATACCAAACATTTCAAAAGTTAGTAAGGGGTGTCCTGAATTTAGACAAGCACTGTACAAACAATGCGGTTTTAATAGAATTGGCTTGTAAATCTGGAAGGGCTGGGCCGATTTTAAAACAAAGTGGCGTTAAATTAAGTAGCAAAAGGCCTTTCAAATAGGGTGCTACATACATTAAAAAATATTTACTCAACTCGTCAGAAACTGTTAAATAACTGCGCTTGATACGTGATCTAAGTAAGCCAGCGCCATACAAACCTTACTTTACTTTATTTCGTTCTTACTTGACTTAAATCACATGTGTGTGATATTAGAGCAGGATCCCAGGCCCCGCCGACTTTCCCTATTTTCTCAGAAATAAAATATATCATATAATGTAGTGCTAGTATATACCATGCGTGTATGCATATTTTCTAGCTTGAGCAGACACCGACGGCCAATTTACAGTTACCAGGTGCTAAAGGTGGATAAAAATAGTACTTATTTTTCTTAAAATCTCAGGGCTGATTTTTATGTATATTTTAGAAATATTATTAAAAATTCATAATTAATACTCGTCTGATACCAGACTCATTTCGGCGGCCATAATTTGTACCAGGCGCTTTAAAACTTCCAAAAAATAATGTAACTTTACTTACAATCTCAGTCTTGATTTTTATATATAATACTTAGAAAACTAATTCAATAATAATTTTTGCAAGCCAGACCAATCAGAGGGGCAGTAACACTTCCCGCAGACACACACAAAGGCTTGCTACGTATATGAACGCAATCGTGATTGTAGATAGTTATATACTTGTAAGTAATATTTAATTAATAATCTAATCGGTTTTCAGTAATAATAAAGAACAATGCTTACTTTATTAATACCAATAATTACTGCATAACTTAAAATATACAATTTAAACAAAATATTATTTGGCTTTTCTCCAGAATAAAATTAGAGTTTGTTTAACATTTTAAGAAAATTAAAACTTTTATACATTATGAAGAACTATTCTGCTCTTAAACAATATAATAAAGTCATGATTACTTTAAAAGAAATAAAATAATGAAATATTTAATATTAAGTTACTTACAATACAAAGGTTTTAAACTATAAACAAATGTTCATTAGCACCTCCGTTCTTCTTGCACTAAATTCCTGATATAACACTAAATTGGCACAGAATATTTCATTTAACATTAAAAAACCTTTTTTAAACATGTTTTTTTTTATTGATTTTAGGCCTTTCTTTATTAATTTAAAAGGTTTGCTTTAAATCAAGTCGCCATGTTTGAAATCATGATATACATAGGTGTATGCATGGTTGCAGCGTTTTAGGGGTAAAATAGTTGGAATTTAATGGAAAAAACGTGTAAAATAACTAAAAAAGAGGTTTTTAAAGGATTTTCATGAAATATTGTGTGCCAATTTAGTGTTATATCAAGAATTTTGTGCAAAAAGAACGCGGAATATAGTGAAACTAAGGATAGTTTCAATTTCAACTTTCATGATGAATATCTCGAGAACGAAATGTTGCCGAAAAAAACTTCTTTCAGAATCGATCAGCGCCCCAAAAATCCCCCGTATACCCAATTTCGTTAAAATCGGAGTTGCTGTAACTTTTCAGACAATTACCAAAGTCACATGTACCTGTTAACAGAGATACAATGTCTAATTTTTTCCCGTCCCGAAAAAAAAATATTATTTTGCACAAATCCTTCCAATTGACTACTGCCCTTCTTTATCTCGGCACAGCTTTCCCGCATATTCTCTATTCTCTGTCCGACGTTGTAGCACTTGAGCATCCTTATCTAACCCTCGGGACGACAGCCAGACCCAAGCCGGAACATAAGCAGACGCTTCATACTAAAGGGAACAATGGCGTGGGGACGGGAGAGGACGGGAGGAAGAGGTGATGGGGTAATTAAACAGCTTAACGATTAAGGATTTGTGACATAAAAGTTACGAATGACAAAAACGCAAGTGGAAAAGTTTGCAAGTTTGGTGGATGGTATAACAGATATATTTCTATGAAAATATGAGAAAGACGTTTTCTTAGAAAAGAATAAAGTGACCAGATTAATTAACCCTTGATACAAAAACTTTTTATACATTTAATTAAACAAAACTGAGCTTTAAAAAAATCTTTTAAAAAAATCACAAAATGTCGTTATTCTTAATGCATTTAAAGAAACAAAATTATAATTATGCGTTTTTTTATCAGTCCGAAGTAAATTTAAATGTGATAGTTTAGATACACCAATATTTTATTTTATTATTAGTAAATATAAAGGTGTTTTTCTTTCTTATGCCTTACAGGGTGTCCCGAAGGTAGTGGAAAGTTTATTTTCTGCACAGAACATATTCTTATATAAGTAGTCGATCGTTTTTTGGGTCATTCGTACTGAACATCAACTCTGATTCCTTTTATATTAACGACCTTTTCTTGTCCACGGTTAATTCCATTAACAGTATTACTACAGCTTAGTAATCTGAGCTCTTTTATTACTGTAAAGGTATGATTCCGTGCATCGCGGCAGGCTGCAAACCGCCGACGCAAGCGCCGAGCCATTCACATTACCAGCAACGCTACTCGTTACTTCCCAAGGCGACAACTAAAATAAATATAACGTTCTGGCGCTTGCGTCGGCAGTTAGCCGCCTGCCGCTGTGCTTGAAATCAAACCTTAAATGTTACCTAACCATGCTAGTACCCTTTACTCCAATATTTAGGTTCTTATGGCTATGTGGTTTCATACCAGTGCCATAAAACCCAACTAAACACAAACACCACAACTAATCTCTAAGCTGACTGGAAAACAAACGCAGGGCGATGTCAAAGAAAATTGAAAGGGGGAGAAAATCAATCTTTAATCCGAAAAGTGGCACAATTTGAGCCATTACTGAAAATCCTGCCCAATAGTGTTTTGTTTAGTTGACAGCCACACACAAAATTATTACATTAGAAGTTCGTAATGAATATTATTTTACCTATAAATTTAATATAAAGCCATAATTCCTGTCAAACTCATGTTTTTAAACATAAAATAAGATCAAAATTTCATAGTCATCATTGGTGGCTTCACGTACCACAAAAGTGTTTCTCTTCCCTTTCCATTTTCATTGGGCCATGCAAATATGTTTTTTACACACACAAACACATTTTTATTGGACTAGCCGACCCGTCCTACTTCGTTGGGCGTTAATTTTTTTCTAAATTTTGTGTGTTGATTGTAGAAGAATTTTTATAATTGGTTCAGTATTTCCAAGATTACCCCTTTCAAACCGTGTGGAAACCAACTGGCCGACCATAGGGAATTAAAAGTATAGGAAATATTTGAGGTGGGGTCTTGTCGCCGTCCGACACGGCGGACGACAGACGGAAGCGGGATAAGCCAGAAGCCCCTGATTGCGTTCTGTTTGAATATGCGAGCTCCTTGAGCGGTAAATTTTAGGAGAGTACATAGCAAGTTGGTGGGAGGGATTCAGTGTATGATTTGGTTATGGTCGACGGTTTAGTTTCCATACCGGTAGATGATATTTGAAGAAAAAATCTACTTAAAATAAATAACTAAATTCGTTGCTTTTTTCTTACCTATTTTTATAAAAAAATCTGCATTGGCCGAGTATCGAACCTGGGCCGTCCGAGGCGAGCATTCTACAACTGAACCACCGTTTGGTTATGGAAGGTACTCGTATTGACATCAACTTTGTTTCTTTTTTCCATCAACGACTTTCTCACTTCTCCAAAATAATACAGAACATATCTTCAATTTCGTCCAGTGCCATTATTATATATTGTGAACTCCTAGTATAAAAAGTATACATTTTGGGAATTTTAAAAATATACATTTTTGGGAGATTTAAATTTTAATTGGGTTACTTAACATTGGGAAATTTGCTACATAAAAATATACGTGAGGTGTCAAGATTTAAAAAGTATAAATCAAACAATTTTCTAGGTTACCCTTATAATAATAAAATAAAAACATTAATCAAACTGGGTAGCGTAGAAATGCAAAACAAATACTGGAAAATTTGATATTTAAAGAAAAGTAAAAGGGTTGTTTATCAGATAAGAAGTAGTTAGTGAAGTAAAGTATAAAGTTAAAGTTTTAGTTCAGCCCCCACGACTACTCCGAGTGGGGGTATACTAAATTTAGTTAGTCAAATATGTTAAATTAGTTTTGAAAAATGCAAAGTTAGTTTGGTGGTCCACCGGTCTCATTGTCCCAAGAAGATATATGGTAATTTGCCCAGTGACGTAAGTGGCCCATATATATTTCAAAATATATACGTCACAATATTCCACTGACGTGACATACAAATGACATTATTTTTCTCTGAACTTTTGTTTAATCATAATAAAATATAGCCTATAGCACTCTTGAATACTGTAGCCTTCTGATTGTAAAGAAAGAATTTTATGATCGGTTCAGTATTTTTAGCGATTAACCCCTACAAACAAACAAACAAACAAAGTTACAAACTTTACTTCTTTATAATATTAGTATAGATAAGGCGTCAAAATCCTTTAATTCAATTTAATGCTTCCAAAGCACAATTATGTACCTTTTCGTGAAAAGTTTCTAATGCTTATTTTTTTTTATGAGTGACCCAGTTCTGCAAAGTAAGAATACAGCCATTACTATAAAAATGACCTTGACTTGCATAAACATTATGTCTATATCCATGGCAGCTTCTAAAACATTGGACCTCTTTCGAGGCAGAAAGTATCTTCATTTTAATCCATACTGTCGTGCCAGCTTGATACGTTTAAATTGGACTTGGGTGTTGAACACAAGCAGGTTAATATAAGAGAAAAATTCTGCACGTAAAAATTCCGGATAGGAGACGCATCGGTCTCGCTTTGTTGTTCCTTTAAACCGCCCTATTCCCACGTATTCGTAAAATTCCGCATTGAACGTTTTAAATGCTGGAACGACATTTATACTACTTCTGTAATTATCTCAAATCCTACGTTTCTGGAATCTTGTTCTCCTGTTTGGCAAAACTGACGTCTCCTCATTATTTATCGTCATTTTGGATACCAACCAGGGAAGAACTGTTCTTCTGATCAATGATCATTCATTTACAGCAAAGGCCGCCTGTTTCTAGGTGAGTCCCAGATCGTTGCTCTTGATATATCCAAAGCTTTTGACCAGGTCTGGCATGCCGCACTTCTTAATAAACTTCCCTCCTATGGTCTTTCAACTTAAACTCTGTACTTGGCTCTCTAGTTATCTATCTGATCGACGTATATCAGTTATTGTGGACGGCCATTCTTCAAGCTTTCACCAAGTAAATGCTGGAGTCCCTCAGGGGCTCAGTTCTGGCTCAACATTGTTTCTTCTTCCACATCAACGACCTTCTCTCGTCCACAACTAATTTCATTCATAGTTTCGCCGACGATAGTACCCTTCACTCCAGTTTTCAGGTTCTAAACCCATCACTAAACCTGACTTGGAAAACAAACGCAGAGCAGATTGCAGATATCTCTTTCGCAGGATCTTAATTTAATATTGGATTGGGGCGTCAAAATCTCGTCCATTTTAATGCATCCAAAACACAATCATGTTCCTTGTCGCGAAAGAGTCATCAAATACTCATCCTCTACTTATGAGCGGCCAAGTTTTACAGAGCAAAGACACCTTCAATCTTGTGGGCGTCACATTTGAAAGTAACCTTAACTGGCATAAACACATTGTATCTATAGCCACGGCAGCTTTAAAAAAGCTTGGATTTCTCTTTCGAGCCAAAAGTATTTTCCCGCTTCTAATTTATACACTTTTATATGTGTCCCAACTCCGACCTCCCTTGGAATACTTGTTCCCATATCTGGGGCATGGCGTCCCCACAACCCTAAGCATTCTTGATTCCATTCAAAGAAGAGCTATTCGTCTCATTAATGATCCTTCACTTACAGAAGGCTTCCCTCTCTGCCCATCGTCGGGCTGTGGGGGATTTATCGCTTTTATAGGTACTTCCATGGCTTCTGCTCTGAAGAATTGTCAGTATAGTTCCTCCACTCACGGTTCCCAACAGAGAAACTCGTGGTTCCGCGCGTATGCATCCTATACGGTCCAACTGGACAGACCCGAACTTCTCACTTTGTTCGTTCTTTTATCCCTAGGTTTTTAGATTGTGGAATCTGCTGCCCGTGGAAGTTTTCCTCCCAAATCTTCAAGTATTTAAGTCCTGTGTCCAACAAACTCCCTCTTACCTCTGCTTAAGACACCCACGGTACGTTAGTATTTGGGCTTTAAGCCTTCGGTACCTGGGCCAGTAACGAAATTCAGTTCATGATAATAACACTTTTAAAACCTTTCTAGGTGGGATTTCTTTTGACGGGTCTACCACAAATATTCATACCGCCATATATAGAAGCGGCATTTTAACCTGGCCTGTCAATGTCAAATGTTTCGGCAAACGCGTTACCTACTTTTTTGTCGGACAAGTTTACTACAATGTTTTACATTCAATTTTTTAACATGTACCGAAAATCGTGGGGGCAACAGTTACGAAACCCGCCCAATCCGATACACAAAACATGTCAATGAGCTTAAGTGATTTCATGACTGCTAACACTGACGATTACAATGTTTAAAAATTACAAGGCAAAAACATTGCGGTAAACTTGTCCGACAAAAAAGTGACGCGTTGCCAGTCGACACCCAAAACATTTGACATTGACAGGCAGGGTTAAGCGCCGCTTCTATATATGGCGGTATGAATATTCGTGGTAGACTCGTCCAAGGAACCCCTAAAAGGTTTTAAAAGTGTTATTATCATGAAGTGAATTTCATTACTGGCAACTACTAATGCTTTAAGCCGTCGTGGATTATCCAAAGATGAAAAAAATTTGGTCAGAAAAGTGGTTTTACATTTTTTTACCGAAGCTAAAAGAAAAAATCTGGATACGGTCCTTGAAGGGACTTAGAAGTCCGACCGAACCACTTCGAACACAAGGGACTAATCAATTTCATGGCCCCGCACCACTCGTTAGCGATCTGACAATTCGTCGGCGTGGGGCCATTTTTTACCCGTTCTCTATCAGTCCGGGACCCTTCAACTGGAAAATCGCCGCCTTAATTTATGGATGGTCCTGGATGCCGTGAAGGGAATTCCGATGAGTTTTTATAAAAAAATGTAATGAAATTACGATTAGTTTCTTGATGACTGGTATACAGGGTGTTTTCTAAATGCGTTAAGGAAATTTAAAGGCGTATTCCTGAGTTATTATCATGAAAAAAGTTCATATAAAAACCTAAACATTTTCAAAACACTTTTTGAGTAAAATTTGTTAGAGTAAATATAAATGTTATTTATTTAAGCATTAAGCACCGGTTTGTTGTTGATATTACATAGTTGGTAATAAAAGGTATAACACCTAATTTTAAAAGAAAACAAGGCCCCAATATTACTAGTATTGTCCAGGATTAGGCAGTTTAGCGGATACTATTTTTTTCTTCAAAAACTAAGCAAGCTCCTACAAAATATAAAGGACACAAAAAGTTGTCTTTGGTTACCGCCTACGTTCGTTATTTACGTAAGGCGCTATTTAAATACCGCATACGGTATTTAGTGTTTGTTTTTAGAGATATGGAAGACGCCGTATTACGAACGGTTAATTACACCTGTCTGCGAATTTACAAAATTAAAAAGCAAATGATCCTTTAATGTGCGAATACTAAAGTTTTTCCCGTTATTTCAAACACATTTTACTGTAAATTTTCCCACTTTTCCAGATGAATTTTGACTAAGACATTCTTTCAGAAAGCCAGGTCATTGTCGGCCGACAATCTTAACCTTTTCGTTTCTTTTCCACCTGCAACATTTATCCAAAAATAAAAAAGCAAGACTTTATCAAAGATTAGTAGTTTAACTTTACTCTGTGGCTCTATTACAAAAATATTTGTAGAAATCGTCGAAATAAATAATATAACCTTAAAAAATAAACAAAGAAAAATATTGTGCGCATGGCAATTCTATTCGCTATTTTAAATAGCACGCGGCGTTATCAGCCCGCAAATTACTCCATGCGGTAACGTTATTACCACCAGCGACGGTAAAAATCGAATCGCGCATAACTTAACTGTCATAATAGTGCTTACGTTAATACCGCATGACGTTACAGCCAACATGATTTGCAATAACTCTAAATTATGGGTACAAGCACTATTTAAATAGGGCCGGTATTAATAATTCCCGAGCCTAATAAGGCAACTTGCAACAATTCTTTATTATTAAAAACCCGATTTCTTTTTAAAGTTTAACCCCCTGTACCTTAGAAACAAAGCATTTCCGGACCTATGTATGTTTATAGGAACTTTTTTCATAAACTTGGATCAGGAATATGCCCCTAGATTTTCTTACCTCATTTAGGAAACACCCTGTATATGTACGAATACGTTATTTTAAAAGTACATTTTTACACGTAAATTTATAAAACTGAGATTTCAAAATATATTTTTACAGTGAAATTATTCTTGCGGGATTTTCTCTGATGCAATTTATTTTGCTTGCAGTTTTATTCAACATTTTTACGATTTTAAATTTATCGCCGCAATTTGTTTTGACAATAAGTTTTACGAAGGAAAATAGCAAAAACTTTAATAATCCAAAAGTACCTATATAAATATTATACACTGATTTTTTGTGTGGCTGAAACTGATCTATAAACATTAATAAAAACCAAAATTAAAATCACACTTGCGAAACATTTTAAAAAAATAATATTTCTTTTAATGCCCTGTTTGAATATTTATTACATATTCAACATATCAGCAGTGGGGATATTTAATTGATTAATTTAATTAAATTTAATTTCCGATGAGCGCCTAGGAAAAATCCTTTACTAAAATATAAGAAAAAAACTTTGTATGAACACATGTCCTAAACGTCTTAGTTTCTGAACTACAGGGTGTTAAAATTTTTAAAAAATTCTTGTTTTTTGTAATACCTTTTATACCGATTAAGATATTTTTAAGAAATTTGGGGGACGCCTCCTATGCACCAGAAGACATTTTTTGGTATACAAGAAAACAAATATTTTACCCGTTTCGTACATGAGAGGTTTAAGGTAAATATGTTTTAATAAAAAAATAGTAAGCCACTGTATTTTTCTAAAATAAAAACATTTTTTAAAAATTTCCATTTGCTTTGGAACAAATTGACTTCTTTTTGTTTAGTGCACGGTTTTTGCGTAAATAAATAGAAACTATTTTTGGCATGGTCAAATCCCTATCTAATTAAAGAAGAAATAACAAAGGTAATTTTTTACTGCAGAATAATTATAAGATATTATCAATACGAAATTACCATTTTACCATTAAGACACCCACGGTAAGTTAGTATTTAGGCTTTCAGCCTTCGTGGATTGTCCAAAGATAAAAAGAAACCATGCCGAGAAATGGTTTTTATTTATTTACGCGAAAACTGTGCATCAAATAAAAAAGTCAAGAGATCAAATTTGTTCCACAGAAAATGAGGATATAATTTTTTTTTAAAGAAAAATGCAGTCACGAACGATTTTTTTAATGTCGTTTGGTGCATGGGAGGCGTCCTTTAAATTTTTAAAAATATTTGACTTGCTATAAAAGTTATGATAAAAAATATTTTAAATTTTTTTAATGTCCTGTAGTTTTAAAACTAACACGTTCTATCAGGCGAGGGAGCCAATCCCATGGGTAAAAAACACACTTTATGCATGTGTCACATACTATATTTAATTTTGGCAGCACAGCCATTATATTAGAACAAAAAATCATAGCCTTCTTGCTTTTTAAGGGACAATTATCCTCTTCATAGCTATGCACTTATGATTTAATTTTAGAAAATTGTATGTGTACTTACTTTTCGTAGAAATAATACTAAAACAGTATAAATTTCTTTTCAATTTTTTAGTCATTTAAATTCATTATTACTATTAATTTTTAATAATTTCTATTAAATCTATTCGGAAACGGACAAATTTTAAAACTTGTTACACATAACCTAAAAGAAATAATGATGAAATCAAAGGTAATTTGACCGTTTGGTTCAGTTGATGTTCCGTTACATTGCATAAATTGATATTTAAGTTTATTGTAGTAGGCATTAAAACAAAACACTAATTAAAAGTGTAAAAAAAGCTTCGAAGTGTTAAAAAAGTTACTTTTTTGCCACTTTATGTAGCGAACTAAAATGAAGTACTTTATCTTCATGTTAAAGATTTAAAAAACAGCATTTTTTTAACGGTCGTTGAAAAAATCATTTTTAAAGTCACTCGCCGAAGAGACAAGAATCCGTCAATCAAGAAATACTTGTCACTCTTTCAAATGACAATAACAATCACCAGTAAAGCAGAAAAGAAGCAAACAATTAAATTTATGACATCTGAGATAAGTTCGTGCGGCCTTTGACTTTCAACCTTAGCCTCTTGATAATCCCGAGCCGACTTTCCAGTTTCCCGTCTCTCATTCCAGAAATTTGATGTCCCGAGGGAGTGACAATCCACGTCCTCTCGTCACCGCTGCCGCTCGGTCCGTAAAAAGGGCGCCCGGGCATAAATTTTCCGCTCTTCGTATCGGTTTCCGACAAACGATGTTGCCTGGAGACGAGCTTGGATACTATGGAGAAAGTTAGAATAGACCTTTACTACATATTTTATTATTGGCTAAAAATATCCCTTTATACTTACATAACACTTCTGCTAAATGTTTCCTTCACAATCATTTTAATTTAGTAAATAACTTTGTCAAATTCATAATCGAAATAGAAAAAAACTGCGTCAATAATTTTGTATTCTTAAGGTGGGCCCTTTTGTTTTTTATTTGCTTTTCAAAATTGTTTTGGTTGATTTTGGATTTTGCCAAAAACTAAGCTAAAATTTACTATGTATTCCATTACCGCCTCCACCCCCCAAGAAATGACACTCTCATATCAAAGGCACAACAAAAGTCCGAAATATTTTTTTAAAATCGTAAAGGCTTCAATTGACATTATTGTATTGTAGGAGTACGGACAAAATGGTACCAAGCTATTGGCTTAACAAAGGTTTTCAAACATTGATACTAGACAGGAAGGAAAGGACATTAAAGCCGATCCAATCTGATACATATAAAGACGGCTCCAAAACAGACCAAGGAGTTGGAGCAGGCATATATGGGGACAAACCAAGGACGAAAATAAACTTGGGCCTCGGACAACATCCTACGGTGTTCCAGGCCGAAATTGTAGCCATAGAACAATGTGCTAGGGAAATCATCAAAAGGAGCTATGGGGATAAAACCACAGTAATTTACTTGGACAGCCAGGCAGCCATCAGGGCAATCAGTTCATGCGAAATCAGCTATTAGCTGGTGCGGGACTGCATAGTTGCCCTGGAAGAGATAGGTGCGTCCAACAAGCTAACCATTGCCTGGGTACCAGGACACAAAGACCACGAAGGTAATGAGGAAGCTAATAAATTGGCAAAGGAGGGGCTGGCAGGACGATGGTAGGTCCCGAGCCCTACTGTGGTATTCCATCATACCAAGTAAGGTCATCCATTAGATCATGGATTATGAGGGAATCACAAGACTGGTGGACGAGAACACCAGGACAGCGTCTAGCGAAAATATTCATTAAGGCTTACTCGCCAGAATTTACGAAAGACCTTCTGAATTACAACCGGAAGGAAGTAAGAATACTAGTGGGTCAACTAACAGGTCATTGCAGACTGAATAAACACCTGAAAATCATGATCCTGGCAGAAGAAAACTTATGTAGGTTCTGCCAGGAGAAGGAAGAAACCGCAGAACACGTATGATGCTAGTGTGAAGCCCTTGGTCGTCTGCGGTTTGCAAGGCTGAGTGAAGAAAAACCTAAAGCGACAAGATATACCAAAGAGCTGGTTTCAAGCTTGTGGAGTCTGATAAAACAGACCGGCTTGGATAGCGTACTCTAACCTATGGACGAAGGACACAATAATCCTGAGCAGGTTGCAGTGTTAGAGAAAATGTAATCCATCTTCTAATCTAATCAAATCTAATTGTAGGAGTATGGTGGTGAATGAGATCTACTCCAACCAGGATATAAAATATATTTGTGATGCGCAATCAGAGCAGCAAGGGAGCCTAGCTCCCCGGAATGGCGATTAGCCTCCCAAAATCAGAGGGCCTTTAAAATATACACTGCAATCCTTTAATGTCCCCTCACTTTTATTTTTTGACTAAATAAAAAAAATAACTTTGGGATACGAAAATTTCAGACTGGCTGCTTGTCGCCACCTTAAGAAAAAAATTAAATGGAAAGGGAGGTCTTGTAGCATATCATTTTAAAGCTCCTGACGAGTGCTTTATAACCATAGAATAAAAAGTCAATACCTTTACCTAATACAAAATGGCGGTCCTTTAAAAATTGGCTAAATACCTGATTTAGATGGCCATATTGCCGATGGTAAAAAGTCAAATACACTTGATGTGATATATTTTAAAGCTTCTTTTAAGATCTTGTTAATGGTGATAAAAAATACAGTGTGCTTCCTTCCAAAAATAATATACTTTTTGTACTACCCTGTAGTATCACCATTGAAAATATCTTTACTGGAGCTTTATGAAAATTTCACATTAAGTACATCTAACATCATTAGTTTCGTAAATATTGTAAACACCCTGTATAGGGGGTATGTAGGTTTTAAGAATTTCAATATTATTTAATTATTTTGGGTATTAAGAAAAACACATCCAAAATTTAAAACAAATAATTTGTCGAATGTGAAAGGTTTTTAGTCAAGAAACAATAAAGGTTAAAGCACACGGGCGCTCAGGTCTAGATACGCTCACGGTCCGGTCAAATAATTTACACGCTATTTAAATGTTATTTAAGGTAATTTATTTAACAAGCATGTAAAATATTTCTGTAAGAGTACCGAGACTTGAGCGCCTAGTGTGCTTTGACCTTAACAATTATAGGTCATAAAATAAACGTTCAAGGTCAAGTACGTGTTTAATATTTAAAATACGGAGTTCACGTTTGTATTCATCATACAGGAATTGACCTAATAATGGGAAATAGAAGAGATTAGAAAGAATTACAGAAAATCATCACTGTTTTGTGGATGGAAATCATTGTTCTTTTTAATTTCCTTTACGATATATCCACAAACGTTTTCGATAGGATTGATATCAGGGCTTCTTGAGGACCAAGGTAACAAAAAAATGTTATTTTCCAGTAGCCAGTCCAAAACTCTCCTTGCTGTATGGACGGGGCAGTTGTCATGCTGGTATATAAAATTTTCTTGTTCAAATATATTGTTTACCGATGGCAACATAGCTTTTTGGAGTATGTGTATATAAGCTTGACTATTGAATCTTTCTTGAATACGGTGGCATATGCCTAGCCCTCTGAAAGGTATATACCCCCATACATTAACAGAAAATATTCCACTTGTGTCAACATGTTGGGTATATCTTTTTTCGTACCGTGTATTTTGCGGCCTATACACTCTAATCTGGCCGCTATAATAAGATTGAAAAATCTTCTCATCGGTAAATACTACCCTTTCCCAAAAATCCATACCTTGCGGTAAATATTCCAGTGCAAACCCCATTCTTTGCTCTTTATTCATATCGGTCAAAAATGCCCTTTTAGCAGCTACACTGCTTCTCAATTCCAAATTTTTCCTTATACGATTTCTTGCCGTTCTTATTGTCTCAGGAAAATTAGATTGGTTGTGTGCTTCTACAGCTGTCTGAAATGGATTGTTTCGCAAAAATCTATCAGATCATTATCTTGATTTTCGTTTAAAATTTTTCTTCTACCAATTCCAGCCCTTCTCTCCAATGATCCTGTATTTTCCCATTTAGTTCTGAGGCTTTGAATAGTGCTTCTTGGTTTCCCAACTTGCTGAGCCATTCTTCCCAAAGAAACACCTTCTTTGAATAGAGTAATTTCTCTCGCCTTCTCTAATTCATTCATTTTCCAAAATTAAAAAAAGTAAAATAATATAATTTTGAAATGTGAGACAGGTAACAATTTGTCAAGTAAGGTATATTTTCAGGGGATCCAGGTACGCAAAAGCCAAAATCACACTGGGGAAAAGTACGTGTACGAAATTTTAATTCCGCCATTGTACCTGTATAATATATTAGATTAGAAACAATGTAAGGTTTGTTCCAGCAGGCTGTCAGAAATGTTTGCAGCAGTTTGGATTCTGCGCACGTCAAATTTGTCGTTCCAGCAGTGCCATGTTTGTAACATTATACAATGGTTTGTTGTTCCGGCAGTAGTTTTAAGATGTTGGAAACATGTTGGAAACTGTTTGAAAAGTTTGCAAACTTTCTTCAAACATTACTGACATTTTTAACATAACCTTTCTTGCATTGACGTATAAGCAGTATGCACGCCTTGTTTATTTTTTCGTTCCAGCAGAAAACTCTTCCCAACATTTCTGACTAATGTTTGTAACAATTTCTGCTTTTTAAGATTGTTGCCAACATGTTTCCAACATTCTGCTGGAACAAACCTGTAGTTTTAAATATTCTCCACTAGTCGTGCCTCGTTGTCCCTAATTCTGTGGAAAGCGTGTTCCAGATCGTCGTATCCAGCGCGTCCGTCCGACCGACTGACGAGCCGAATTTAAATCAGTATCTGGATCGGAATGGGATCGTGCCAGAGGCATTAGCCGTGCGGAAGACTGCCAAATGACGGCCGAGGTTAGGCACAGAAGTCATTCCCATTTACATGCGACAAAAGCGATGTCTAGCTAATCTACTTTACACTTTCACTTCTCAAAAGCTGAAGGAGATATTAGCATGGGCGAAGAAATAAATCAGGACGATGTGTTTCTATATTCTGTAAAGAAGTAAAAAGTATTTCCTTGGAGTCTCTTAACTGGGATAATTACGAAATTTACGCGAATTACTGATTATGGAATTAACCGCGGTAATAATTGGCTTTAAAGGACAGAACTTGGTCACAACTTTAATGTAAATCATTCGTATTAAATATCAACACCACCTAAACGCATTGTTGAATATCGCTTTATTACGGTTATAATTGATTAAACGCATCTGACGGTTTTCTGAAGCACCACAAAGTTAAATAGAAAATATACAGTAGTTTGGGCCAAAACGATTTTTTTGTAATCTTTGGACAAACCACAAAGGCTTAAAGCCTAAATACTAACGTACCGTGGGTGTCTTAAGCGATGTAAGAGGGAGTTTGCTGACACGGGACTTAAATACTTGAAGATTTGGGGGAGAAGGAAAGACCTCCGCGGGCAGCAGGTTCCACAACCTAGAAACTCTAGGGATAAAAGAACGAACAAAGTGGGAAGTTCGGGGCCTGTCCAGTTGGACCGTATTGGGATGCATACGCGCGGAACCACGAGTTTCTCTGTTGGGAACCGTAAGTGGAGGAACTATACTGGACAATTCTTCAGAGCAGAAGCCATGGAAGTACCTATAAAAGAGATAAATCCCCACAGCCCGACGATGAGCAAGCGAGGGAAGCCTTTCTGAAAGTGAAGGATCATTAATGAGACGAATAGCTCTTCTTTGAATAGAATCAAGAATGCTTAGGGTTGTGGAGGACGCTATGCCCCAGATATGAAAACAATATTCCAAGGGACGTCGGATTTGGGACACATATAAAGTGTATAAATTAGAAGCAGAAAAATACTTTTTATATGAAATCGGCTTATTGGACGTCAATTTACAAAAGAACATTTTTGTAGGGAATTTTATGTTTTTTTTAAAGAATGTGTCTTGATAAATTTTTGTAGATCAACAAATTGCCAATTTTGCATAAAAAAGCGCTAGACAAAACCAGTGGTAGTATTAAAAATGACTGCCATAAGAAACAAACATTTCATTGCAATAAATAATCGGTAACTGTTTACTTATCAGACACCACGCCCATTTTAATAATTTTGGGCAAACGGCGTTTTTGGTGCGTTGATCGAATCTGAAAGAATTTTTAGTCCGCAGCCTTTTGTTTTTAAGATACCCTTATAAAAATTGAAAAGCAAATTTGCTGCTGCAAACAACTATTCGTTTAAAAGTTAATTGGTACTAGATATTTAATTTTCACGTAAAAAAAAACTATTTATTTTACCCTTATTTCCATAAAATCGCAAAGCTTTACTTTCAAGTAAAGCTTTGGAACTTTTTAGAAAAAAAGAGTTAATATAAATAAAAACATTAGTTTTTAAGCGGTGGAAAATATATTGAGTTCCAATTAAGTAGAAAGCTCAAGAATTTCGTACAAAAAGAGGGGGAATATGGTGAATTAAGGTTGGTTATCTATTTAAGATTGACGATAAATATCTTGAAAATGAAACGTTACCGACCAAAAAGTCTTTCAGATTCGTAATCAGCGCCCAAAAACCACTGATCTCGATGGATTGCCAATGTTATAACCTGCGCGAAACAAAAGTTACATTTCATGGGCGCAAAAACCGGTTTGTGCGCAAGCCAGTTGAGGGTAAACGCACCCGGACCCAAACAAACTAACCGCATTATAGGAAAGAATTAACTGACGGCGTCCTGGTTTTCTGTTCGAAGTACGGTAGCTACTGAGCGTTATTGTCAGACCGCGGACGAAGGGTACGGGGAGTCGGTGTTTGTATTTTGCCACGGCTTTTAAGTGCGCATGTTCGTCCACCCACTGCGCGAGGTCGTAAAAATCCGAAAAATGCTTTTTGCTACTGCAGATCTAAATGTAGGTTATCTATTATTCGTCTCATTAATGATCCTTCACTTACAGAAAGGCTTCCCTCTCTTGCACATCGTCGGGCTTGGGGGAATTTATCGCTTTTTTATAGGTACTTCCATGGCTTCTGCTCTGAAGAGTTGTCCAGTATTGTTCCTCCACTTACGGTTCCCAACAGAGAAACCCGTGGTTACGCGCGTATGCATCTCTATACGGCCCAACTGGACAGGCCCCGAACTTCCCACTTTGTTCGTTCTTTTATCCCTAGAGTTTCTAGGTTGTGGAACCTGCTGCCCGCGGAGGTCTTTCCTTCTCCCCCAAATCTTCAAGTATTTAAGTCCCGTGTCAATAAACTCCCTCTTACATCGCTTAAGACACCCACGGTACGTTAGTATTTAGGCTTTTAGCTTTCGTGGTTTGTCCAAAGAAAAAAAAAATCTATGCCAAAAACTCTTCATATGCCAAAAATCATCAAAATCGGTGGTTTTCGATAAGTAAACAATTACCCAATAATTTAGAGAACAATAATAATCCGGTATATTGCATACTGATAATGATTTGTTTTATTGCATACTGTAGGTGGTAATTTGCAGATCTTTTTTTATCCCATTCTTAGTATTATTTTAGATTTATTTTTCCTTCACTTCCTTGAGTAGCCCCAAGGAGTAGGTCCCACCGGGCATTTGCCCGGTGGCCCGGTAGCCCGGTCTTTTCCTGGATATTACCAAACATACAGACCTACTTCAATTGAGAAAGCATCACATTTTTTGACAAACATCGTGAATGACTATAAAAATTTGATATCTGACGGTTGCCTTGAGATTTTGGAGCATGTTTTTATAAAAAAAAACTTTAGTCGTAAAATAAAAAATAAGAAAGTTTTCCAAATGACGCCAACTTACAAGTCACACTGTAAAGGGTTATTTTCAAAAGTAACGCCCATATGGTTAAATATTTAAATTAATAATAAAAATACGGTATTCCTCGAATACGTATGTCATAAAGGAAATTAAAAGATAGTTCCTGCAGGCTTTGGCATTTTCTTTTTGTCTTGTCTGACGAGGGTAAATAAAAATAAAAATTGATTTCTCAAAGATAATTCCGAATGAACAAAACCGCAAAAACGATATCGGATTCCGTCGCGGCGCATCGCATTACACATTTCCCGATTTTTCTTTGTTTTTCATGGCATATTCACATGGCATTGTGTCTGTTATTGGCAAATCCTCAACGCGGAGGGTTTTTCGACTTCTTTGTTGTTTCAAAGGAGACGAGAAGTGTTTTGATGTCGGATTTAGAAGCGCTGCTACTTTGGAAAAATGTATGTATATAATAGACGAGAGATGTGGATCGAATGAAAATATTTTGTTAAAAGTAGATTCAATTATTTCTATAAACTAAAGGTGAGTAGATTTCGATTCCTTACCCTAAAAATACCCCATACTGATTTTATTTTATCAAATTCTAATATTAAAAAAATATTTTAAAATAAAATGGAAAATTTGACTTATACCTCGCAAACGATTAACTTTTCGACTAAAGTTAAATGTATTTCGGACAAGCCAGTTTAGCTGGCTTTTGAAATATAATCACGTTGGTAACAAATCGACCAGTAAAACAACAATTAAAGAAAAATGACTGCCAATAATAATAAATAGCTCAAATAATTATTTTATGTTTTACCCAAAAAGAGTTTTTCAATTACTAATTACATTATTTATTCGCAATATAAAAATAAGTTGCACCTGTACCTGTATACGTAAGTAGATAATGACTGGTGTTAAGTTTGACTTTGATGTTTCTATTCGTTAGTCAGTTGGCATTTTTTATTTAACGATTTGCTTAAAATGGAAGAAATTCCACAAAATATAAGAGAAAAGGCCATAAAACCGACCGAAAATCTTTTGCCAGTTAAATCAAGGCAACAGTATGATCGGGAGTATGGCATATTTGGTATTTGGAAAGATATGCGAACGCAATTCTTCAAATAACCGAAACCGTTTTAATGGCATATTTTCAGGAACTGGTAAGTTATTGATTTTATTTTAATACATATGTTTAACAAACTTTATTATTTTTAGTCGGAAAAATACAGTCCGAACTCTCTCTGGACCAAGTATTCCACCCTAAGGTCTACGTTGATGGTCTATGAAAATATAGAAATTTCGCAATACCATCGTCTCATATCTTTTTTAAAAGTTAAGTCGGAAGGATACGACCCGAAGAAGTCTAAAGTTTTGGAAGGAGAACAAATATTAAAATTTATTAAGAAGGCTCCTGATGATATCTACTTGGTACACAAAGTCATATTGGTAATGGGTGTTTTTGGAAGTTTAAGACGAGATGAGTTGGTCAAAATGACTATTGATGACATTGAAGATAGAGGAACAGTCTTGGTTATAAAGGTACCAGAAACTAAAACTTCAACTTCAAAAGTTTTACTATCATTGAAGAAGATTTAGGCGCTTTAAATTTAATAAAAAAGTACACAACATTAAGACCAGCTGGAATAAAGGAGCGAAGATTCTTTCTTACCTATAGAAAGGGTCGATGTACAAAACAACCCATTGGAAAAAATACCATAGAAAGCGTCCCAACATTGATCGCAAAATTTTTAAAATTGGATAATGCAGAAGCTTACACCAGCCACTGTTTGCGTCGCACATCGTCAACTTTACTTGTTGAGGCAGGTGCTTCGTTTGAAACGCTAAAACAACATGGGAAATGGAAAAGCTCTTCAGAAGCTGAAGGATATATAGAAGAAAGTATTTCATCCATAAACAAAGTAGCCAAAATGATTGCCAATTCAGTTAATTCCGAGGTTAATTCCGTATCGACTATTGAAAATTCTTTAATGAACTGTTCTTCTATACAAAATAGCGTTAGTGCTACCACCGCTGCTACCATCACAAAAAACACCGACCATTCTATAGTGGGATCAGCTACATTTTCAAAATTGTAATTTTTATTTTGGAGATAAAGTTTAATTTTTAGTACTGTTTAAAAAAAATTATTTTTGTATAAACTTGACCTTTATTGTGAGGGAAATAAAAGTGGATAAGCAATAAAATTTCCATATTAGCGCATTAGGGCATTATAAGCGGGCATTATCATAATGCCCGCTTATAATGAGCTAGGTGTGATAGCAGGTATTATTGCTACCATAACATATTCCGTTTCTAAGGTATTACAGATCAATAATAGATGGGTAAAACATAAAGCATTGTATGCACCACGTGCTTTACTGGACTATAATGCCCATTAGGTCGAAATTTCGACCTTCAGGACATTATAGTCCTAGTAACGCCCTTGATACATAAATAGCTATTCTAATACTCCACAGAAAAAAAAGATGATTATAATCGAATATATAACATTTAAATCCTCAAAAACATTAAAAAATCCAGTTAATCAGTGTCATGTGGCAAGGTAAGTGTTTCTTACAGAAATGATTACTTTTAGGTTTAAGATGATAGATAAGATTTCAGAAGACACACCAACAATTGGACAGCACTTGCACATTTGCTTTGTTGCAAATTTTCTAATAAAATCTACGATGCCACTTGTACAACACTTACCACAAGTTGTACTTAGATTGATTTATTTATTTTTGATTGTATTCTTTTAATAAATCATAAAAAAAATTAAAAACATGCGATACTAACAGGAAAAACAGCAAACAAAAAAAATATGACTGACAAACAAATGTGGGTACTACAGGGATGCGCAATGTTATTCTATTGTTTTTTCTTGGTTTTGGTCCCTTCAGGTCCAATCCACCACTCTCCCCCTTCCGGACTATGCTTTTCAGGGCTTCGTCGACGAAAAACCTGGACAATCGAGCTCGTAGCTCCCAGAAATTCCAAAAAGAAAACAAAAATAATTCTAGAATCGATGCAATGCATAAACTGTCGGCTGTCAAACCAAGTGCCGCTACTGGTGTTACGTATAACCTTAACTTTCACCACTGATAGTTCCCATGGCACGCCCATCTATTTCCCGCCATTTGAGAAATACCTCGTGTTCACTACCAAACAGGATACCATTAGCTTATTGGAATCTTCGCTCACAGCGCTCAGCTCCAGAAGAAAGATGCCGTCAATTTAGCATGAATCTATCCTTGATCCCCGAAGGTAAAAACGTCCGTACGGCACCTCTAACCGCCACCCAGGGAAGAACTTTGAAGTTCTCTACGCACGTCCGCACTGTCTGGAGGTCAAACAAAGAGTCCCTATGCGCAATGTTTATCGATGGTATGAAAACATCAATGTTAGGTTGATCGATGATCGATGTTTTGCCATGGATGGTCGAGTATCGAAAACATCGATGTTAAGATCGATGTTAGCATAAAAAAATGGTATTTTTAAATTAAGTGGCTGCAATAAAGGTGAGCAGAAGAGCCCTTTCGCTTGAACTGAACGAACAGTATTAGCACAGCCCTCTGAAACTATGAGCCGTGAAGTAAGAAAGGCAACGTTGCAAACAACACTGTACAGTAGGAATATTGAAATGAGTTCGTAATAGATTACATGCTAAATATATTTAATTTTTTAAGTGTTTTAAACAAAATATAGGTATTAATTTTTTTGGGATGTTTTGGACAACATATAGGTATAATTTTAAATACTATAGTTGCCCTAAAAAGCAATAATGTGTCTGCAAAACTAGTCAGGAACTTATCTGCCTTATACAAATTTGTTGGTAAGGATTTAAAAATTTCAAATTGGTGTGATGTTTTCTACCCCGCTTTATGCATTTTTTGCGAACAGACCAATGTAGCTTTTTAAAGTTAACTAAACATTTATTATTTAGTAATATTTGCAATACAATATGTGGTATAGTTATAAATATAAAAGCTTAATTCGTATTACATAAGATGCGCTTTAACATAACAAACGCTTTAAATTAGGTTTTCCACTATATTTACCCTAAAACCGCCTTAGGTAAATAACTTTTAGAATATCTATATAAATAATATTTTTGGTGAATTTACCAGTATGTTTATGCGCATTAGTTGATATAGTCCTTAGGATATTGCTTGGGGTAAATAATTGTTTTTGGTGCACTATACACACTATTGATATCAAATTAACCCATTTTTTTAAAACACACCTAGGTAATTAGTATCCCGTAAAATATATTTGTCCATTTACCGTATAGGTACTATTTTACTTTTAATTAAAAAAAACACTTATCCGGTTAATAGCGCACAACCAGGCTTTTCTAATTTCATCGTTTATGGGGAAATTAAATGTTGTTTGATAACCCTCTGTTTTAATATACCTGGGCTAATTAGTTTAGCAGCCCGAAACGCAACACGTTCGTGGCATAATGTACACCGTACGCACCAACTATAGGCGCACATTTAAACGTAAAAACAACGAATAACATCTTGGCACTGGTCCTATTTTTTAAATACAACAATAAATTACTTATTTTTGCTTTATATAATAATTATACGCTACGATTTAACTTTTAAAAACAGAAAAAAACCTTTTAGGCAATCGTTTAAACTTCTTTCTGTTTACTTCTAAACTTTACTTGACATTCCTACTGTGCTGTGTTGCCAGATGTCTCCTTCACGGCTCATAGTTTAAGAAGGCTGTGGTATCAGGGGAGCGTTACTAATGTATGTAAACTGGTTTCAAAACGCTGTTTATCACAAAATATCGTAGCCAGTACCGGCCACCAGTACAGACATCGATGATACTTGTTCGATGTATCGTTGCCATCGATGGTCACCTTTTGATGTCGCCATCGATGTTTGGCTTCGATGTCGCATTCCTAGGGCACAAAAGGGTTTACAATGTTTCCGATGAGGGCGTTGAATTAAAATTGCAACGTTGCCAAAGTTGCTTAATTTTATTGGACCATTTCAGTACTTAAATAAATGGACAGTAACTGTTTGTACATTGAACACTTCCGCGGTCTTCGAGTAGTGCGGTTCACGTTTAAGTAGAAGTCTACATAGACTTTCCGGGTAGGCGAATGAAAACGTCGTACGAGCGTAGCTGTATCCTTGGGGATCGAGAAAAGATTCACGCTAAATTGGGGCTTCTTTCTTCTGGGGCTAAGCGCTGTGAGTGAAGATTCCTAAAGCCTGAAGTTTTTATATTTTGGTTTGAACACATGGTGTCTTCGTATGGTCGAGGAGGTGCGCCCGCCTTGCGGAAAAACGTCAGTAGTGAAAGTGACGGTTATGCGCGAAACTGTAGCAGCCGCTGGCTTGACAGTCACAATTTATGCATGTTCAGAAGTTCATCACTGTTGTTGATTAGTGTTTCTTATTTATATCCTAGGAAAGTCTGGGAGCTTCGAGCTCGATTATCCAGATTTTTCAAGGACAAAGCCGGGAAAGCTTATAAGCAATAGCTGATATGACCGTAACGGGAGAACTGGCGAATTTACTTAATATCAGAGCCATAAAACAAAGAGATAGATAGATAGATAAGTATATTGAAAATAATGAAAATAGAGTGAAAAACAGATTGGGTCAAGGATAACATTTAAGTACAGTTTAATTCAGTCAATTTATTGTTCTAGTAAATACCGCTGAAATTCATGTGTTTACCTTCCTCTAAAATAATATGATTTTGATAAAAACCCACAAAACCGATCCAAACGCATTCCAATCAACATTTTAACCCCCGTGATTACCACCATTAAAATCAATGCTACGAGACCCTGCAGCAAGCATCTAATTTAGTCGAGACATAAGGAAGAAGGGGGTGAAATTTATACCCCCGCATCAGCATGATAAAGAGCTAGTCTTCCGTATTCCGGAAATTCGGTGGACGTTTTTGGGTCTGGGGGTAATTAGGCGTAAACTAGGGTTGAGACGGGAGAAAGGGATAACTGCTGCTTATCCTTCTGGATTAGAGGGATTTGTAAACAAGGTAGTTTAGCGGGGTTGGCACATGATTTATTTTTTCGATTAAGAATTTCGACTATTTAAGGAGTTGTTTTATAAAACAGTACCTATTTGTTAACTAAAAAGGCACTGGCTAAACGACCGCTGTCCGGCTCTTTTATCTATTAACGTATATGAAAACTGCCGAAAATGTTAATTAATTTGTTATTACCGGCGGTTTTTACTTATTTTAACGTAGATGCCGCCGGCCGGCAGTTCTGTTTATAAAAACAGTTAAAAACCTTCGAATAATAGTTAAAGTTAACTTAACCTTAATAATTATTTGTGTTATCGTTTAAAATTATTTTTATTTGATTCATTTGATCCATAACAAAAATAAAACAAATAACAAATTAACATTTTCGGCGGTTTCCATATACGTAGATATAAAAAACCACCGGGCGGCGGTTTTCTTCTTATAATTGGGCAAAATCGCCGGTGGTTGTTTAGCCAGTGCCAATAAAAAAATAAACTTATACATCGTGTCTTCGGAAATGTTTACCAAATGGAAAACTTTTTAATTTTTACCATTACAAAAAAAGTTCTGCTAGGTAAGAAAAGCATTTTCCACAAACCTATTTGAATATTGGATGTACAGGGTGACTTTTAAAAGCACCCGTTTCCAAATTAACAAAATGCGTCGGCTAATTTTAAAAGCTCTCTGGTTCTAAGTGACCAAAAGAAATTACTAAAAAGTATTTTTACTTCTTATAAATGTTTATTTATTTATTTGAAACATCCATAAATCAGGGTAACAATAAAAATGTAATTAAAAGGAAACTGTACAAACGTGTACAGGGTGGGCAATTAAGCGAGTACCGTGGGCTATATCTCGGGAACTATTTATCGTACGGCTTCCGAAAAAAAAAAATTTAGTAAATATGGCCAAGAGAAATTGCTGAAAATTATTTTTAAGAATCTAAGTTGACTGCTAGGGGGCGTAACGGTAGCCACAAAATAAAAAAAACGGTTTTTCTTAAAAATATTTCCTATTAACTTATGTACACTTACATTTTAGGAAAAATTGGGAAACTTTTTTGTATAAAGAATTTTTTTCTGTATTGCAAAATAAGGAGCGGAGGAAGGGACGAATATTGATTGAAAAAAATACCAACTTCCGTGCTACTTAACCGATTTTAATAAAGTTAGTACCGTTTGAAAGAGCATTTACGGACGATTCTATAAAGTATTAATATTACCAGTTTATTGTTGTTTGCAGATGGCGCTTCTTGACAAAAATGCAAATTTTTGTGATTTTCCCAAACATTTTAAATGCATTAGTATTTCTTTTTTCAGATCATATATTAGAACGTTAAAAAACATAAAAAAATGGTAAAAACCCCAAATTAATATCGTTATCCGTTTTAGAGATATGAATAAAAATTTAAAAAGTTTTTTTAAATATTTAACACACCGTAGTTCAAAAACTAAGACGTTTAGGACATATGTTTATATGAAGTTTTTTTCTTATTTTCTGTTGTAAAATCGCCCCGTAAAGTTTGTCGGTTGAGTTACTGGACACCCTGTATGTAGGTAATTTGACTGAAATTGATGAAAACTTTTATGCCCATTGGTGCCTAAATGGTGAGGTTTATCGACTTTAATAAAGAGTACCTTATTTTTTAAGTTTTTGATTGTCTATAAAATGGCGCCCCCAGCTTTGCGATATCAGTTAAAAAAGTTATGATGTAAGTAAATTTTAAGTTTTCGGTAAAGTGCCCTCTGGCGGTATTTAAAAAGAGTACTTTTGTTTTAAAAATTTAGAATCTGCAAAGCTCGATTTGTGTGTCAAATAACAACTGGATTGGTTAAAAAATAAATCCAATATGGCAAAAAAACAAAATAAAAATTGAACTTTGACGGCTTGTAACTCGAAAACGAATGACATTTAAAAAAATTATATGAAGCACCACCCTTATTTTGTCAAGTAAAATTAGCCCCTTTAGTTTCGTGATCGATTTTTGAATCACCTTGTATATTGTTAAGGGGTGAAAAATACAAGACAAAAGTAAACATGTTTTTTTTCTATGTCTGCAGGAAAACATATATATATATATATATATATATATATATATATATATATATATATATATATATATATATATATATATATATATACATCTTCATTATTATTGTGATTTTAAACAGGTAATACCGCTTTAGTACCCACGGCCATTATCCACACTCATTATCCACATCCATTACCCACGGCTTTTTTAGTCACATATGAGTTACAAATATCTAATAGGTACGTATAATTAAATAATAATAAAATCAATCACATTCGGGACCATTAAATTTATTGTTTGGATTGATATAAATCCAGAAGATATATTAAAGGTGGTATGCAACTCGCACGGAATACTCATTTCCTCTCGTATGTCTTACACCAAAGTCATACTGGTGGGAAATGTGTAACGTTCCGTGCTCGTTTCATAATATACTATTACTTTAAACAATCCTAATTTAACTTTTGTATTTTATTAGTCGCATTATTATTTGTCGCTGTATATGGATATGGAACTGAGTAGTCATGGGACTACTAACTTTTCAAATGCAATACATTCTGTTGTCAGATGTTTTTCTTAAATAAAAAAGAACAAATTATAGTTTCAATTACTGTTGCTCTTCGTCATGAAAATAATGTTTAAATTTACTACTTCCAAGGACAGTACACAACCCCTTGTCATATGTAACAATACTATCAATTGACTGGCATAATAATTATTTTGTTATTTTCGCAAAAGTAACAAAGTGCTTCATTTATAAGAATTGCGATGTTTCTAAAGTTACATTTTGCCATCAACGCCTCCACACGAAGCCGGACGTGCAACATAAAAGTGTGGGCAACCACATAAAATCCTAGGCCACCGCTTTATACCGCAGAGCAAGCAATGTGCGACAATATAGAAGAGTTTTTGCAATGATAAATATATTTTAAAAACTAGTTCTAGATTTATAAGGGTCTAAACAAAGAGTATATTAAATTACCAATGACAAATGGAATGAGTATGTTTATGTTTTGTATCGTCATGCTTATTTGGAAAGTGACGTTCCCACGAAGCGGTGTTCTAGGCTCTACAAAAACTGACCCTTAAGGCATAGCACCCAAAACCCTCTTAGTCAAGAGGTCTCTCGCCAACTTTATTATAAAACCAACTCACTTTCCTAATTCTTACTTCAACCCTGAACTTCACCAAGAATCAGCAATTGTCGCTCAGCCTATGGCTTGATTACTGCATCCTACTATGAACATTCTGAAGTAAATCAATTGGCCAGGCATCAGGCCAATTACCACGACAACAGCCAATTGGCCTGAGCCTTGATCTACCTTTCTTCTTATGATTCTGCTGAAATTTCCAAACAACTTACCCAATTTATTTAACTGGGCATGAAAACTTATGTTCTTTCCACTAACAAGAATCATACACCCTCCAATCACAAACCTTGGTTAGTTCTGGTTAGTTTCCTAAATTATGTGACATAGCAAGACTTTTAAAAATGCAAGCTCACAGAAGTATATTCAAACTTATAGTTTATAAAATCGACAACACTGAAGCGAGAAAAACAGTATAAACCAACATTTCAAAAACATAATATTCTTTTAATAAGCTCTTTCTTGCTAAAATAGCGGAAAATCTTTCAGTTATATTTTTTCAAAAACCTAAGTAAAATCTTTTTACCAATTCTTTTAAAAATAAATTTTTATTTTGAGCCTCTCAGAAATCATCATTTTTAACATTTCAGAAACATAATATTCTTTTAATAAGCTCTTTCTTGCTGAAATAGCAGAAAATCTTTCTGTTTTTTTTCCAAAAACCTAAGTCTAATCTTCTTTATCAATTCTTTTAAAAATAAATTCTTATTTTGACCCTCCCAGAAATCATTTTCTTTTAACAGTACCCCTTATTTCTTATAAAATGTCTACTTTCACTTTTAAGGTCAAATAGATAAATTGTAATATTTCTTCTTTTTACACCATGAAATTGTATAGGCTGGATGGTATTCCGAAGCAAAAAAAAGTTTTGACACTTTGAACCTAACCAGTGGACTGCAGGTGGCTCCCTCTAGATTTTACAACAAAAACATTGGCATATTTTGATTTGCCCCCTAAAAACCTCTTAATACTAAATTTTGTAAAAAAGTTTTATAATAAGGAAAATATTTTAAAATATCTAAAATAAAATAAAAACTTTGAAACCCTGTATCTTGCAAATTATCAAATTATCGACTAAGATAAATTGGGTTAAATCATAGTATTCTGGTCCAAGTATATAATTTTTTGTTTTTCAAAAAGTATTTATGAATACTTAATTATTATGGTATTAAGGTCAAATTGTTTTTATACTAAGTTTGATTCGCACATAGTTGCGATCGGGAAGAGGGTGCGCTCAAAGTTATACCGAACGAGTTGGGTCCCTCGTGGGTAGAACCGTATACTACTCGCTTATAGAGTCGCACCTTAGATACGGGATTGCCCTCTGGGGGATGTCCGTCAATTATCTTGTTAACAGTCTGTTTGTTTTGCAGAAGCGAGCTATTAGATACTTGTGTAGAGCGGGACCATGGGATTCTTGCAGACCTCTATTTATAAGCAAGAAAATACTAACTCTTTACAGTTTATTTATTTTGGAGACTGTCACCCTTATTTATAAAAACCGCCACAATTTTGTTTCACAGGACATGTTTTACAACACTCGCCAGACACATATCTCTGCCCATACCGACTCGGACCTTAACAAAAAAATCTGTGATTTATGAAAGCATAAAAATGTACAACCATTTGCCTAATGAAATAAAAGCCTCTCCTTCACTACACCTTTTTAAGAGAAAAATTAAAAATATATTAATTGGTAAAACTTATTATAGTTTGTATGAGTTTTACAGTGATGTTTTGTGTATTTTTATAATTTGTAATATATGTTAATCTGCATGTTTTTTTTTTTTTAAATTATTGTCGATTTATAGCTCTGTATTTTTGTGTTTTTTTTTGTAAATTTCACATTTGTATTTAATTTTAAGTTGTTGGTTATTTCTAATGTTTGTTTTTTTATATTTTAACATTTTAACCATTTATTGACTTTTTATATATTTTTTATCTTTTTTATGTAGTCTTTATGTCTATTTGTTTGAATTGGATTATTTTTTTTCTTTAATGTATATTTCTACACCGCTTTGTCAATAAGAATCTTGTTTCTTGGCAATATTTTGACTTTGACTTGATTTTGACTTAGAATTTTAATTGAGAGACGATTTTGTGGGGCTTTAATTTGTTGTTAAGATGAGGCTTTTTTTCTTTCTTGTCTTCAAAAATTATTCATGAATAAAAAATCCGGGTATTTAAATGCAGCGGTATTCAAATACAGGATTCTTAAATTTCAAAAAAATTACTCTTTAATGACCTCAATATAATATTGGATTGGAGCACCAGAAATCTTGTCATATTTAATGTTTTAATCAAATCAATCAAGTCTTCTAATACTTATCATTCACGAATGTGACTCATTTAAAAAAGGTGTATCATGCAACAGTAAATTGTGTTTATTAGTTTACACAAACATAATTTCTTGTTTTACAATTTATATAGTCACTGGCTAAACGACCGCCGGCGGTTTAGCTCAATTATAAGAGGAAAACCGCCGCCTGGCGTTTAATCTATTTACGTATATAAATACCGCCAAAAATTTAAATTAATTTGTTATGTTAGTTTTTACTTATCCTATCGATAGATGCTGCCGTCCGGCGGCAATGCTTACAAAAACTATTAAAAATCGCCAAATAATAATTAAAGTTACCCTAAGGTTAATATTTATTTATTTTGTTATGCCGTAAACGTTGATTTTGCTTGTGATTTTATTGTTTAATAGCCGCGTTCTGCAATTGCCTCTCAAATGCGAGGAGATTTTATTGACGTCATTTCAGATTAGATGAAGCGATCGGCAAATAACAAACGCAAATAAAATATCCAGATAAAAATACATAAACTCGTTTTTTTACTTTGCTGGTATTTATTGTTTGTTTATTGTCGGTGCTAATTACCAAAGCACTTACAGTTATTTGTTTAGTTAGTTTTTGGTTAGATTGTTTTAAAAAGTCAGAACTAATTTAAAAAAAAAACGTATTTATAAATATTTATTAAACCCATTTACAAATTTACAATGTTAACAAATAAATTTAATATGCACAATAATTAAAGTTTTAAATATAAATTGCACTAAGAATAAATATTCTAATATTATCACATTAACACATATCACAGTTCTAGACGTATCACATTTTTTTTAAAATAAATTAAAGGAGGAACTAAATAAGTCTTTTATTTTTTATTAATATAATCAGATTGCATTACTCATAATGCAAAGGCAAAACAAAACTATTTCCTAATTAGTTAAAAAGTATCTAAATCACTATGGAATGGTGATAAATTCGTCTTATTCCTCTTTTCTTCTACTTCTTGCAAGCTCATGTTTTTCGGAAAAGTGTAAAAACGGTACAAATCAGTTGAAAATTTGTATTACAAAAACAAAATAAAAGAACTAACTTAAGTTAAAAGCAAGATTAATCTGTCTTTTCCGTCAAAATGCCTCGATCAAATCGAGGATGATCGGATGCGTCTAGATGTAATAAACGAACGATAAAGATTTCCTTGCTCTTCTCCGGATTTAAATAAAGAACGGTTTCGTAGCGGTCAGATCGATCCGAGGTAATAGAAAAACGGGCCTAATATTGTAGGTTAGTTTATAGCACCCTTTAGAAAAACAAATTGGAGTAGTAGCGGGATGAGGGCAGGCAAATAAAACCACTATTGTATTTATCCCAACGTTCGTGGCTGAACTGTCACTTTATAAAGGGCCTATAATTAAAATACACAAAACTATTTCGTCACATGGAGCCAATATTTTACAACACCAAGAAACACTTTAAAAATATATTGTCAGGCAGGAAAGGCGAAGGAATAACTTATCATGACGTCAGCATTAGATATAACTTAAATTTTTTAAAAAGTGAGAAATTATATGTAGCAAAATAAATTATGAACAATAAAAAATTAAAAGAAGAAAAAATGTATAAAAAATTATCAAGAAAAAAATATAAAAACTAAAAAAAGGTACCTAGTTAGATACCCAGAATTCAAACTCGGAACCTGTATCTTAGGTGTCAACACTCATAACCCTGTAGCATTTGGGCCCACATGAATTATTTCTCTTTAATGATAAAAATATAATAGAAGAAGTAAGCAGTATTTATGAATTGTATTATTTACCTTCTAACTTTTTTCCTTTTCCTAAGAATTTTTAAGTTCCTTTTACCCTCAATACAGGCATTCTTTAATTTGTAATAATTTAGATTTAGTTCTATAAGATGATCAGTATTTTTTCTTGACGCTAAAATACTTTTGGCTTTTCTTTTTCGAAAAGATGTACATTTTTTTAAACACTTATAAAAAGCTTCAACAAAATTTTCGTAACATAATCCCTGTCGAAACCAAGGGAGTAAATTTAGACAGCCAGAGCCATCTCGCCAAGCAATTCCAAAACAACCAGCCAGAGCACCGTTAGGTTAAGAACCTTTCAGCTTTTGTTGTACGCCACCTACCTGGAATTGTGCAAAACTGCTCATCCGAAATTCACAAACCCGTGAACTGATGAGTGTGCCAGTTTCCATTATGGTTTGTTGGTATTACAGCACGTGGCTAAACACTTACGCCATATACACCTAGATGGCGCACTTTTTACCTTCTTAACCCAACGGTGCTCTGGCTGGTTGTTTTGGAATTGCTTGGCGAGATGGCTCTGGCCGTCTAAATTTACTCCCTTGGTTTCGACAGGGATTATGTTTAGGCGACTAGAAACATAGTCGAGTTGTCAGCAATGTACAGCGGTTGTGATGATTCCCAACAAGGATGACACACGTGTCACCGTCTTCATTGCGACTTCATTTATTTGGAGACTCCGTAATTTTAAAGTAACCAGCCAAGTAGTCGTTTCTACCAGGTTATGTATTTGTTTTTCTTTGTCATTTAGGAGCCTCTATGCCCAAGAATTTAAAACTTTTTTAAAATTGTTTATTCAAAGGCTCAAGAACATTTTATTTTCTTGAGCTTGAGTTTTCTTCTTATAATTGAGCAAAACCGCTGGCGGTCGTTTAGCCAGTGCCATTTATAAACTATCTGTGCTACTACATTAAATTCCCTTTAGTTTGATTATAAAGTAAAATAAAATAAAATAGGATATGACAGTGCGAAAGCTCTTTTTATAGCGAACAAGTAAAACGGTAGCGGGATTTTTATGACACGCCGCCTCGCGTTTCGAGCGAGGGTAAGTGTGTGTAGTTGTGTGATGAGAGGTCGTAATTTATGAGGTCGGAGGTGAGGAAAAATAAGGGATTGCGTCAAAAATAGGGGTGAAAAAGAGATTTCTCTGCAGATGATTAAGCGGGCATCGTACACTCAAGCGTTGTGATTAATTGACTGATAAATATCAAATAATTTTTATTAAGTTAAAAGAATTAATAACACAGTTAATGTATTTATTAAACTTATTATTTAAATTTTGTCTTGCAAGGTTAGTAAACAGATAAAAAATAACTTGTTGAAGCAGTAAAAAAATGTACCATAATGCAATTTTTGTGATAATCAAAAATTTGATCCAAGAAAACCATTTTGATAAATTTCAAGTGCCAATATCTCGAAAAAGATCGATTTTTTACAGAGGTTCATGTTTCCCTGGATGTTTATGGATGGTTCCATCCGACCTTTTAATATTCTCGTTAATTTGTTTTTGTTTTTTTTGACACCCTGTTTAAATATATGTCGTTAATAATTACATAGATTTACAAAATAAAAAAAGTGGTCTACGCTGGGTATCGAACAAAGATTTTTTTACGTATGTTTTCCCCTGGACACAAAACTAAAGTCAAAACTATGGGTCAAACTTGGCTAGTGCAATGGGTGCACTAGCAACTTTTTTCAAATAAAGAGAAGGGACAATATCAATTTTTTTTTCAAATAAAAAGAAAAGTTATGTAGCACCTCGTATTAAAGGTTCATTGATTCTCTACTCAACGCCACTTTCGGTGGTATTCACCAAGCTCTCACTAACCTTATCAGACTGATAAAGTTAGTGAGAGCTTAGTGAATACGACCGTTTTTTATAAAAATCGGCCAGCCGTTCCAGACTTTGAATGATTTCAAATTTGACTTATATACTCGCAATGTACAAACAGGGCGGCTTTAATGGTATTGGATTAAAAGTTCTGAACGGTTGGGCCGAGTTTCAAAAATAAAGTGACATTGGGCAGAGCATCAAAGGGCTTTTAAAACGAGGTGCTACATAACACCCCTTTTATTTGAAAAAAGGTTGCTACTGACTCCTTGGCACCAGCAGTTCGGTTTTTTGCACTTTAATTCCTAGTTTTCACTTTATTCAATACCCAACACAGACTACTTTCTTTTATTTTGTACACCTGTGTTGGTAATTATTTATTAATTTTATTAAAATACACATTTATTTATTTTTAAAAATTTTAAATTTTTAACTAAATAATTGTAAAAATCAGTCATAATATGTGACAAAATATTTTGCATTATTTTGTGCCTACAGTCCATTTTTTTTTATTATTATTTTTTTATCTTTGGACAAACCACGAAGGCTAAAAGCCTAAATACTAACGTACCGTGGGTGTCTTAAGCGAGGTAAGAGGGAGTTTGTTGACACGGGACTTAAATACTTGAAGATTTGGGGGGAAGGAAACACCTCCGCGGGCAGCAGGTTCCACAACCTAGAAACTCTAGGGATAAAAGAACGAACAAAGTGGGAAGTCCGGGGCCTGTCCAGTTGGACCGTATAGGGATGCATACGCGCGGAACCACGAGTTTCTCTGTTGGGAACCGTAAGTGGAGGAACTATACTGGACAATTCTTCAGAGCAAAAGCCATGGAAGTATCTATAAAAAAGCTGCCGTGGCTATAGATACAATGTGATTATGCCAGTTAAGGTTACTTTCAAATGTGACGCCCACAAGATTAAAGGTGTCTTTGCTCTGTAAAACTTGGCCGCTCATAAGTAGAGGATAAGTATTTGATGACTCTTTTCGCGACAAGGAACATGATTGTGTTTTGGATGCATCAAAATGGACGAGATTTTTAGCGCCCCAATCCAATATTAAATTAAGATTCTGCGAAAGAGATATCTGCGTCGCTCTGCGTTTGTTTTCCAAGTCAGGTTTAGTAATGAGTTTAGGAACCTGAAAACTGGAGTGAAGGGTACTATCGTCGGCGAAACTATGAATGGAATTAGTTGTGGACGAGAGAAGGTCGTTGATGTGAAGAAGCAACAATGTTGGTGCCAGAACTGAGCCCTGAGGAACTCCAGTATTTACTTGATGAAAGCTTGAAGAATGGCCGTCCACAATAACTGATATACGACGATCAGATAGATAACTAGAGAGCCAAGTACAGAGTTTAGTTGAAAGACCATAGGAGGGAAGTTTATTAAGAAGTGCAGCATGCCAGACCATACCAAAAACTGCAATTTTCATTTATATCAATTACTTAAACGGCTTTGTGAATTGGATTTTTTGAAATATTTAAACCTAAAGACACTTTAAACAACCTCCTGATATTGGGACCAAAATTAAAATATAGTAAAGAAATTAAACTTTTTGATTAAATAACGTACTTTCCATTTAAATCTAGTGATTTTATGGATATAGAAAACTGCCTTGTAATAAAACACACTCAAATACTATTTTCCGTGTCTGTTTTTTATTGCGAGCGGTTTCAATTATCTTAATTTGACATTTCGGGTGGTATTCGCAACCCTTGCGTCTTTGCTCGATTAGATTAAAACAAAAAAGGGGTGATAAAATAGGAAAAAGATAATAAAATGCACCCGTTGAATAAAACGACGAGTTAATCGACTCAGACGATTGGGAACTGCCAATAGCATTTTTGGAAATTAGCATATTACTGCGTAGAAAGGCATACTTTTTTGTGGTAATTTTTTAAAAATAGAAAAAATAAAAAATTTATATGACGTTTTTGTTATAGGCATTCTAGTTACAGCTTCTTAGTTTTTATTTTATTTACCCTACAATTGGAAAATATTCAAGGTAATTTAAAAATAAATTACGAATTTAAAAAATTAGACGTAAATCATCCTTAAAAATTAAGTAGTAATATATTTTTTTATTTGATTAATTTACGACTTAATTTTTGAGGATAATTTACACCTAAACCATCAGTTGGAGTTAAATAAAAAGCGCTTTTTTAGGGTCTGGTCACACATAATCTCAACGAGCCCGCAACGTAGCTGGTTCAAAATCACCAAGGTGGTAAATTGGCTTCAGAAGCAAATAGGTTATATCAATAGTTATTTACATTACAAGATGCGAAAGTTTACTTTTTGGTGTGAGGTGGTTTTTAAATGGCCGAGGCTATTTAAAACCTCCGAACACTTGAAAGGCCTTTCGCATCGTGTAATGTATTATATTTTTCTGCTACTGTTCTATGTATCGCATAATTTAATAATCATTAACATCATGTTTTAATAGAAACATCAGAGATTTTGAAATTTTACGTGTTAAAAATTAATCCATAGCAACACATTTATTGTTGACATTGTCTGCCATCAGCACTTGTCAGAATTGAATAATTGTTAATTTAATATAAACCCATTCCCATTTTAAAATGTTAAATGAATATGAAAATGGCATCCAAAAGGCAGCTGACCTTGCGTGTGCCTCACTTCTGCCAGACAAATCTAAAGAGAGGTACCATCAAACAATAAATCGTTTTCTGAATGGCTTGCTATAAAAAATGTGGGGCGGATTGACGAGAATGTGATGTTGGCGTATTTTCAAGAAAAATCCGAGTCTTTATCACCACCAACCCTCTGGTCTGTATATTCCATGCTCAAGTTAACAATTTCCGTAAACAAAAATTAAGATATTTCGGAGTTCAAGAAACTAGTTGCTTTTATTAAAAGGAAAAAAGATGGTTATAAGGCAAAAAATTCAAAAATTTTTAAAAAAGAAGAAATCATAAAGTTTTTACTTAACGCGCCTGATCAAAGTTACTTAGCAATGAAAGTAATAGCCATTATGGGAGTGGCTGGGGCATGCCGGACAGACGAAATATACAGAATGAAGCTAAGTGATGTAGAAATAAGAAATGACGTGGCTATAGTAAAAATAGTGGAGTCTAAAAATAAAGTTAAAAGAAACTTTGTAGTAACCAACGATGAAGGCTCAGTTCCTTATGTCAGATTTTTACAGGAATATATTTAGCTGAGACCAAGGAATGCTCTAGATGAGCGCTTATTGTATCGTTATGAAAGAAGTAAATGTGTTAATCAAGTAATTGGAAAGCACACTATTTCAAATGTACCTAAAGAAATTGCGAAGATTTTGAAGCTTGAAGACATCAGTAAGTAGATACACTGGCCATTCTTTTAGAAGAACGTCAACTACGTTCCTTGCCAATATAGTAAAATAGTAAAATGAATTAGTTTTATCTCGACACTACACAATATACTCAACAAATTTGTTATATTTTATAATTTATATTATTTAAAAAAAAATTATATACACAAAAAATCATTTTGTGAACGAGTCCCAAAGTACAATCTGTTAAAACAAAGATTAAAAATATATTAAGTTATCGAAATTAAACATTTTCTATAACTTATGACTAGCACTTTTTTTAATTTACTAGATTTTAGACAAGTTATTTTAAAAAATCTTAATTCTTACATAGAATTAGGCAAAAATTTATTGTTCGGACACTTATCTATCATCGATTGAAAGCACTTGTAATTGTGCCTAAATAATATACCCATTAATTTTTTTTAAATAAGGTGTTATTTACTTTTTAATTCGTTATTAACGAAGGGTATCTACATCAATACATCCTGGAAATGCGTTTATTAGCTTAAATTAATGAAAGAAAATACCGTTTAACGTATCATATAGCAAAAATATACCAAATTTTTTACATTTACCGTAGCAGACAGTTTCTAAGATGGCCGCTGTAAAAAAAAAATCGCGCGTAAATTTGAAATTGTCAACTCAGGGACGGTCATTCAGGGAACGTTTTCGTACGTGATAATCCTAAAACAGTAAACAAACCAATCTAACTTTTTATAAAAACAATAATTTTAAGAATCCAAATAAATAATAAAATATACTCGGTCTTGTGGTGAGCCTGTTAATGGTAATTCCCTCTGGATGGCATGGGAGAATGTTTTAATAGGTCGGGTTAATAATATCGTGTAAATGGAAATATTTATCTTGTTTCACTAAGCTGTTAATAGTCTTAGTCGCCACATAAAAGCAATTCTTTTAAAAGATGTAAAGAAGGCAAATACATTTAAATTTAATATATATATTTTTAAATTTATTGAATATATCATTCCGGGAACACGGGTCATTTAGGTAACAGTATTAAAATATCGTTAAACACAGATATTTTTAGATATTCGTACTAAAACATCACAGTTCCATAAAAACATTCTAATTAATTGCATGTAAAGCTAATTTAATTATAAATGTTGCCAATATTTTTGTTTTTCTTAAATTGAACACATACAGTATGTCCACGGATGGACTTTACAATAGGACAAATGAACCAAAAATTTAAATGTTCAAGAAAGTCGAGTATGGCAACTGCTTTTGCTTCTTAAAAAAACAAATTTCACGTTGCAACCAAGACAAAACTACCTTTATTTTAAATAATTTAGCAAAGTGGTAAATAAAAAGGTTTTTAAAATTGAAATGAACCAAATTTTGTGTTTAGTGTCATATTTTTTAAATCATGTTTTACACCTTTTTACGTAATTTACCTAGTTTTAATATAACACAATAATTAATGTCAAATTTTATCAAATATTTTTAAATGCAAAAATATAAAACCAGGTAAATTGGGTAAAATAGGTGTAAAACATGATTAAAACAAAATGATCCCAAAAAACTTTTTTAATTTTAGATATCGGATCCTCATTTAATTCTAAACACCTTTTTTATTTGACATTTTGCTAAATTAGTAAAATAAAGGTAGTTTTGTCTTGGTCCATTTTCACATTTTTGTAGTTTTTGGATGCCCTGTACAAAACAAAGCAAATGTCTTAACGGGAATATTGTTTTAAGAAGCAAAAGCAGTTGCCATTCACGACTTTCTTAAACATTTAAATTTTTGTTCCATTTGTCCTATTGTAAAGTCCATCCGTGGATATACTGTATATTTATTTTTTAAATATAATGACTATGGTGACCCAGAGGAAGGTGTGTAAACGACAACGGGACTATTTTGAAAAAACGGGTTTAAATTACAGCATTTCTATTAGAAAACAATAGAGGGCGCTTGTATCAATCGGGATCAAATATAACCAAGATGAAACAGTGTTGCCAGATATAAAATTATGTAGTGGAATTCATTCCATTTTTTTTGCCAATAATGGGTCAAGTAAATAAAGTCAAGCAAGCTTTTACCTAAAATAATAAAAGATAAAGCATATAAAAGTGCCTAAAACAAACAAAGCAAATACTATAGTATTAGCTTTTGCCTAAATTTAATCACCTGGCCCATTATAAAGACTTTTGAATTTATGATTTTTAAAGCGTAATTAAAAAGAGCCTAAATCTATCAAAACTATTAAAATGTTACCTGGTTATCACGGGTTAAATTGTTTTTTTTACGTTCACGTGGGTATTATTTGTATTTGTAAATTATTGGGTATATTTATCCACTAAATAATATAAAGTACACAACATAACATTACTTTAATGGTTATATTTAAAACCCTATATATGTAATAAGTAAAAAATTCAAGAATTTCTAAGTTTAAAATGTATTTATTTGTGTAAAAGATAGTAAAAAATATTTTGAGTGAGAATTTATGAAATGTCATTTTGCACCACAGCTTTCATGGACATCTTTATTAAATTTTAACTTATTTTACTTTTGTACTATTTTTTGTACATATACAGTATAAGCAGCAGCCCTAGAAAGATCCCGATTGACCACAGTACCCTCTAGTGACATATTTAGAACTATAATTTAGACAAAAAATTAAGCCCATTTTAAAAGCATGCCGATTACACTCCTCATTTCATTAAATTTAGAAATACGTTCCCAAAGTGACTGCTAATAGAGATCTGTTAAAAAAACGAAATCTCAGTCAGTTTTTTAAATATTCGTTTAGGAACGACATCCATAAATTAAACAATCACTGATAGCAGGCAGATTATATTAAACTAGCGGACCCCTGCCCACTTCGTTGGGAATTTATATCTGTACTTTTTGTTTATTCATAGTAAAATAGAGCCTATAACACTCTTGAATAGTGTAGCTATCTGATTGTAAATTTTTTTTATGATAGCTTTCGAAGATTAGCTGCTACAAACAAACAAACAAAGTTACAAACTTTACCTTTTTATTTATTAATATAGATAATACACTTTATTTTTAAACATTAAATTTTGTTTTTATTTTTCAACGAAAAAACATAAAATATATTTTAATTTTATTAAATACTATCCTGCTTCCTGTGGGAACCCCCAGCAGGGCACGAGCCAAGGGTTACGCCTCGCCTCGCGTCGTCACGTGCTTATTATTTCTTTAATATTTACGACGACGAGCTCCGCCGCGCCCTATGCCCTGCGGCCCCATAATCCTGCCGCCCTTCTGCCTGCTGCCGCCGCCTGCGAGGGAACGAAATTGAGCGGTCGTCGGATGCCAGTCGTCTGGTCTGATTGAATTACTAATTGCGGCAGGAGAACTGCGGCAACAATCACATGTGTGTGGATTTTTTTATGACATAAATGTAAAAAAAAATGTTTTTACTAGCATGCGTTTTCCGCACGCATTTTAGTCCTAAAGAGTTACTTTTCCGCACTAGTACAAAAAAAAGTTTATGTTTAAAAAAAAATTGCCTTGTTCAAACCAACTCAAGAGGTAAAAGAAACACATTCCGCAGATATCAATATTTCCACAACGAAAAAAAACTTCTTATTCCACTAATAACCTGCAAAATGCTACAAATTGTCATTTACCATCAATATTAATAAGTCCAGTATTTTGCCACCCACTTTTAACTAACTTAGAAGGATAGAAAAAACATCCTGTATAAAAGTTTCCTGCTTTTTCATCTAATATTCTTTTGAGCATAAAAAAGAAACAAATGAACATCAACAACTCAAGAAAAATGAAGAGGTTAACTATTTTTAAATAGAACACCCTGTATATTTTATCACCAATTAAAAGATCTTTCAAAAGCTTTACAATAATACATTTGATATATCTATCTTTAATAGTTTTCAAAATATGACCACTTAAATCTGAAAAATGGTAGATATAATTTCTATTATACCTACCCATGTTACTACTACCCAGATTTAAAGGGCCATATTTTCGAAACTATTAGAGATAGATATATCAAATTTGGAATTTTGTAAAACTTTTTAAAAGGCCTTTTTAATGCTGACCATAATATACAGGGTGTCCCATTAAAAAAGTTTTCTTCTTCATTTTTCTTAGGTTTTTAATGCTTTTTTATGCCCAAAAGATAATAGATGAAAAAAACTTTTATACAGAACGCTTTTTCTATCCTTTTTGGTTATAGTTAAAAGTGGGTGGCAAGATATGCGAAGTGTTTCAGAACTATGGGATCAAACTTTAAGGTGTGATTCCTTATGTTATTTTATGAAAAAAGTTCCTATAAACGTATGTCCGCAGTTGCTTCCTTACTGAGATACAAGGCGTTAAAATTAAAAAAAATAGTTTTTTCTAAATATTTTTAATATGCTTTGGCCGATTTAAATAAAATTTGGTACATTTATTTAAAGTAATAAGGGGCTTATTCAGCTTTAGCCAGATTATTATTATTTGGTCCAGTGGCGTCTCAGTGGGATCCGCAACTTAAATTATTGAGAAAAAAAGTACGTCACTGACTTTTTTGACGTTTTTATATTTTTTTTATAATTAAGCAATTAATACAACAACTTTTTAATATCTTGTATTTTTTTGTATCTACGTTCGTGCTTAAGAAAAAATATTAAATTTACTTTAATGTCTTCTAAAACGTACCCATAGACAACATGATATAAAAAGCAAAAATTAAAATAAAACAATTTAAAATAAATTAACAGTCGTGTATTTTATTGAAAATTGTCATTTTTCCCTATTTACTAAAATCAAAATTCTTTATTTTTTAATTTTAGATTTTATTTTATGCTGTTCAGGACTACTTTTTAAAATGGCTTACAGAGGTTTTTTTTTAAATAAGCTAGACCATAAAAATACAGGCGATTAAAAAGTTGTATTATTAATTGCATAATTATAAAAAAATATAAAAACGTCAAATAAGTCAGTAGCGTGCTTTTTTTCTCAATAATATAAGTTGCGGTGTCCACTGAGATGCCACTAGAGCCAATAATAACAATCTGGTTAGGGCTAAATAAGCGCTTTAATACTTTAAATAAATGTAGAAAATTTTATTTAAATAGGCCTAAGCAAATTAAAAATATTTAGAAAAAACTGATTTTTTTAAATTTTAATGCCCTGTATCTCAGTCAGGAAACAACTTCGGACAGATGTTTATAGGAACTTTTTTTTATAAAATAACACACCTTAGATTCCATAGGTAGGAACTTTTTTTATAAAATAACACACCTTAGATTCCATAGGTCTGAAATACCCTGTATATGGAAACCCTCTACAAGTAGGATACTAAGTAGCATTGTGTTAAAATTATATAAAATTTTGTTGTCATAATTTCCTTACGCTAGTCGAAAAAATAGCACACGTGCCGAAAGTACTTTTTCCGCACTTGACTGCTTAATCGAACTCCACTAGGTGTCGTTCGGTCAACTACAGTCGCGTGCGGAAAAGTTAGGAAATGCACCATTTATTTACAGCCATGTATGTATGCAATGTTGACATTTCCGACTTTTTAAGTTTGAAAGTGTCACTTTTCTGACTTTTACTTTCGGCCCACGGAAGGAAAGTTAACTTTCCTTCCGTGAGTCGAGAGTAAAAGTAACCCCAGCAACATTCGCAAAAATTCAAAAGTACTTCAACTTGACATTTGGTCTAATATGTATCTTAATTGTTTTAAATTTAAACATTTTAAGAAAACATAGGTTGTTTTATTATTAAAAAAAACAATCTTGCAAATGATGACTTATTGAGTGGTCAAGTAGGCATTATTGCCACATTTAAAAAAAATGATTTAAGCGCGTTTAAAACTTATCTCTTTTATGTTAATACACTAAGAATTTAAAATATAAAAAAAATGGATAACAATAGTAAGTTTTCCTAGACTGCATGGCGGTCTTCATCTTGTTTTTTACTTTTTATGATACTACTTTCTTGATATTTTACCGTCAGATATGCCTGATGAGAAGAATATAGATATATTAAGGCAATGAACAAACCATGTCAACAGAATAGTTTATTTTAGCTTAGAATAATATGCTTAAAGGCATATTGAATATTCCCATTATCATATAACTGTGTAAAAATATTTTTAAATTTTAAACAATTTTTAATGAAATTTTATAAGTAAACGTAAGTTTAATAATTTTTTTGATATGTAATAAAAAAAGGAAAAGAAAATCTATTGTTCATTTTTTGTATAGACATTCAAACTGTTTGTCTAGATAGAGTTTGTGTTGCCAAATTATATTAGTTTAGGAATTAATTTTTTTTCATTACCTTACAACTAAATAAAGAAAAATTGATTTTTTCTAATCAATCTTAATACCTACCGGGATGAGAATAAATAATAAGAAAGGTGTATCATAAGAAATGATATTATAAAAGATGAATAAACCTAAATCCTGTAAGCCATAAGACTATCAATTATATTTTTGATAATAAATTGAAATTTGATATTTATAGAAAACCCACATTTTCAGATACAACCATTCCTAGTAATTCTAATCACCCAAATAGCCACAAATTTTCAGCATATAGATCTATGGTTCACGGAGCCTTTGCCATCCCACTAGAACAAGACAAATTAAACAAAGAACTAAATACCATCAGATCGATTGCCATAAATAACGGCTACAAAATTAAACACATTAATAACCTAATTAACAAAAACAGAAATTAAATACCATAAGTAAAATATACCCAAAAATAAAAGCATCCAACTCGGACAAAAAATACACAACCCTTACATATTTTGGACCTATATCTGACAAAATAGCAAATATTTTAAGTAAAAATAATATGAAAATAGCATTTAAACCATCACAAATTTATCCAACCACCTTTTTAACGTAAAAGACAAGATTAATAAACATAAAAAATCTGGAGTTTATAAGCTAGAATGTTCAGAGTGCAATAGTTGCTACATAGGACAAACAGGCCGAAGCTTCGAAAAAAGATTTAAAGAACACTACGCATCATTTAGATTAGGCAAAAGAAATTCAAATTTTTCAAACCATTTTCTAGACTCTGGTCATTCTTTCCCTAATATAGATAGTATAAAAATTTTACACTTAGAACAAAAAAGTAAAAAAATTAGATATATTAGAGAAGATAGAAATTTATAAACACAATAAAAATAATAATGTAAATCTTCTTAATCTGCAAACAGACATAAAAATTCCCAATTATTTAATATTTTCGACTAATTGTAAAAGTTTATTATAGCAATATACTTGTAACAATAAAGATAGGATCTAACAATTGTAAAGGTTAAACCAGATGTTAAATTTACGGTATAAGGTATAAATTTATGCACTTTTTTGTAATTCATTCACTTTTAAAAAGTAGTTTGAAAATGACATAGTATGTCGAAACTGCAGTAACGCAAAAAGCAATATAAAATATGTGACAAAATAACAAAGTAAAATTTGTGTTTTTATTACATTCTACGTATCAACAGGGCCGTACTTTAATATATTTCATACCAATATTAGAAGTCTTAATAAAAAATTTGACGAGTTTAAAGTAATTTTAAGCGAAGTTAAGCAAGATTTTGATGTGGTTGTTTTGTCTGAAACTTGGACAGTTGAGGACAAAAGTTTGTATTCTCTTCCTGGATATAGTATGATATATAATGAGGGTAATTTAAATAAGAATGATGGTGTTGTTGTGTTCATAAAAACTTGCTATAGTTTCTCTAGTAAGATAGTATATATTTCTAACATAAAAGTTATTCAGATTACTATTACTTATAATAACGTAAAAATAATGATTACATCAGTTTATAGATCTCCGTCAACAGACGCTACACAATTTACTGGTGAATTAAGCAACTATTTAAAATTATATTCCAGATCATCAGATATGCATATCCTGGTAGGAGATATAAATATTAATATTTTGGATGCAGATGCAAGGGTAAATGATTATCTGAATGTTCTGGAAGAGGCTGGCTTTATATCAGCTATAAACAAGTACACACGAATTCACCACCACTCTAGGTCATGCATAGATCATTTATTTTTTAAAGTAAAAACGGCATTGAAATGTAAACTTGTACCAGCTATTATTAATACAAATATTACCGATCATTTTTCCACCGCCACTAGAATATTTTTCCCATTAGAACATGCTTCTAATGCACAAAGCTTACCTAAAAATCCAGATATAAAATGTTTTTACAAGAATCTAAGTTGAAAGCAGAGCTGGCCCTTGAAACATGGCATGACGTATATGCCGCAAAAACTTCAGAAGAAAGTACATCTGTGTTTGTAAATAAATTAAATTGTTATATAGAAAAAAACTCAACAAGGGTAAAAGAAAAACATAATGAAATTAAAAGAAAGGAGTGGATTACGAAGGGTCTAGTAAGGTCAATTTTAAATAAAAATATCCTGTACAGAAAAATGAAAAGTAACCCCTCCGAAGAAAATGCAAATAATTTTAAAAATACCGAAATCTCGTCACACTTTTGATAAATAGAGCAAAGGTAAAATATTATCAGGATAAAATTAACAAAAATGGAAATAGCTCTACTAATTTATGGCAGTGCATTAAAACATTAACGAATAGCAACAAGAAGGGTGTTCGAGTGGAGAAATTAAATATGGAGAATGGAAATGTAGCAACTAATGAAGAAACTATAGCAAACACATTTTGTAACTTTTTTAGTGACATAGGCAAAAAACTAGCCTCAAAAATTCCAAAAACCTGTAAAAAGGTAAAATAAAAAAACGCATTTTAAGCTCCTTTTGCTTGTTGCCCACTGATGAAAACGAAGTAGCGCGTACTATTAAAGAATTAAAAAATAATAAGGCACCTGGAATAGATGGCTTTCGAGTGGAGCATCTAAAGTATATTTGTGATCAAATAACAGGACCCTTGACTTGTGTTATAAACCAAATTTTTAAAACTGGTGAGTGTCCTTCGCATTTTAAAACAGCAGTTATAACACCAATATTTAAAAGCGGAGACAAGCTGTCTGTTAATAATTATAGGCCGATTTCCCTCATCTCCGTTCTTGCGAAAATATTTGAGCGGTTACTAAGTGATAGATTAAATGTATATCTAAAAAAAATAAAATTATGTCCCTTCAACAGTTTGGTTTTACTAAAGAAAAAGCAGCATCAGATGCAGTAGATGAACTAACTGGACTTATTAAAGATGCAATGGATGAAAAGAGTGTGTCGTTATGTATATTTGTGGACCTGGCTAAGGCTTTCGATACAGTGGATCATAAACAACTTCTTGAATGTCTGGAAAGCATTGGAATAAGGGGAACACAACACAAATTATTCGAAAGTTACTTAAACAACCGAAAGCAATGTGTGAAGATAGGTGAATCTTATAGCGAAAAAAGAACAGTAAGTTTTGGTGTTCCTCAGGGAACGGTTTTAGGGCCTATTCTATTTAATATTTATATAAATTCATTGTACGACTTATCTACAGATGGGACTATTATAAGCTTTGCAGATGATACTGCCATTTTCTACAAGGATAAAAACTGGAAAGACCTTAAACAAAAAGTAGAAAATGATTTTCCTAAAATCGTAAACTGGTGCAATGAAAAACTATTGACATTTATTGTCAATAGTTTACAAAAACAAAGTTTGTGCCGTTTACCTCTTATTCCAGATATCTGCCAGAATACAACGAACTTAACCTTAATATAAGCAATGATAACTTGCAAATTAGTGGAACTAAGGTTATGAAATATCTTGGCGTTCAAATAGATAGTCATCTGAAATGGGACATTCATATTGCAACCGTTGTCCAAAAAATTAGGGGATTACTGTATAAATTTAAGTTCCTTTCTAGAATCCTAACAAAAGAACAACTTAAAACTTTATATTACGGCCTTATTGAAACCCACTTGATTTACGGTATTACTGCATGGGGAGCCGCAGCAAATACTTATGCTGTTGAACTGGAAAAAATCCAAAAGTGGATTCTGCGCATTATTTACAAAAACCCTTGCTTTTTCCCAGTAACCAACTTTATGAGCAGGCTAGAGTGTTGGATGTACGCCAACTTTTTGCTTACACTTGCTTATTAAGCAACACAAGGAAAAGAATAAGCTTATAATTGTTGACCATAAGTATTACACACGCCAAAGTTCCAACATGCATAGACTTCCGAAGGTTGAAAAATCGATTGGTAAAAGATGCTTTGCGTACCTGGGTCCTAAACTGTATAACTTTATTCCAATCGAACTTAAGAACCTTAACAACAGAAATCAGTTAAAAACGTTTAAAAGGAAAATAAAATCGTGGATATTTGAAAAACCGAGAAGCACTATTCATGACATAATAGAGAATAAAATCGAATATTTGACAGGACTGTGATTTATAAACTATTCTTTTTTGCTTTACATAATTTTTAACGATTGATTTGAATATTGTGCCATTGTTCTTGTACTAGATTGCCTGGAATAGGTTACTGTGTCTTTTATTTAATGTTAGTAAATACTATACAAATGGTCTTTTTTAATAATATTCTGTTAAATGGATTGTCTTGAGATTTTTTTTTCTCTTCTTATCTTACGCTCTGCATTAACATATGTTCTAAGTGTGCATATATTTAAAGCTAATCTTATTAATGAATATATACTCATTAGTGTTTAATATGTGAGTGATCTTGACTGTCATCTAGTTTAAGTGTCTACTTGTTTATCCATATTTATTTTTAATATTTTTATTTTTTATTGTTGTTTATAATTATTTATGTTTATTTATATTTATTTATTTACCCATTTATGTGTCTACATTTGCCAAGATTTTTTATATTTATATTGTTATATATGTATATACATAATTACTTTCAGTTACATTGTTTGTAATATTTTATTTAGCATTGTAGCACTTTACTGTTTTTAGGTACTTAATTTTTATGTTATATGGTAAATATGTGGAATACCCACGCGCGAAGTATTTCTTAGTGGGTCATTGTATTTATTTGCCACTGATCATTTAAAGTTAAGTTTAATGTATTTAAATGTATTTATTTTTTATTGGTAAATAAATATTATTATTATATTATTATAATTATATGTGAAAATTCTGCAGCCTCAAGTCAATTTTTGGAAAATAAAATGTATCCTAGTGGTTTAAAAATGCCAATACTAGAATTTTTAACAATAAAAAAAGGATCAAATAATTTTAAAAAATAAAAAAGGTGTATCATAAAAAATGTTAATATAAAAATGTTAATATGAAAAATGTATAATGTATCATAATAAATTCGATTATGAAAATTTAAAACTGAAAACTCCTGTAAAATATGACTGATAAAACAATAAGAATATGTTGTCTAAATTTACACAAGTTTCAAATTTAATTTGTAGTTTCGAACGGTGTATTTTCTGGGAGACAGGAGCTTGAGAAAATGTGTAGGAAGAAAATCCGAATAAAATTACAAGAAAAGATATATTCATAACTTTCTACACGTTAATTACCCAAAGGACGCTATAAGGGTGCCAGGCATGTGTTTTGTAATAATTTGATACGAACGAGATAATAAATGCTACAATTAAAATATAAGGCACTAGAACAGCTGGTTTAAGGAGGGGATAAGGTTAATTCTGGTCAAAAACGTACATGTTTAGGATTTTATTTTTTAACACAATTCAAATTTATTTAAAGGTAGATTAAAATTTATTATATCTCGGAAGTGGATCATGTAAAATTTAAAAAATAATAAGTTCGTACTTTTGATAAATCGATTTCTTCGGGTAACGCTAGGAAGGTTCTTAAAAATTTAGATTTTTTACTTTTTGAGAACATTTTAATGTAAAAAAGCAATTTTTGAATAAAAAAATTGATCAAATTGTTTTCATAAAAATTAGAAATATAAAAATAAAAATAAAATAAGCAATAGTGGTACAAATGTCCAAACAATCGGTGCAGTGGATATAAATTTATGATAGGCACCATCTTTGAAAACGTAAGTTGTCAAAATAGGTCTGTAACGTTGAAAGCACTAAAAAATTTAAAAGGTTCTCAATTTCTAGCGCTCCATCTTTGAATGAAAATAAAATAAATTATTAAAATTATATTGCAATGGCTGTATTTTTATTTTAAAGCATATTTGATAACATTAAGCTTTAAAAATTATATCAGCCAAATGACCACCGCGGTTTCGCTGAGTCATTCGAATCCTAAAGATCCAATTTTCGACATTCTGACACAAATTTTTCTAATTTGCCCAATACCGCCAATGGTGCGAGTTATGATGGACTTTAGGGCGGTAACTGTTTGTGGTGTGTCTGCATATACTCGAGATTTGATGCAGCCCCACAAGAAGAAATCCAACGGAGTTAAATCGCAGGACCTAGGTGGTGAATAGCATAAATTAAACACACTACACGAAACGTTTGGCGAACCGAACACTGCTTTTGATAATAAGTTTTAACGATTTCAACGCGTTGTTCAATCGTGTAGCGTTCCATAGTAAAATGTCACTACTAACTGAGTACTTCGCCTAAATTTAACGGCTGTATCATTCTTGCCTAGGTTATAAGCTGTTGTTCAAACACCGAGCGTTAAAAATGGAAAACCCTTTAGAATAAAACGTTCACAAAAGTCATGGATAAGGCATGGTTACTTAAACCCGCTGTATCTTCTTTAATTTTGCTTTAATTTATCTCAAGTTTTTACACAATGTTCCTGAAGTGTTCTTACCTGGATTCACTTAGGTATATGATACAGTAGGTGCCTGAACTAAAGTAAAAATCACTTTTCTAATGGGGGATTTTCGTAGTTTTTAGACATGGACAAGCGGACTAAGTGAAAATTTAAATCTTTCGCAAAAAAACTGTAAAGGGACACGTTAGAGTTTTAAACACATAAAACACATTTTTTTGTGTTGATTTTCTGGTAATCTCTGCCATGCAATTATAATTTTTCTACCAATTTTTTCCAATTACTTTAAAATTTGAAAATTAATTTATTTTTCATTACCTTGCAGACATGCACACTTGCTGCCTTCCACCCTCCGAAATTATACCTATGTCAGTTTTTGAAAGTTGTTTGTGTTAAAAATTTCTATTTATTACTAGTCAAAAAGTTGATTCCTTGCCAAAAATAGTTTCACGTCTCCCAGGCTTAAACGATCTGAAATGGCATCTAGAAAAAAATGTATTTTGTATTACAATAGTTAATAATAAGAAACACCAGCCCTTCAACTTTTTTGCCAAAATCTTTAAAAAGTCTAACGGATTAATTAAATATTACACAGGTTTCTGAAAGAGCAAGAAATTTAAGTAAAATAGTTTCTTATTCCCCGAATTATATTCCAATATTTTATAATTTTTATTTATAGTTGAAATTTGGCATTTGAGGAGCGGTATTGGCATGCGCGATCCGTGTAGTAAGCATAGGTATTAAATAATTTTTTAGATTACCTAATAATAATTTAAAAATTTGAAAAAATTCAAGTGTCATTTCTTAAGTACAAAAGTGTCAAATTCTTAAGTACTTAGAAAAACACAAAATTTTGCATGACAGACAGTATTGATTTCGCCACAAAAGATCTACAGCAGATCTTCTTTCCTTCGTATCACACTATATATAAGTCTCTTGAGTTTCTAGGTGAGTCCCAGATCGTTGCTCTTGATATATCCAAAGCTTTTGACCAGGTCTGGCATGCCGCACTTCTTAATAAACTTCCCTCCTATGATCTTTCAACTAAACTCTGTACTTGGCTCTCTAGTTATCTATCTGATCGTCGTATATCAGTTATTGTGGACGGCCATTCTTCAAGCTTTCACCAAGTAAATGCTGGAGTTCCTCAGGGCTCAGTTCTGGCACCAACTTTGTTTCTTCTTCACATCAACGACCTTCTCTCGTCCACAACTAATTCCATTCATAGTTTCGCCGACGATAGTACCCTTCACTCCAGTTTTCAGGTTCCTAAACCCATTACTAAACCTGACTTGGAAAACAAACGCAGAGCGATGCAAATATCTCTTTCGCAGGATCTTAATTTAATATTGGATTGGGGCGCCAAAAATCTCGTCCATTTTAATGCATCCAAAACACAATCATGTTCCTTGTCGCGAAAAGAGTCATCAAATACTTATCCTCTACTTATGAGCGGCCAAGTTTTACAGAGCAAAGACATTTAAGATTTTAATCTTGTGGGCGTCACATTTGAAAGTAACCTTAACTGGCTTAAACACATTGTATCTATAGCAACGGCAGCTTCAAAAAAGCTTGGATTTCTCTTACGAGCCAAAAAGTATTTTTCCCCTTCTAATTTATACACTTTATATGTGTCGCAAATCCGACCTCCCTTGGAATATTGTTCTCATATCTGGGGCATGGCGTCCCCCACAACCCTAAGCATTCTTTATTCTATTCAAAGAAGAGCTATTCGTCTCATTAATGATCCTTCACTTACAAAAAGGCTTCCCTCTCTTGCACATCGTCGGGCTGTGGGGGATTTATCGCTTTTTATAGGTACTTCCATGGCTTCTGCTCTGAAGAATTGTCCAGTATAGTTCCTCCACTTACGGTTCCCAACAGAGAAACTCGTGGTACCGCGCGGATGCATCCCTATACGGTCCAACTGGACAGGCCCCGAACTTCCCACTTTGTTTGTTCTTTTATCCCTAGAGTTTCTAGGTTGTGGAACCTGCTGCCCGCGGAGGTCTTTCCTTCCACCCCAAATCTTCAAGTATTTAAGTCCCGTGTCAACAAACTCCCTCTTACTTCGCTTAAGACACCCACGGTACGTTAGTATTTAGGCTTTTAGCCTTCATGGTTTGTCCACAGATAAAAAAATACTTTAAAGAATATGATTCCGCGATAATAAAAGTTGTATCAACATTTTTCAAAAGTTATTCATTTATAAACTATATTATTTGTAGTTTTACGGGTTTTGGTTGTCATAAAACGCGGTATAAAAGTTTTAAATAATTGATAAAATTTTTCGCTTCGTGGTGTTCTTCTCATTTAGGTTTAGTTATGCATTTTTTTTTGAAGTTAATTATTTTGTTTATTAGATTTTTTTAAACTAACATTATTTAAACAAAAACTTATAATTAAAGCTTAGAAGTGTTAAAAGAAGTTACTTTTTTAACACTTTATGTAGTATACTAGAATGAAGTACTTTAACTTCATGTTAACGAATAAAAAAAAACGGTCGTGGAAAAAAGTATATTTTCAAAAAAAATATTTTTTCTATTATTACATATTTCTTTAATACGCAACGTACGCCTAAGCCCTTAAAAGTATTTATTGTCCCTTTTTGTCTGCCCTTTATTAATGTTTTCATGCAAAAGACTCCTCGGTATTACAGGAGGATTTAGAGGACTTTTGAGATTTTAAGGTAGAGGAATATAATTTATGGTGTTAAGTGAGACGTAGTGCTAAAGTATAATGGTTTGTACACCGGGATCAAAGAGTCTTAACAGCTTTGTTATTAATTATGTGGACGGGCCGCAAACATCCTTGAACACAATACCATACTTAATACTTAATAATGCAAAACCCACTGGTGCACATTAGAAATTAAAAAAATATATACAGGGTGTTCGAAAAATACACGGCCAAATTTTAGGAGGTGATTCCTCATTGATAAATATGAAAAAAGTTCCTATAAACATGGGTCCGAAAATGCATATTTTCCAAGATACAGGGTGTTAAACTTTTTAAATAAAATAGGTTTTTTTGTAATTATCTTGAATACCCTGTAACCGATTTTCTTGAAATTTTTCAGTGTTATTTCAAGTAATAAGGGTCAAAGTTAGGAATAATTAAATTAAAATTATTAAGTCCAGTGGCGTCTCACGGGACATCTTATCGAAAATAATTGTAAAAAAATGTACGCCACTGACTTTTATTATTTTACGAACAACTACAGAGATACATCGTCATAAATGCGAACTGGTTTATTTTGGGCAAAAAAACAAGAGACATTTTTTGTTTAGAATGAAACAGGCTATCGGAAATACATTTTTAAATGGTAAACAAATAATAAGACAAAAAGTTACATTGGAAATAAATTTTAGGGGTTGAAAATAAAGTTCCTATAAACATAGGTCCGAAAATGCATAGTTTCTAAGATACAGGGTGTCCAACATTTAGGTTCAACATTCACCTTCTTTATTCTTCAGTTGACCTTCACTTTTTTATGTCATTAGATAGTCCTTAAAAAGTTAAGATAGGAAAGTAAAATTAATTTTGCTCTATATTTAACTATTTTTGCTCAGTAAATCGTCAAAATTCAAAAATTCCGTCCCAAGAAACATGCAATAGAGTGGTTTTTATTTTTTTCTCGAAAACGAAGTAAGATACAAAAAATTTCAAGGGATAAAAAGTTGTATTTTCAGTTGCTTATTCTAAAAAAATAAAAAAGTTACAAAAAGTCAGTGACGTACATTTTTTTACAATTATTTTTGATAAGATGTCCCGTGAGACGCCACTGGATTTAATAATTTTAATTTAATTATGCCTAACTTTGACCCTTATTACTAGAAATAACACTAAAAAATTTCAAGAAAATCGGTTACAGGGTATTCAAGATAATTACAAAAAACCTATTTTATTTAAAAAGTTTAACACCCTGTATCTTGGAAAGTATGCATTTTCGGACCCATGTTTATAGGAACTTTTTTCATATTTTTCAATGAGGAATCACCTCCTTAAATGTTTTACACTTATTTAGTTACACCCTGTATAAAGGTTAAGAACATAAAATTATTATTTTTTTTACATGTTACATGTTACGGTGCACCCCCAGGTATAATTCGGTTATTTGTATACTTGTAAAAAATCCTAAAACACGTCAATTTTTATATTTAGGGGGACACTACTTGTTTAAGGTTATCCCCTCCGTCCACGAATACAAACTTCAAAAATGAAAAAGGGGTTAAGTGGCACCTTATCTTAAGGGGGGCTAAGGTCAAATCGTACAAAAAAGCCATGTTTTCGTGATTTTTTTCTGACGACACAGTTAAAATTTATTTACTCAACCAATGGTACATTAAAGTATGACATTCGAAGAATGTTTCATCAAATTTTTACAAAAAAATATTAAAAAATACGGCAATGGCAGCAATTGTTCGGACGTGTCTCGAAAAAAGTTGAATTGCGGTGCCCCTCATAACTTGGTGCTGGATCATCCGAAATCAAAAAATCAAAGTTCATTCGTTAGATAATAGTTTTCCCCAGGTAACGCTGTCGAGTTTTTTCTTCCAAATTTTTTTCATTTTTTCGAACACTTTGAAGTGAAAAACACAATTTTGTGGGAAAAAATCGGCTAATTTGTTATTGCAAAATTAAAATTATGAAAAAAAAACTCGACAGCGTTACCTCGTAAATGATGTACAGAAATAGTGTTTAAAATTTCAAAAGGATTGGTGCAGTAGTTTTGGAGTTATCAGGGGCACCGACTTTGAAAACGTGAGTTGTGAATTGAATACCTTACCCCCCTTAAACCAATGCGCTTAAAAAAACTCGACATCGTTACCTCGTAAATGATGTACAGAAATAGTGTTTAAAATTTCAAAAGGATCCGTGCAGTAGTTTTGGAGTTATCAGGGGCACCGACTTTGAAAACGTGAGTTGTAAATTAAATACCTTACCCCCTTTTAAAGGGTTCCTAATCCTCTTTTCAACGGACTTTAGTTTTTAAAAATCGGTTTAGTAGTTTTCGAGTAAATGTACTTTATATATCTGGTGTCTTTAGCTCTTGTAACTTTTTATTTTTTAAATATCAAAATAAAATTAGGTACGTAGGTATATCACCCAAATGTGCAATATTTCATAAATTTACTTGCTTTCTGTTACTTTCGGTTTAGCCGAAAACGACCAAAACTGTAGTATTTAAAATAAAACACTCGGTATATTTTCATTTATTCGAATTGAAAACGTCATTTCTAGTATAATGACACTTCGTTTGCTACTTTTTGACACCTAACCTGTAAATATTTTTAGTTTTTAATTTAAAGTACCATGAATGTACCAAAACTTTAAATCTTGGACCAAGTAGTCATGGCAAAATAAATAGTTACATCCATTTTTTCTGACCCTTTGGGCCAAAATTGACAGTTTTATAGTATTAATGGCACTCTAAATCAAAAGTTAAAAATATTTATAGGTTATATGTCAAAAGTACAAATAGAGTGTCATGGTACTTCGAAATGACATCTCCTAGGCTAATAAATAAAAATATACTGGGTGTTTCATTTTAAATATTTTAAGTTAATGTCATTTTCGCCTAAGCCGGACAACTAAAATTATAAAATATTGCACATTTAGGTGATATACCTAAGTAAAAATGGGTCCACATTTAATTCATTCTGAAAAGCGATGCGGCCAACACAAAAATGATAAAGAAACCCTTTTGTGAACAATGATTTATTGCAGCAAAAGTTTTTAACCTAACGCGTTTCTAGTACCACGCCACGTGCCACCGGTTTTATGTAGGACAGGGGCGAAATAAGAGAATGTTTTTTTAAGTAGGTGATACGTGTTTTGGCAATGTATTTTTATTATTTATCTAAAAATATGTAATCAGGCTCTGTCCGAGGTTATGTGCATTCGAAAAGGTTTGTTTACTTTTTTATTTTTTGTATACTTTGCGGTATTGCTTTCAGAATGAATTAAATGTGGACCCATCTTTACCAAATTTTATTAGAAAAAAGTCACAGGGGCACATGTTAATAATGAAAAACTAAAAAGAGTAAAATAAATATTAAAAAGAAAATCAAACCGACTTTAAAAAGATAAATAAAACTCACTAAAAATTTAAAAATAATAAATAAACAAAAATTGTAATAGAGACATTTTGCACCTCTTAAAATAACAGACTTTTTAGCCTCCTTATGTTATCGATATTAAGCATAACGATTACGGCAGCAGTTTTGGACAGAGATTTTGCAGCCTCTTTTAAGAAATTTATCTTGCGTGTGCGCTTTCGAAACATACCTTATTTTTGCCTGTGGTTCACTGATTTAAAAGTTTACGAAAAATCAGCACTTACTTTTATTCTCCGTAAGTAATATATTGATATTGTGAACACCTAGTATAAAAAAGGTATACATTTTAAGAATTTTAAAAATATACATTTTTGGGAAATTTAAATTTTAATTAGTTTACTTAACATTGGGAAATTTGTTACATAAAAATATACGTGAGGTGTCAAGGTCTTAAAAGTATAAATTAAACAATTTTCTAGGTTACTTTTATAATAATAAAATAAAAACATTAAACAAACTGGGTAGCGTAGAAATGCAAAACAAACACTGGAAAATTTAATACTTAAAGAAGAGAGAAAGAAATAAAAAGGGATTTTTATGAGATAAGAAGTAGTTAGTGAAGTCAAGCATAAAGTTAAAGTTTTAGTTACGCCCCCGTACGGGCTACTCCTAGTGGGGGGTATACCCGTACTAAATTAAGTTAGTTCAATAAGTTAAGTTGGTCCTAAAAAATGTGAAGTTAGTTTTGATGGTCCACCGGTCTCATGGTCCCAAGAAGATAGTTCCATATAGTACATTTGCCCAGTGACTTAAAGTGGCCCTATATGTGTATTACAAAATCCTACGTCCTACGTTAAAGTAGCCCATATGAATTCCAAAATTTACAACGTCACATATGGTGGAGGCGCCGGGCATTTGCCCAAGTGACGTCAAGTAGTATTTCAAAATGTCTACGTCACAATATTTTAATATATGCAAAAGTTCTCTTGATTTTGTTTTTAAAGTAGATGTAAACAATACAGTATAAGCAAAAAAACAAAACACAAAAAATAAGGTTAGGTTTGGTAGTAGAATAAAAAGCAAGTGTGCCAGATTGTAACATGTAACATAATTAATTTAATTACTGATTTAAAACATCCTTAAAAATGCAAGTTCGTTTTAATTTCTTTACACTATTTCATTTTTCTTACTGCTATGGATTTTTCGCTAATTATTCGCTATGTATCAATGATATTTTAATTAATTCGGTATTAAAATTTCAACCTTCTTAAATAATTGATATTAAAAATTCTACAATTCGTCAACCATGCAGTTTACCAATAACGATAACGATAACGATAAGCTCTTCGGTATTCATCCGTAATTAATTAAAGGAGTCCGGTATGGTTAATAACGATAACGGATCATGTTTGCGTTACTGCTCAGTCTCAGAATAACGTTAACCACAACGGAATTGCAAAATAAGAGGTGCAAAATGTCTCTAATAAGAGGTGCAAAATGTCTCTAATAAGAGGTGCAAAATGTCTCTAATAACATATGGTTATTAAAGAATAAACATCTTTTGTGTATTTCTAGTTATTACCGTTTTGTAGTTTAGCGGAATGTTATTACCCGACATTTATTATTTTTTATTCATTATTTTTAAATTTTTAGTGACTTATTTATATTTTTGAAGTCGGTTTGATTTTTTAATATTTATTAAGTAATAATTTTAACAGAACACAGGTGTCATTTTAACAAGCAAGTTAAATTCGAAGCAGGGCCGTATTATCCATTAGGCTGACTAGGCTACAGCCTAGGGCGCCATAAAAAAACAGGCGCCAGACAGGGGAGTAATAGGCGCTAGACAGGGAAGTTATTAAAACAGTGTAGGTTGAGTGGGGATTTTTGGTGATTAATTTCTCTGTGAAAAAGGCGCTTTGGAATAAAATAGGCAAATAAGGGTGAAAAGGAGGGAATGATGTTTTTTTGCTTTTTAAAACTTTTTTGGTGGAAAATAGGCGCTCCGGGAATTCTAGCCTAGGGCGCCTCAAACAGTTAATACGGCCCTGATTCGAAGCACAAACTAAAATCTCCGTTAAGTTTACTATTTTTAAAAAATCCCTAGTATGCGGCCCTTTTAAAAGACGCTATAAATTTCCAAATCAGCGATCTGCCTTACAGATTAAGCAATAAATCTCTGCAACACTTGATTCCTAACAGTGTCAAGTGGATCTATATGTCTAAGTACTTCTACCACCCCCGCACTCCTATCGCAACCCTTTCAAACCCTACGGCCCTGTACACCCACTAGCCGCCCACACTTATTGCCCCATCCGATCCAGTGGCACGTAAAGCTGTGGGGCAGTGGGGAGCGGCGACGTGAGCGGGGCGCAGAACAGGTTGGCCGGTAAATGAGCAGTAATAAAGCCGGCCAGCGGAGGCAGCAGCAAGAGCACGGCAGGTTCAGCGCCACACGGGCCTTTGACGGGGCGGGTGGTTGGTTGCACCATGTACTATCCTAACAAAAAATGGCGTATCTTAAATATTCTAAATTTAAAAATTTCTTTGTAATAATTCTTTGGTTGATTTTTTTAAAGCTTGGGTAAGATATTTGGGCCCCCAATGATACTTGACTCAATATATTTTTTAAATTTTGAAAATCTTTGTTTTTGTAATTTTTAAATAAAAACCAATAATATCTTCTTCTATGTTATGCCTTTTCAAATAGGAATATTTTTTACCATTTTAATGGTAAAAAACTATACAGGGTGTTCCATTTAAAATTTTCAAAAATAAATAAATAAGTCAAAAATGTGCCACCCTAGAAAAAAACTAAAATTATATCTGCAATTTGCATAAAAGTTGCTGCATAAATGTTTTAACAGAATTAAAAAATATGTAAAAATAAGAAAATTATAAAGGAAAAAAAGTAAACGCAAGAAATTAAGAAACACGCTGTAGCGAGTAAACGACACAAGATAGCGAATTGCGGTTTTCACTAGTAAAGTTGGTTTAAAATTTGAGCCTCACAAATAGGGGTCAAGTTTTTTGTAAAACATACAGAAACATTTGTTTCCTATTAAAAGCGTCGAATTTGGCCCACCCTGTACACTATCTTACCTATTAAATGTCATGATTGGCGGTTCTAGTCATACTGGTTTTTTTTTTTTAATTTGCATTTAAAATTGGTTGGCTTTGCCAAATAATAACCACTTTAAATTTATCTAGTACAGAAAAAGTCATTTTAGTCAAGGCAAAAGCTAAGAAATTTTTCTGTCAATTTTAATGCAGATTGTAAAAAGCAGTATGACAGCAACAGTCATTAAGGACATTAATTTTGCTAATTTTTTTTTATAAACAGGAGAAGTCACGAAATAAAAAGAAAATATTATTGGTTTTTAACACGGAATTTAACGGAATCTTTGAGCCTAATTTTTACCAACTTCCAGCTATTCGATTTCTTTGAAACTTTGAACACGTATTAAGGACCCATGACAATGCAATAATCTGCAAACAGTATTCCGTTATCCTGGTTAGGATAGCCAGGATAAAAAAATTCCTTTATATTATAAAAACAACACCTGTGTTGCCATCTTTTGGCAACATCCCAAACTTTTCTCAGGAACTTTAGCTACTCTTGACAAAATGGCGAAGGATTTTTTAGTGAATAAACTGGAGCATTTTTACATTCATACATACATACAGGCATATCGAACTAAAAAATGAAAAATAAATAATAGTTTAAAAAACTAAAAAAACACGCTTTTATATGCAACCGAACTAAAAATTAGAAAATAATTTTTCATTAAAAAAATATTGTCACTTCAGAGTAAAAAGCGTGGGGTGCATTTTACTATTTTTTCATAACTTTTCCCTCATAGATATTGGCAAATATAATAATTATAAAATTTAATATATTAAGCACCCCACGCTTTTTACTCTGAAGTGACAATATTTTTTTAATGAAAAATTATTTTCTAATTTTTAGTTCGGTTGCATATAAAAGCGTGTTTTTTTAGTTTCTTTAATTCTTTAGAAACTACTAAACCAAAGAGTTTTAAAACTCTCTCTAAAAATATTCCGAATGTGCACCCAGCTGTCACAATGACATTTAAAGCTGTCAATGATATGTCAATTTGGAAAATATCTACGGGGTGTCTAGGTATAAATTTGAACCCACTTAACTTTTTTTTATGGTATAAAGTAAATAAAAATATCAGTTGGTTGTAGTGATTCTGTAGCTTGCGAATCAGTAATAGGATTTTTATTTTCTCTTAGGGTATAAAAGGAACGAAAACATTTATGTTTTTTAATGGATCCCTCTGTTTATAGTACCACAATTACAAATTAAAGGGCCAAAATGCTAAAAATAACGTCCTACCGTAACTTGCCCACGCGTCAGAGGGAAATGTGCCGGATGTCTACTCATACCGGTGTAATGAACCAGTAGTTTAAAAACCACTTAGCTATATTATATAAAAGGTACAGAGGGTTTGTAAAATGTAGCATAATAACTTTAAAGAGTTTTTTACATAGTTTTTGGTATTTCCGTTTTAAAATATTTGTTTCGTAACAAAATTTATGTAAAATAAAAAAATATGCACTTTGTACTTTTAAGAGGCGTTAATAACTACCAATCAGCACTTACTTTTTAATTTTTAATAATATTTGACCCCAAAAAGACCACAAAAAATATTGATAAGTCACTGGACTCCTTTTGTTTTTTCCTTGTATTTGTTGATACTGTCCTAATTTTTTACTAATATAATAATGTTACTGGTATGATTTTTTTCTATTTGAATTGAGACCTACAATAATTGTTTTCACTTTTCAAGAAATTAGCTCTTATGGACATTTTTTTCCTTTCTTTCTATGTTGTATTATAAGCTGTTATAAGGTAAGTTTTAATGATATGGTGCAACCAACTTATATCCCGTATGGCGTTGGCGTCGCGTCGCGGCTGCGGCGGTGGCGTGGACGCGGCGGCTGCGGCGCGTGTCTGACGCGTCTCGTGTCTAACAAGTACCGGCCCACCATACCCCAATCCCAAGCTTGGTCAGAAAATGTCAAAATGTTATTGGTTTATGTTTCATATTATTATTAGAAATGTAAAAAACCTTAAGCTAACTTTAAGGTGGGGGAGGGGGAGGACAAAAATAAAAAAACAGTTCTTTACCTAAAAAATCCCTTTGCTTCCTCTTCTTTCATATTTAGGACCCCCAACAAATATTGAAGAGTAAAAGAAAAAAAAAGGTCTTTACCTTCACTTTCCTCTTCTATTCCTATTTTTCCACTTTACGGCGCGCACATCCAAAAACCAGAAGGTTCAAAATTCTTTGAAAAGCCAATAAAACTACGTTTTTCGTAATAAACACAAAGAATTTTTAAGGTTGACGTATTTACTTTTATTAAAATAAAAAAAATATTTTTATAAGTTTTAAATAGGGATTTGAAATGATTATTTCGGAATACCAACAATTTTTTTCATCTCTGTGTTACTCGCAAGAAAAGTCTGCCTTAATTCAAGGCCCTCAGTATAGTTTTGTGAAAAAGTAAATTCGACTGAACCTTTACAAATTAGGACTAAAAAAAAATAAAAAATCTTCTTTCAAATTAAAAAAAAAGCTATCAAAATTACTGTCATCAACAAAAAATCGGATCTACTCAAACTTTTAAAGATATGCGGAAATAATAAGCTCTCCGCCCCCCACCCTTCAGAAAGAAGTCTGTTTAGTTCTGGTTATGATCAAAAGATTAACTAGCTTTTAGTTTTGCAAAACTGCTCATAGTAAGTAATGGGTATTTGCAGACTTTTTCACAACAGCAAACACAATTGTGTCTTGAATGCATAAAACTGATAAAGATATTTTTAATATACAATTGATTTAACTTTTTAAAAACAGATGTCTGCTTTTGTGTGATAGGTGCTATCATTAGAAAAATTATATGTCGTCGACTACAACAAACTAACAATAAATATCGACTGATGGGTGTACTCGAGTTGCTAGACGGTGAAAAGATAGTGACAAAATTATGAATTTGGGATTATGGAGTTGCTAGTAAAGATGCAAGAGTTGCTAGGAAAACATTGTTGAGTTCCTAAACGGTAAAAACGAATGCTTTATACCATTTTTTCTGTTTTGCTTCATTTTGCTGTTAAAACCCGTTTATTTTAATAAGTTTGTATTGTTTATATCTGCACGGTCTGATTCTATTTATGAATGAACGAAAGCAAAAATTGACACAATTTTAAGTGTATTTATAAAGTGTGTATTAGTCTTAGGATTAATTAAGGAATTAAAAAAATATTTGACTAATCTGAACTAACCATAACCCCCACCTATACTCTGTCTTCGGTAGAAAATATTTCAGTAATATCAGAGTTACAAGAATATTTTATTATTTTAATTAATAATCAGTAAACTATGGTAATATCGAGTAACAAAACACCGAAAACCATATTTTGTTATATTGACCGTATAAGGGATGCTTAATAAAATTTGTGTTGTTGAGTTTTTACCTGTCTGTAATGAAGTTACATCTAGGAACTCTATGTGAACTCAATCATCCCCCATCTAGAAGTTGACTATGTCAGTCTTAAGAATTTAACAATCTTAATCTATTTTATCTGTGTACGTCTCGAAACACACGATACACCCAAGGTTAGTTTATATTTATAAGGTTGCGACATATCCTCAACTTTTAGGCGGTTCGAGGTCGGGGGCGCAAGGAAGGGCACTTCAAGGAGAAAAGTTGGCAAGACTGGGTAAAATCAAAGCTGATGATCAATCCGGTGGCGTCTAGAATTTGCGCATTTCATTTTTGGAAGTGATATTTGTTGAAAGATGTAATTCCAAATGTTTTTCATTTAAAGTAAAAGAATTTACAACTTAATAATAAGTAAACACTGTTGTATCAACGGTTGTTCTACTAATACAATAAACAGCATATCTCCGGCACTGAACAACATAGCCGAAGAATGGGAGATGAGACGTCATAACACGTCAAAGCAATATGGCCGAATGTCGTGACCCTATATAGACCGACTTTGGCGTACACCGACGCTAATCATTTATTGATATATTTTATACAATGACTATCAAACAAACATCACACGGAAAAAACCATGAACGCCCAAAAATAGGAAATGTTCAGGAGAGTGCTTTTTAGAATTTGATATTGAATTGTGTTGCGATATTTTTAAAGGCTTTTTAGACATGATCCTTAATAATATTACCATTTCTTTCAGAACGAAAAATATGCATCAATTCGCATATAATATAATATACTGAAAAAATTTAAAAAAATGACTTTTGTCGTTTCTTCCGTGTAGTCTTTAAATGAAATTAACTCTACAAAAGAGAAGAGAGATTTAAAAAGAAACAGATTTGGTGCCACTGCTTGGTGTATTCCTTTTATGCTTTAGAACCGCCCAGAACAACACCGTAAGTGTTCCTTTTATGGTGAAGTTGTTCTGCAGAACTGTTCTATTACGTCTCCCCTTGCCTCTCATGCACCATCATCGAAGGAGGTGCACGAAGTGTTCTGACACTAATGACATATGCCAAAAGGAAAATAGTAAAAATACTTGGTAATATTTGAAAACTATCTATATTTATTTTCTGTGGTTAATTAATTAACCCGAAAAAAATAATATAAACCACGGATGACTAAAACAAAAACCAAACAAAAGAACAACAAATCTGTCAAATCTTATAAATGTCATGTCAACGGGCAAATCCCACTGTTTTTTGGTGTTTCTTTTAAAACTGTTTTGATCGGTTCTACAAGTTAAAAGGAATACACCAACCGATTCCTGGGGCATACTAACATTAGCTTGATGAAACTTGGAAGACATACTATCTGAAAAGAAAGAGAACAGTCAAGAACAAAGTTTAGATAAAAAGCTTGTATCTTGTTTAAGCAACATAATTTTAAAACAAATTAACGTATTTGATTTTTGTTAAAGATTATTTTCAGACAACATTTTGATAGTCCCTGTTCTTCACAGATCGGGCTTCCCCATCTTCCCCCAGTGCCAACGCGATGTGGCGGTGTCGGCACGCGACCAAACGCTCTCTCCCGCCCTTCATTCCCCTCTGAACGCCCTGATGACGACGCTCACTCGACGCCTCATTGCCCAGAAAGCGACGCTGCCGATCGGACGGACACAGAGCGTCGGGACGTCAGAATTTCGATACGCACCGCGCGAAATAAGTACGTACTTCGCGTCGGGAATAAACTAGACGCGAGAAAAGTTTTGAGCTGAAATATTTTTAAAAAATATTATTTTTTTAAACGTGTTTTTACTTTCATTGAAGACTTTTTAAATTTTTGGAGTTTGCAGTGGTGGTTAGAAATACCGCCAGTTTTCTTTTATAAAAACTTACAACTTTGTAAACATTACGGACTTGCTAGCCATAAAGGGTAAGTTTTTTTGATTAAAGCATTTTTTGTCAAGACTTTATTTTGTCGATTTTTTTATGGTTAAAAAACGTTTATTTATGTTTTCTTAAATATATCTTGTAATAAACTAAACTTTTTTCTTTGAAATATTACCAGATTTATTTTTAAATAAAAAATAAATTTAAATCAAAGTTTAAAACGTATTAGGTAGATGATTTTCTAATAGTCTTTATGTATTTTCTATTACTTTTGGACAATGTATGAATATTCTTGTTAAGATAACACAGAAAAAATATATATTTCGCGGGCAAATGGTTATTTTAGGCATATGCCTATGCCTTCTGCCTAGGCAAGTGCCTTCAGTCTGTGCAAATGATTTCATGAAATAATTTTTATTTAAAAGTCATTTGCCTAGGTAAATGCATTTGCCGTGGTCCTCGTTAGGCAAATAACTGTGATATATTTGATAACATATTAGGCGTACAATGTGTTTTGCCGACTACAGTAAAAAACAGTGAAAACTTTTACATTGGGGCGGTCATGGTTAGTTATTTTTTTTATTTTAATTTGCTTTATTAAGAAATTAAAAAAAGAATTTAACAAACCACGACCCCCCCAATGTGGCAGTTTTGCAAGGCCGTCTAGTTATGCAAATATTACTATTTCCATTTGTCTAAAAATTGCTTAGGCAAATACAATTAAATGCTAATAGACTAGGCCAATAGCATTAAAAAATAAAAATACACCATTTGTCCAGAAAGAAGGCATTTGCTTAGGCAGAAGCCATTTGCCTAAAATAACCATTTGCCTGCGACATATATACAGAAGAGAAATCTCCCTTTACGACAGTTAAAAGAAGTATTTCTATTTATTGTTCTTACAGAAAAATTATGTTTTCCTACGACCACTTGTGAAAATAGCAAATAGCACACTGATTTCATGCATAGAAAATGCGTTATATCACACTAGTGTTGCAAAGTACTTTACAGCACTAGTGTTACAAAGTACTTTACAACACTGGTGTGATACATATTATGATGTCATTCTAAAAACTGCTATTGGTTTTGCAAGTGACATATTTATTGTAGTGACAGTAAAAAAACTTTTTATTTACCTTAAACGGTAGAACCCAAATTAGCGAAAATCATCCTATTTTATATTTATTAAAATTTACGAATAAATAAAAACATAAACAAAAATAGACATAACCACAAAAACAACTTTCACTGACTGGCACAGTGTTGTCAGGTAAGTAGATCAAATTAAAAATCTCCCTTCTACCTTTGAGCACGTACTCTATAGGGGCAGCCTTGCCGCTTGACCGTTCGACCTAAAGCGCCAGAGAAAAAAGCCTATAGATCAAATTCCTTCCTCTCTTTCTTCGTGTACTCAAACAACTAGTTAAATCTTTTTTTTAATCCCTAATTAAACCTAAGGCCAATATCACACTTTATGAATCCACTTTCTTTTATCCATTCATAAATAGAATCAGACCCTTCCGACGTTGCCAAATGCTTTCCATATTTTGCATGGTAACTGACGTTTGGTAGTCGTTTTTTCCTTACTTTTAGGACTTTAGGTTATGCATTTACAATTTTCATATTTTTTATATTTTTTCTTAAAAATATGAGGAAAAACTGTTATTTTTACTTAATTTTATATGTGATGTTTAGTTTCATTAACTCGTTTTACCAATTTTACCCCACCCAGCACCCCTTTTCACTCCCCGGTCCCGTAAGTTTATTTACTAATATTTTTTAAAACACGGAATATTTTGGATATGCACCACTTACGTTTTATTTAGAAGAGTGTCTAAAATATGTAAGAATCGATAATTTTTAAAAAACACTTATAATAGCAGAAAACCGTATTAAACTATTAGCGTTATTACCTAACAAAACCATACAATTTTTATTAAGTGAGGGCCGTTTTAAATTCCAAAATGATAAAAGTTATATAATGCTTCTAGGTAGGTGATTTTCGATGTAAAAATATTGTCAAAACAGTATAATATAGCAGTGAGGAAAAGTATATATCACACTAGTGTTGCAAAGTAAATATCACCCTAGTGTTGCAAAGTTCTCAATTGTTTTTTATTTTTTCTGAACAGACAAACTTTAATTTATTTATTTTTTGGTGAATAATTTGTGGTCGTAGGAAAAATAGTGTACAGTACTCGTGTGAAAATGACTTTCTTACACTCGTGGGTTTGTCGCACTCGGCTAACGCCTCGTGCTACAATATTCCCACTCGTGTGAAATTAGTCATTTTCCACACTTGTAATGTAATATACTATGTTATGTTGTTGATACTGAAATTTGAATTATAACCTGCTTTTAATCTATTACCTTACAATTAAAACACTTTTTATAATAAATGAACTTCTATCAATTACCACGATATAGATAAATGACTATGCAAAGAAAGGCTTTTTATTTTTAATGCGAAAACCATATTTCGAGAAAAAACAGGCGATACCAAAAGAAATAAATTCAATTTAATGCATCTAAAACACAATCATGTTCCTTGTCGCGAAAAAAATCATCAAACACTCACCCTTTCTTATGAGTGGCCAGGTTTTGCAGAGCGGGGACACATTTAACCTTGTGGGCGTCACCTTTGCAAATAACCTTAACTGGCATAAACACATTGTATCTATAGCCACCGCGGCGTCAAAAAGCTTGGATTCTTTTCCGAGCCAAAAGTATTTTTCCCCTTCCAATTTATACACTTTGTATGTGTCCCAAATTCGACCCTCTTTGGAATATTGTTCTCATGTGTGGGGAATGGCATCCCCTACAACCCTCAGCATTCTTGATGCCATTCAAAGAAGGCCTGTTCGTCTTATTAATGATCCTTTACTTACTCAAAGACTTCCTTCTCTTGCCCATCGTCGAGCTGTGGGAGATCTATCGCTCTTCTATAGATACTTTTACGGCTTCTGCTCCGACTAATTGTCCAGTATAGTCCCTACTCTTGCAGTTCCCAACACAGAAACTCGTGGTGCCGCGCGTATGCATCCCCATACAGTTCAATTGGACAGACCCCGAACTTCCCATTTCGTTCGTTCTTTTATCCCTAGAGTTTCTAGACTGTGGAACCTGCTGCCAGCGGAGGTATTTCCTTCCCCCCAAATCTTCAAGTTTTTAAGTCCCGCGTTAACAAACTCCCTCTTACCCTGCTTAAGACACTCACGGTACGTTAGTATTTAGGCTTTTAGCCCTCGTGGATTGTCCAAAGATAAAAAAAAATGAACTTCTATCAATTACCACGATATAGATAAATGACCATGCAAAGAAAGGCTTTTTATTTTTTAATGCGAAAACCATGTTTCGAGAAAAAACAGGCAATACTGAAAGAAATAAAAATTGTTGGCCATCAGATAATTCCTCTTAATACATAACGGCTGTTTACCAAATTTCATTAAAGTATTTAAAGTGGTATTACAGATATTCTTGAAAGAATTGAGGATAATTTTTTAAAAACTTTACCACCCTGTATCTTAACAGTTAAGACATTAAGGACAAAGGCTTCTTTAAACATTTATTCTTAAAACTGCCAACAAATTTACAGCCTTAATAATTTTATTTTTATTCTAAGACACCCTGTATAAATATAAAAAATACAGAAGTATGCTTTATCCTTTTAATAAATGAAAATCTGGTTCATGTGGCAAAAAAATGATAAAATTTCAATTCACGGTATCTTGTGCTAATTATCGATTCATAAATCAATTTAATAAAACAACTATGTATTATACAGATTAAATTCTTATCAATCCAGATCGTCATTTGTATAAAAAGAAGCTTTCTTTCTCGATTGAACGCTTGTAATTATTATATTAATCCGAATCAGTAAGCCTCTTTGGGTAGAAAATTCAGATATTTTTCTGATTACAAAAAATATAACATATTGGTATTTTAAACGTATCAACCTCCAATAACACAATTTTCGACTAGTGTTGCTAATCCTAAGGTCTGGCCATACATAACCACAACGAACCTGCAGCCATGCGTCTCGCTGGTAAAATGTAGGGGGATGCGGTGCAAACAGTTTTATATTTAATAAAATTGCAGTAATATAAGTCTGTTATACTACGCTCTAAATTACACCTGATCGTAAAATAAACCTTTACAAATAAGGAAACACAGTTTTACCTATACTACACCAAAATATATACTAATATTATAAAGAGGTAAACTTTGTAACTTTGTATGTTTGTTTGTAAGGGCTAATTTTCGAAAAAACTGAACTAATCATGAAAATTATTTTACAAATAAAAAGTTATACTATTCAGGAGTGCTAGAGGCTATATTTTATTATGATTGAACAACAACTTTAGAAAAAATATAATAAACGCCCAACGAAATGGATACTGGTCGACTAGCTTTGCATAAAAAGGAACAGAGTAGGAAAATCTGTTTTATTTAAACAAGGAGATATACATATATAAAACAATAAATTCGGCTTGACAAAAGTCCGTTTTATATTTTTAAGACATGAAAAGTGCTTTTAAATTTTTCCGAATTAATCTGCCCCACTTTCCCCTATCATTGTGAATCCGGGGTGGGTGCGGCCTTGGTGCGGTTTTGTAATGCCAGACCTCTAAGCAAAGAACCAATCATAACCAAATAAAATCGGTAATAACTAGTGTTAAAAAATTTCCATATAATATAATAATAATAATAATTATTAAAAATAATATTAGAAAAGATTAGAGAAAATATGCTTTTTGAAATTTTACTTCTTAATATCCACACAGTATACATAGATTTAAAAATGAGATGTAGGTATACTAAAGTCCGTAAATGATAAAAATATGTTTTTAAAGCAAAGAATTGAAATTCAATCCAAAATTATTGTGTGCGTAAAAGAAAAAACTTTTGCGACATTTTTCACTGGATTGCTTTTTACGGCACAAAAAATCGTCTGGCAAGTAGACGAGTTAAAAAATATATATTTTACGTTAAGTTAAAACTTATTTTTTAATTGACTAAGCCTTTTTATCTATTACAGAAAGGCAAGTTGCTGCTGACTAAATACCGTTCTTTAAGAAATTTAATCTTTGTAAGACCGCGGCAACAATTCGTCACACATTTGTCCAAACTAACCACCTGTTTGCCCGCTCCTTTGACGCCAAAAAACCGAAAAGCTCTGAATCACCGGCGAACCATTCGCCAAGCCCTTGAAACGACGTGAATCCGCACAACCACGTCCGCGCTATGTGGCGGGGTATGCGGCGTGGAGCGGCACGGCGAATTGTTGCAAGTCTGGACGCGTCTTAAGCTTAATTTGAAAAGCAAGCGCAGAGAAATCAAATATTTCTTTCCTAGAAACTTAACCTTATTTCCTAAACGAATCAATCAAATAACAATTTTTTTTTTTATTACAGACGACAGTTCCTCTGACGTCCATGACACAATAATGACGGCGAAAACCAAGCGTCCTTCGGAACCAAGACGCGCCAATAAACCTCTGATGGAGAAACGACGTAGAGCAAGAATTAATCAAAGTCTTGCTGCTCTCAAAACCCTTATTCTGGATTCCGCCAAGGCTGACAACACAAAACATTCCAAGCTGGAAAAGGCTGATATTTTGGAGTTAACAGTCAGGCATTTCCAGAGGCATCGAAGCTTAGATGTCAAAGGTATAAACCAGTACAAGGCTGGATATAGCGACTGTGTGCGAGAGGTCCAAAGGTATCTGGAAACACCAGATGCCCAAACAATGACCGTCATGGACTCCGGAGTGAGGCAGAGGCTTCTGAGGCACTTGGACAACTGTGTCTCAGAAGTAGACGTTGATCTTCGACAGGCGACTTCGTTATCTCCTACTGTAGAAGAACGATTGCAACATCCAGACTCCTCAACTTTAGAAGAAGTCAATAATAACACTAACGTTAATCCATCCAGAGTGGAAATTAAAACTGAAGATCCAAAAACCATTAAAAATTATGACGGAAATTTCGTACTTCTACTTCCAGAACACTATGTTCAATTAGCTAATGCCTTAGGGGTAAATTTAAGACAACCTGGTGAAGGCGTGTCAAGTCCAGGTCCTTCGGGGGCAAGAGTGGGGAAAACGATGTGGAAGTAAAGGTTAAAGTGGAAAGGCCTCTGGATTATAGTAAAGGAAATGAGCAAGGAGACAGTATGTGGAGGCCTTGGTAAAAGTTGTAAAGGCTGTTTTGATGAAATGATCACTAGAAAATATCCGGATGAGTAATTTTAAATTACCTGCAAATTTACAGAGTAAAAAATGTAATTTTTGCACGCATGTCATTAACTGTTTCTTTTACAAAGCCTTTCTTTAGGGTATATTGTAAAGTTTGTTTTTATTAACACAATGCAGACCATCTTAAGGATTTGCAGAAGCTCAGATAGTTAACTACCTTGGTTCTTAAAAAAATCTTTTTAGAACAAAACTACAATTCTACTACTAAAGTTGGTATTTTAGCACACTGTGGAGTATAATTCAGCTGGGAAAAACCCACACGCGTCATGCAAATAAAGACGGCAATCAACTATTTCTTTCTAATAGCGTAGTTTAAACAGTGTGCGAGCAACAAAAGGGAATTATTTGAAAGTCAGTCTACCAAACTTAAACCTCATCATTGAGATCTCGGAAACTGTAAGAGTTTCGATTTTATTGTTTTATACCAATTTTGTCAATCTAACTCAGATATCGTATTGTATGGCATATTGATTTGTCATTTTAACTTCTTTAATTGTTATAAGAAATACTTATTTTTGTAAACAACAATTTTTTTGTGCAATATAAATATTTTGTGATTTTTTTTAAACTTAAGTTTAACTAAACAAATTATCCTTAAAAAAATTAAAATCAATGACAGATTTGTTTAAAATATTTTAATTAAATTGATACACTTCTAAATAATCTTATAACCATAGTATATCATTTCTTTGATAAAGTATAGTGTACTTTAATTTGAAATAAGTTCCATATCGTTGTGATGGATTAATTAATTAAAAAATTATTAGGTTTTTACTAGATTGAAAAGTTTAGGTCCAGGGGTCCAGAATATAGACTTGAGCGCAGAAGTTCATAAATATTAAAACAGTTTTTTAAAATATTAAAAAATTTAAAAGCAATTATAATTCCAAACATAATTTGTATTTTAAATACAAAAACACTGTCAATTTATTTTCAAAAGCGTTTAAAAGTATTTTATTTACAACCCATGTATATAAGGTTGACATTTTCGACTTGTTAAAAATATCACTTTGCTGACTTTTACTTTCATCTCTTGGAAGGAAAGTTAACTTTTCTCCCGTGGGCCAAAAGTAAAATAAAGTAAAATTTAAAAATATAAAAAAACCTTCGCAAATATTCAAAAATTTACCAACTTCACATCTTGTCTGGTATTTTAAATACTCTGTGACTTTGACTGTGACTGTGTGGCTGTAAATAAAATAGTGTAAAAACCTCGGTAAAACCTTTCATTACTGTATCGAGAAATGTTAAACTATCTGTTTCTCGTCACAGTAATGAAACACTTTCACCTCGGTTTGACCTATCTACTAATTTTGGTTGATATATAAGTTCGGAAAAGTCATTTAAAAAATCAAAACTTGCATGCATGTCGTTGATTTTAAGGTTTTTTGGGGACAATTTTAAAACTATCATAGTTGTACATTTAAGTGAAATAATTTTTCTAGTCATTTTTTTTAAATGAAAGACAAGTTATATTTACCAAAGGTTTGCTTGATTTTTTTACTGTTGTTATTTAATTGGTTTGGTAAATTGTATTTAAACTTTGTTTCTTCCAGTAGAATAAAAATTTATATTGTATATAAACATATTCTGTATATAGAGAAAGATATGTTGGACAGTGTCTATCAAAATGTTCGTTTTAAATGCATTTGATACTTTTGATTATTTTATTTTTGTTAAATTGAGACTTGTCACTACTTTTCTTAACTTTTAATATAATATAATAGAAAAGGTTATGTTCACTCCTATACCTGTCAGGAATAAAACATTTTTTCCGCTGTATTTAATGAAAAAATGCATAGTTTGTGTGGGTAGGAGAAAAATGTTTAAAAATATTTATTTGCATAAAATTAATTTTTGTGGAAATTTTAAAAAACAATCTTTTAACGTAGTTTCTGGAATTTCTTTTGAATATGGAGTAACGCGGATACTTTTGGTTATGTACCAAAAAAAATTATATTTATAAAAAATAATTTATATGGACTGTTTGATAGACGGTGTATGTATGTATGTAAATGTTTTATAAAATTATAGAATGACTATAATTTGTTGAATTTATGTTAAAATTTTTATTGTTAGTTAGTATCTATCTTTTTATTGTAGTACTAAGATTCTATCTCTTTAATAAATAAAGCACTTTTGGAAAATCCTATATACTTGTTTAATTAATTTACTTTAAGTTGGGAATCAGAATTTTTTAAATGATTTATTTTAAGAATGCACCATAGATTGGATTTTTTAAAATATACTTATCGTACCATTTAAAATTAAAAGTACTAGTCAGTTTTAGTCAAACAGAAAGTTATAATAAAGAAGGGAATAGGTTAAACAATGCATGATTATGAAAAATTTCAAAACACAAAAATTGCTTTTTACCTAAAAATACAAATTAAATTAAATTTAATTTTTTTATAAAAATAGTAATTTTATAGGGGTTTCACCCCTGAGAAATACCAGGTATACCGTCTGTCGCAAGCAAGCCTGTCATTTTCTTAAAAATGTTTTTGAAATTTTAGTTGAGTGTATGGCTGGATAGGATGCTTATTTCTACTGTTTAAGCACTTATATGGCACTTCCAGTTAAACTAAGCTGAACTAACCAGAACAGACTCTAATATTTTAAATATAACACCTAATACATTTTTAAAAAATAATAGATTTTACTAGGGATTCTTAAAAATAGATTTGCCAGACGTTATACCTATTAACTATTAGTTTAGAGATATGGTAAGAACAGTGGCATAGATAATTTTATTTTTACTGTTTAAGCACTTATATGGCACTTCCAATTAAACGAACCAGAACAGACTGTAATATTTTAAATAGAACACCCAATACATTCTTTATTTTACTAGGGATTCTTAAAAATAGATTTGCCAGACGTTATACCTTTCTTGATGGATTTAAAAAAGTGGCGTTTGAAAATGAGAATATTTCTTCGCTATTTCGAAATCAGCCAAACGTTTTACTATTAATATCTTAAAAACTATTAGGTTTAGAGAAATGGTAAGAACAGTCACGTAGATAATTTTATTTCCTGGAAGGGGTGTAATGGATGAAGTATGTCTGCACCTCGATTTGTATGCCAATATCGAAAATCGGGCTGAGAATATTCTGAAGAGTAAGAATTATCCTCATCTTTAAAACTACATTAAAAAAATAATAAAAACGTCTTCCAATTCTACTTCACAGCCTTATTTCTAAAAATTTCTAAGACATTTTTTAACCTTCCTGGTGGGTGGCGGGGGTGTAATTACCTTCTTTAGCCCACGCCAGTGGGTATGAAAAATAACGACGTTTTTAAATTAAATGTCGCAATTGTTTATTAACCAAAGTCAATTTCGGAAGCTTTAAAGTAAAACCAGAAATTGTATTTTATTAGAAATAATGATTTATTATTTAAGTTTTTTTCTACTGCCTTTTTCTAACAAAAGAAAAAATGGCGGTTAATAAGACCTCTACGAGCATGTGGCATATATTTATGTTATTGGAATTTTTTGTACAGTTTAATTTTTCAAAAGATACTGGGGATCCCTTTTAAAATAGCAACGCTGCCCAAACAGCACAAACTTTCCATTGAGCAATCCCCCATATAAGTAAAGCATGCGTCCACATTAGGTTTGTTCCAGCAGAATGTTGGAAACATGTTGGCAACAATCGTAAAAAGTAGAAATTGTTACAAACATTAGTCAGAAATGTTGGCAACAGTTTTCTGCTGGAACGAAAAATAAACAAGGCGTGCATACTGCTTATACGTCAATACAAGAAAGGTTATGTTAAAAATGTCAGTAATGTTTGAAGAAAGTTTGCAAACTTTTCAAACAGTTTCCAACATGTTTCCAACATCTTAAAACTACTGCCGGAACAACAAACAATTGTATAATGTTACAAACATGGCACTGCTGGAACGACAAATTTGACGTGAGCAGAATCCAAACTGTTGCAAACATTTCTGACAGCCTGCTGGAACAAACCTATTATTTCTTGACCATGCTGCAGAGCTGGGCTACACTACCAAACAATGGTTAAGCTTTGGAGCAGACATAAAGCACGCGAGACCCGTGCTTTACTTATATGGGGGATTGTTCAATGGAAAGTTTGTGCTGTTTGGGTGGTAACAATTTCGGATTAAGCAATCATTTATGCAAGTGCATTTCTACAATGTATGTACTTGTACACGTTCATAAATATCAAAAAGTTCACAGGCAATGTGTGGAAAGGAGACGGTCTAACCCGTGTAGATTACTAACGGGTAGAAATTAAACAAAGAATACCGGCATGAAGCATCGGTCTCGCTTTGTTCAGGCTTTACTTATCTATGAACCTTTTTAATTTGGCTGAACGTGTAAAGTGCCTTAAAATTAAAAGAGTTTCTTTAACTTCAAACAAGCGCTGGCGAGCCGTCTCTATCCAGAAAACTTTTGAACCGACAAAAAGTTTTCGAGCTTCGCGGTTACTTAGCCGGATTTGGCGTGCTGACAAGCCCTGCGGGAACACGAAGTTACGGCATACTCGAACGGGACTGGAATTACGGAAGGCAAGGGATAGCGACTAACTTTGCACGGTTTAGTTTAGTTGGGAAAGTAAAAGCGGGAGATAACAAACATCACTTGAAAATAAGAGGAGAACTATCGAATGCAAAAATCTTATGTATAGTTAGAACCAGATTTAATTCATTCTGAAAGCGATGCCGCCAAGTATAGAAGGAACAGTTTAAATATGTAAATTCGGTGAAAAAAAATCACAAAAAGTTTAAAGCAAATAAATCGGCATGCTTGTCTTCGCGGCCGCCTTTACTATATTTCTTTTATGATATGTCGGTTGATGAAGGTGGTCATCGCACTATGGGATAGAAATTAATTTTTTGGACAAAATTCTGAAACTTACGAATCTAACTTAAAATGAGGTGCTTTTTACTGGAAAAATATTATAAATTATTACAAATGCTTTTTGGAAACCTAAAACTTACTATAAGTTATTATAAATTTACACCCCACTTAACATTATTATTTTTATTGTACAAAATAAACTAAAATGTCAGCTTGTTTGGTTAATTCGGTAGTATTCTAATCAGTAATCCGATGATAATTATCTCATATGATATACAGGGTACGACAATAGGTATGATTTTTAAAATGAAATACCCTGAATATTATATCACCACTAAAAAAATATTTGCTAAAAAAATACTACATTTGATGTGTCTATCTCAATTAGTTTCGGAAATTTGACCATCCAAATCTGAAAAATAATTTTAAATTATTCTTAGAAGCGTAATAGAGATACATCTTCCCAACTTTTTTATTTTTTACCGTATAAAATAAATAATAACACTGTTTTGTTGGGTAGATTCTGTAGAATCCATATCTTTCATCAGAATACTTTTATCTTTTAGGATATACAGTGTAGGACAAAACATATTAAATTTTAAAATGGAAAACCTTGTAAATTATAAAAAATCTTGTATCTGTCCTTACACTCAGAAGTAGCAAAAAGTAGGAAGGCAATTGTAAGTACAAAAACTGATAAAGAAAAAGGTAAAAAAATCTTTGACAAAAGTAGCGAGACTTCGCGAGACTGCATCGAAAACACAACAATAGCTCTGATTATTTAAACTCTTTTACTTTTTTAGTAATCAAGGGTCATAATAAACTAAGAGATTAAATGTTGTATATTTATGTTTACTTAAAATACATTTTCAAGTTTCTTATTACCCCAATAGAAGTCGTCATATCCTTTTATAATTTTGCGTACATGTAGTTTGGAGTATCTACTTTGAAATACACAGCATGAGCCATTAAAATTTCAGAGTTGCTTTTTGGCCAAAATAATGGATTTCTATCCCATAGTGTATTGGCGCGTGGCTGTAAAGGGTACCGGCCTTTTTGTATAAAATATTCCGATTGCAGGCGGCCTTTTTTATGTTTTTTGTATTATTTTCAAAGGGTACCGAATTTGCGCTTTTAAAATGTTCTTACTATACACAAAAAATGAAAAAGTAAAGAAACCTTTTCGAAAGAATTTAGCCTCTGACAGAGCCTGATTACATATGTTTTAGAAAAATAAATAAAAACATTGCGAAAACACGTATCATGTACTTAAAAAACGCCCTCTTATTTCGTATCTGGCATGCTATAAAACTGTGGCACGTGGCGTACTCGTCGGGTTGAATATTTTTTGCTGCAATAAATCATTGTTCACAAAAGGGTTTGTTTACTTTATCATTTTTTGGGTACTTGGCAGCATCGCTTTCAGAATGAATTGAATATGGTTCTAACTTTACCATGATTACTTTAACAATTATTAAAATATTGAATATTTTTTAAAATATTAAATATTTTTTAAAATAAGGATATTTTTATACAAATAACTCGGATTAAAGTTTATCTATAGAACACCCCGCCAATGTGAATGAAATTTTGCAAATGATTTTTTTCGGCATTAATCACGAATTTGAAATATTTTATTCAAAAACGTTTCGTTTTCGAAATATCCATCATTAAAGTTGAAATTCAACTTATAACTATATTCCTCTTCTGTTTACACACAATTCTTTATTTAAACCTAAATTGGCATGAAATTTTATAAACACCTTTTAAAAACTTGTTTTTGCAGGAGATAACGTCTTATAATAATTCGATGGAGCCGGCTGCACGCACAAAAAAACATGACTTATGCGGCGTTCCATTTAAAGCTTGAAGTGCACAATCGGCCTCCGCGTTCGGCAGCGTTCGACATCTGTTTCTCTCCTACTTTGAGCGGTCCGCGTGAATAGCTGCTATACAATAATACATTTGCATGTTTTCGTCAAGTATAAAGTGCAGTAAAAAGTAAATGTGGTGTAAATTGTTTAATTTGCTTTTGAAAAATGCAACCATTCCATCAGTATTTTTTTATGACGTTGTCACGTTTAACTATCGTCAGTAAACCGATTTTTTTATTTATTTTATTTTTAATTTTTTAAATTATTGTAGCAGCCTACTAGGCTGCTGCAATAATCAAAAGATTTATAAAAAAATGTGTAAAAAAAGAGAATACGTTTTTATTAGGGGTTCATTATTTAATAAACATTAGATATATGCCACTTTAGTGTATAGCTTATGGATGGTGAAGGGGAGGATAACCATCTGAATGTTTAAAAAGTGTCCGTCGAAAGGAGCAACGTGGCGCCACAGTAGCCAGAGATTTTTTAACCAATGAGCATGAATTATTAGAGTGAGAAACAAAATGAAAAAGGACAGATAGATACAAAATAAAAAAGGAAAGAAATACCAAAATCCCTCCACTGGCTACTGTGGCGCCATCCCAACCTGCTACATTCCGATGGCCACTTTTTCAACTAGTCCGCCATAAAATATGGTTATCCTCCCCTCCACCATCCATAGTATAGCTTAAGAATAGCGTGCAAAAAGAAGGAAGAATATAGTTAATTTGGGTTTTTAACTTTGATGATGGATATCTTAAGGAAGAAAACATTGTCGATTAAATTTTTTTTGAAATTCGTGATCATTGCCCCAAAAACCCAGGAATTTTCTTTTGGTCTTTTGGGATGATTGAGCTTCAAAAACGCTACGTAGCTTTTAAAACACGAAGTATACCGAACGCGGAAGTCAAAGCTAAAAAAATTCAGACCCCCGAATAATTTGCTGCCAATTCTAATTCTGGAGCTAAATGGCATGTTAGAAGTCGTCTGACAAAATATAGTGTAGTATTACTAAACTCACCAAGTTTAATTTTACAGAGAAATGCAAAGTTCCTAAAGACTGATTGGGCTTTTCTGTCCTGCCATAAAACCTGACGCATGGCGTAAGGAGCCAGTAACTTGTCGGGTTTAATATTTTTTGCTGCAATAAGTCATTGTTCACAAAAGGGTTTATTAACATTATTTATCAATTACCGTTGTTATTACAGTTGGGTTCAGAGATAATTTATTCTGGTTAGTTCTGGTTAGCGCAAAATACACAAAAAATAATAAAGTAAACAAACTTTTCGAAAGCACATAGCCTCTGACAGCCTGATTACTCTGATTCGGATTACATATTGATACGTCGACGTTCATTTTCTATGAGCGTCGACGCTCACCCAAAAATAAGCACATATATGCTTTATTTGAAAAATTCGTCGACGTTCCCAAAAGATCACGCGTGCTTTTTTCATTTGTTTTGTGCGACACCTCTTTAGTTGGCGTTCAAGCTGGGAGCACGGATTTCAGACGTCATTTCCAACGCGTTTGAAAATTAAATCAAAGGATTTTATTCTATTAATCGTTATGGAATTTAATAACGTGGTGAATTTAAATGCAATAGCTGCCATAGAGCAAGCTGAATTACTAGACTATCAAAAAGAAGAATTCGCCCACAGGTAACTGCTTTGGCTGCCGAAATTTCCGAGAGGGAGAGGGAATTTAAAAAAAATTTCGGCTAAATAAAGAGACGTTTGAAGACCTTTGCGAAGAACTGGACGAATTTCTAGCTCCTCCAACTCGTTCTTCGGCTACACCAAAAGATGTAAAGGTATGTGAGATATATATATATATATATATATATATATATATATATATTTACTATTATATTGATACTGACTCATGGCGTGAGGAACTAGAAACTCGTCGGGTTCAATATTTTTTGCTGAAATAAATCATTGTTCACAAAAGGATTTGTTTACATTATAATTTTTTTGTTTACTTGCGGCATTGCTTTTCAAATGAATTATTGGTGGGCTTTGCTACACTATCACGACCAAATAAAATTAGGTTACATTTATATCATCTTGTAACAACGATATTTCTTTACTGGCAATTGCCTTGCAGCAACGCCACAAACAAAGCAGTATCCAGTATATTTCTTTATTTTAAAAGACTGCAACAGGCAAGATCAAATAGTTTTACTTTTCTTTTAGACAGGGCCGGATTAGCACTTTTGGGGCTCATATAGGCAATTTACCTGTCGGGGCCCCTTGTTGTTAAAAATGGGAAAAAAAGGTGAGGAGCAAAAAAACAAAAAAGTCTCATCCTTTTTGGGGGCCCCTTCTTAATTGAAAGCTTAAGGTTAAAATAAAACAAAAACAAATTCGGGGACCTGTCAAAAACTTGAAGAGCAAAACAAAAAAACACCTCCTCTTTTTGGGGCCCCTTCCTAATGAAAAGTTGAAGAGGCCAAGATACAAGGAAACATTTTTCGGGGCCTCTGTAAAAACTTGAAGGGCAAAAATTAAAAGTCATCACCTTTCCTTGGCACCCCTTTCCAATTAAGAAAAACAACAGAACAAATCTTTTGGGGCCCCTCTGTTGTATACTTCAATACCAAAATTTCATCCAAAAACTTTGCACACACAATCGCGGGGCCCCTATTTTAGACGGGGCCCCCAGACAGTTGCATACTCTGATTTTAAAAATTAAAACGTAGTTTAAATTTATAATAATTTACAAAGAAAATAAAGCCTTTTTTCACTCACCTCCATTCTGCTTAAAATAAAATAGTTTTCCAAAACGATTAATATTTAGTGGTTGTCTTATTAATTTTTATTTTTTTGTTTTACATTTTAATTTGTTTACTGTGAATTCTGTAAATAAACACCACACCACAACAAACAAACCACAATGGTATTTTTTGAAAATTTTATTTTAATTATATACATTCTGCGACATCTATAATAAAATTAACGAACAAAAATGAAAAACGTAGCTTAGGAAAAAGATTTCTACATTCAATCCTGATTGTATATTGGGTTGTCTACCACTGCACGCCAATATCGACTATAAATGTGGATGAAATTTAGACCCACGCTCTCATCTTCGTTTTCTTACAAGCCTATTAAATAAAAAAAGACAAACAAGCTGAGGATAGCCATTCGATCAAAGTTCAAGATTGATATGTCAAATTTGATAACCTCTTTTAAAAACCTCGTTGTCCCGGCTAATTCCAGAAAGTTCCCACCTCGTGAACCAAAAAAATTTTTTTCAGTTTCAAAAAGCGGCAAATAAAATAGAAAAATGGTAAGACAAATTAAATGAACATGATAATACGTTAGGTTTATTATTTCTGGGGGTTTTTGTATTGATTTTTCTTCAAAATTTCCATGTGGTGTCTGAACATTGATCTCAACAACTTTGAAACCAAATTTTTACTCGTAGTTTACACGATTTTACCAAATTATTACGTACACGTCGTTTTAAATGTGCTTTAGATAAATGATGATTAACATGTATTTTAATTCTTTGGTTCATTTTTTTCACAAATTCTTTCAGTACACTTACACATTTTCTTTGATAATTTACTAAATATGAGATAGATTAGTAACAGTTTGAACACAGTAACAGTAATATCATATTATTTGTACATACATAATGTATCAGAAGACATTTTTAAGTGAAAATCCCTAATTTTACACCCATAAATTACAATTTAATTTTCTCTTAGAGCGGAGCACTCAAACGTTTGGTCCCCCTTTTTGACCGAGTTCTAATCAAGAAAGCTGAAGCTGTTACAAAAACAAAAGGAGGCATTGTCATCCCAGAAAAAGCAGTGGGCAAAATTCTGCATGGAACTGTTGTTGCGGTAGGACCTGGACAAAGGAAAGATGTAAGTATAGTGAATAAAGTTACATTACTAAAATAATGTTAAAAATAATAGATAGTAAGTACAAAAAGAAAAATAGTATACATATTTAAGTAATATTTTCCATTACAAAAATTTCAATTTTAAACATGTCAAACTAACCAGTAAATATATTGCTTTTCACCAAAATTAGTTAATTTAAGTGGACCTCTATGCGATGGTTTTAGAATTCGACTGCATTAAATCAGTAGTATTATAATATGACTGACAGTATATCAGCCGAATTGTATTTTAATCATTGACTTTTAACGTTTTAAACTTTATTAAACTTTGTAAAATACAAATTTTAGATTTGTATTATTTTTACAGCATGGTTCGCTTTTATGAGATTTGCTAGTAATTTTCATATGGGTTTTAAAACATAACGTCATATTGAGGCGGTCATGGTTAGTTCTGGCTAGTTAAATCTTTTTTTTTTCGCTTTAATAGGGAATTAAAAAAAAAAAAAAGATTTAACTAACCAGAAATAACCATGACTGCCCCAATGTGACAGTTTTGCATGACCGACCATAGCGCTTTGAACCAATTAAATTACTATGTGTTGCAATTCGCCTGACATACCGCCAGTCGTAATATAATACGACGGATTTAATGTAGTCGGATTTCAAAGCAACTGCGCTAAGAATAATTTCTAACAATAAGCCTAACAAGGGGCAGGCGTATGATATTATGTCTAAAATTATTAGGTAAATTGTGATATTGTGATATATGACTAGTCGTATTTTAAAAGCCTAGGTATATTATAATAAAGATTTTACAATAATTCTGCGACATATGCAAATGTAAAATGAAAAAATTAAAAAATTTGCAAATTTTAAAAGACCTATGAATATATTATTATTTTTTTAGGATGGTACTCATATCCCAGTTGCTGTTAAAGTAGGTGAACAAGTACTTCTTCCAGAATATGGCGGTACCAAAGTGGAAGTAGAAGACAACGTAGAGTACCATTTATACAGAGAAACAGACATTCTTGCTAAAGTAGACAATTAAGTGAACAAATTGTAGGACTGAATAATTCCAATATTTTTTTTAATTTGTATGAATGGAGGCGAAAACCACGGAAAATATTTTTCATATTTTGCCAAATTATGATCTGTTGTAAATGATTTTTATGTATGTTAAAGTGTTTCAGAGAGTTAATGTTTTTATAAAACAAATCTGAAACTTAAATATGTTGCAGTACTTCTGACCACTTTTTAATTATTTGTTGTCAAAAGAATTGCATTTGTGTTAGTAGATTTATAGTAGTCAGATTGTTGTTTTTACTTATTAAATAAGTGAGTTTATAGAAGTGACTAATTTTATTATACCTCTCTTAAAATGTACAACGCATTCAATTTTATTCTATATGTATAAGGAGTATGGTACGCCACTGCTTTTAATATACAGGGTGCATCGTTAAAAAAGGTATACTTTTGTCCTACCCTGTATATTATTACCAATATCACAAATAAATAAATCCTTAAAAGGACTTTCAAAAAATTTCACATTTAGTGTATCTAACTTTTATCTATTAAATTCGGAAATATGACCATCTAAACGAGGTATTCAGGTAATTTTGAAAGTACCGCCATTTTGTAGTAGGTAAAGGTATTTACCTTATATTTAGGAATTATAAAGTACTTGTCAGGAGCTTTAAAATGATATGCCACAAGACCCCCTTTCCTTTTTTTTATAATGGCGCCCAGCTGTTAGTTTGACATTTATATCTGTCATTTGTTGTCTAAAATTTGGTTTATGTTGTCTTACTAAAGTCCTCAAATTATACGTGAAAAAATACCAAAAATTCAAAAGCTAGGAGAGGGTTCTGAATTTAGACAAGCACTGTATATGACCAGCCAAGACACGTGTTTATTAACAGAAAAACCATGCATCAAATTAAAAAACAGTTTCAATTTGTCTGAAATAAACGAGAATTGTGACATTTTTTTGATGAAAAAATACGGCAAATCTTCCACGGACGACACTGGTAGACATTTATAGTTTTCTTGTACATCACAAAATGTCCCTTGATGCATAGAAAATGATTCTATATTTTTATAAAAGTTATTAAAAAAAACATTCTTGTTCAAAAATTTTATTACCCTGTGGTTTATAAAGTTGTTTGCTAATCTTTTATTTGAGACAGCATGTCGCCAAAGTTACTGGACACCCTGATAAAAAAAAAAACAAATGGTATCACAGATATAAAAGAATACATATATACTGGGTGTTTCTCACCCTACCTTTTAAGGTAGAAAAAAATGAAATTTGGTATATCAGTATTTGATACAATTTTGGATTTGTGGATCTATTTACTTGTTTCCTATTACTTCCGGTTTAATCGGAAATTGCTACTACTTTAAATATTTAAATGGCACCACCGGTATATTTTATCTTATTTAGATAGTATGACATTCTGAACACAATGACACCTCACATATCGTTTTTTGACATTTCTGCTGTCAAAAATTAATTTTTCTAAATTCCGATCTAGAATGCCATAATTAAGCTAAAACGGTATAGGTATTTTAGGTCAAGTTACCATAAACAAATGAATTTAATCGTCTTTTGTTTCTTATCACTTTTCAGGGCGGAGTCAAAGTTGGTAAAATCCTTTTTATGGTCATAACTCCTTTTTTTCAAATAGAACCAGGGTGGCTCGTAAGCATATTCTAAAAGAGCTATTTATTCCGAATAATTTCTCCATGCCCCCCTTTTAAGCCACATCCTTTCTATTTCATACATGTTTAATGGCAAATATGGGCATTTTGGGCATTTATTGATGTCATGCCCCCCCAAGGCTAGTCCCCTCGTCCCATGGCTCCCCCCTCAGAAAGTCGATAAGACCGCTCCTGAATAATTTATTACCACATAGTCGGTATTTCGGGAAAGGTTTGTATCCAAAAAGCATGTAATAAAATAATTTTAAACTAATCATTTGTGCTTAATGATAATATGAATTTATGACAACATTATGAATTTAATATGTGTTCTGCAGAAAAGTCTTACTTGAAAGACCTCCTATGTGCTATTCTCATTTAATTTGAAAAAAGGAGTTATGCCCAAAAATCGGATTTTGCAAACTTTGATTCCGGCCTGAGAAGTGGTAAAAAACAAAAGATTTTTCATGACTACTTGACTTAAAATAAACCACTTTAGATCAGAATTTTAAAAAATATATTTTTTTATCATTAATGGCATGTGAGGTGTCATTGTATTTAGAATATTATATTCTATCGAAATAAGATAAAATATATCGGTGCACTATGGGATAGCAATTAATTTTTTGGTCAAAATTTTGAAACTTGCCAGTCTAACTTAAAATGAGGTGCTTTTTACTGGAAAAATATTATAAATTATTATAAATGCTTTTTGGAAACCTAAAACGTATTATATGTTATTATAAATTTACACCCTCCTTAACATTATTATTTTTTATTGTACAAAATAAACTAAAACGTCAGATTGTTTGGTTAATTCGGTAGTATTCTAATCAGTAATCCGATGATTATTATCTCATATGATTTTTTTAAATTGAATACCCTGAATATTATATCACCACCAAAATCTTTTAAAATGCTTTAAAAAATACTACATTTGATGTGTCTATCTCAATTAGTTTCGGAAATATGACCATCCAAATCTGAAAAATAATTTTAAATTATTCTTAGAAGCGTAATAGAGATACATCTTCCCAACTTTTTTATTTTTTTAACGTATAAAATAAATAAAAAAACTGTTTTGTTGGGTAGATTCTGTAGAATCCATATCTTTCATCAGAATGCTTTTATCTTTTAGGATATACAGTGTAGGACATATTAAATTTTAAAATGGAAAACCTTGTAAATTATAAAAAAATCTTCTATCTGTCCTTACACTTAGAAGTAGCAAAAAGTAGAAAGGCAATTGTAAGTACAAAAACTGATAAAGAAAAAGGTAAAAAACCTTTGACAAAAGTAGCGAGACTTCGCGAGACTACATCGGAAACACAACAATAGCTCTTATTATTTAAACTCTTACTTTTTTAGTAAACAAGGCTAATAATAAACTAAGTAGATTAAATGTTGTATATTTATGTTTACTTAAAATACATTTTCAAGTTTCTTATTACCCCAATAGAAGTCGTCATATTTTTTTATAATTTTGCGTACATGTAGTTTGGAGTATCTACTTTGAAATACACAGCATGAGCCATTAAAATTTCAAAGTTGCTTTTTGGCCAAAATAATGGATTTCTATCCCATAGTGCGGTGGTGCCATTTAGAATTTTAAAGTAGCAGTCATTTTCGGTTAAACCGGTAATAGAAAACAAGCAAATAGATCAATAAATCTACATTTATGTCAAATAACGATATACCAAATTTCATTTTACTTTTACTAGGTAGAAAAGATATAGGAGAGAACTCCCTGTGAGAAACACTCGGTTTTATTTTTAAAGTATCGCAAAAGTTAGACATTTACGACATGGGTTTATTTAAACTTTTCTTCTAAAAATTATTTATTTTTTTACACCATCAAGGATTAGCAGTTTATTCTGAAACACCCTGTATACTAAGGTATTAGGCAGGCTGTTCCAAAGATTTAAAAATTAAATTTTGACAACTTAATAGAAAACGTGATCCTAAAACCTTTAGAAGTGTTACTTTTGCATTACTTTTAAGCTAGAGGGTGTTAAAATTTTAAGAAAAAATCATTTTCTTATTAGAACTTTAAAACTGTTGTAGATTTAATCATGAAATTTGGCACAAACCTACTAAGCAGCAACAGGATCATAGGCGCAGGTTGCTTCGATTTTTAGGGGGGCTGAAGTCTTGGTAGTCCCGAAAGGTATGAGGCAAGCTTCGGGACTGCAAAAGAATTTGGTAAAGATAAAGGAATTTATTTGTCATTACACACAAAAATGACCTACAGTTAGGTAAAAGTGGTACTATTGACATAAAAATCGCTTTCTCTTATCGCTTTTAGGTTTTAGTAACATAAGTTTCGGCTTGGATACTGGGAATCTTGGGAGGGCTAATTTTGTCTAATTTCCTTTTTGGGGGGCTAAGCCTCCCTAGCCCCCAAAATGCGCCTATGAACAGGATTTTTTAACATGGAGCATTTTTAAATATTTCAAACCAGTTGCGTCCGTACCGGATAAACACTAAATTTTTTTCAAAAAAAAAAGAATATGGTACTCCATTGCTTTTTCAAAAATAAAAATTATTTTTTAAAGCCTCATTTATTTTGCAACAAATTTGACCTCTTGACTTTTTTCGTACTATGCACCGTTTTCGCATAAAAAAACTAAAAATAGTGCACCTGACTGCCAGTTTTACGTTATAAGTCCGGTAGGTGACTTATTACAGTACGAGATGTTTACGGACGAGGCGATGAAGGAGACGAGTCTGGAATATAAACGAGTACTGTAATATCACCTAACGGACGTGTTTCGTATCATATTTTATTTCATACTGTCTTTATGAAAATTAATGAATAAATATTATTTATAAAATTATAAGAGAACATGTTGTTAGTTTCAAATATTTTACTTAAATTACGTAGGTAACAGCCTTGTTCTCCATATCATAGGTAACTATGATTATTCTTCGCTTGTCACTGTCAAATTGATAAATAGTAATTTATGTAACAAGTGCATAAAGTGATGCATGTGATACATACTATATTTTTTTCCACGACCGTATAAATTTTTCCAAAATACCATTTTATACATGTTTTATTTATCTAAACTTAATAATTTGAATTTTTGCAGCGCAGCCATTCTATTGCAACAAAAACGCATAGCCTACTTATTTTTTAAGAGACAATTATCCTCCTCAAACCTATGCATTTATTATTTAATTTTTAAAAATTTTATGTACTTACTTTTTTAGAAATAATGCTAAAACAGTATAAATTTCTTTTCAATTTTTTAGTCATCCAAATTTATTATTACTATTAATTTTAAAAATTTCTGTTAAATTTCTTCGCAAACTGTCAAATTTTAAAACAAGTGACAAATGAACTAAAAGAAATAATGACGAAATCAAAGGTAACTTGACCGTTTGGTTCAGTTGATGTCGCGTTAACTGTTTACAATAGCATAAATTAATATTTAAGTTTATTGAAGTATGCATTGAAACAAAACACTAATTTAAAGTGAAAGAAAAGTTACTTTTTTAACACTTTATGTAGTGTACAAGAATGGAGTACTTTAACTTCATGTTAACGATTAAAAAACATTTTTTTAACGGTCGTGAAAAAAATATTATATTAGTTGTAGCTCCTAAGCGGTATTAAATAGATAACGCTAGATACATAGGTTCAAATTAAATAGAAATTACCAAATTAAGTCAAACAGAATATTTCTGAAAGTGTAACAATAGGTCTGTTTTATAGTAATTTGATAATTTTCATTTACTAAAGTTGGTAGAAAAATATATTTTACAAGTAGAAGTTCCTAAATGGTATTAAATAGGTAACGCTAGATATAGGTTTAAATAAAATAAAAATTACCAACTTTAGTTAAACAAAATACTTTAAAAAATGTAATAAGAAGTCGGTTTTGTAGTAATCTAATCATTTTTATTTACTAAAGTTGGTAAAAAAATATTTTTAAGTACAAGTAGAAATTCCTATATATCCTAATATCAGATGAAAATCGCTTAATATATGAGTATTTAAAGATTTAATTTCATTTTGCCATCCAAAAATGACAATAATCAAGGTATAACAACAATGATTACGTGGACATTTATAATGATACATGACAGCGTTGCTAGACAACACATTGCGGTACCAGGTACCGTAATGTGCAATTTACCGGCCCCAAATTAATACAGGGTAAGTGGATTTATGAACGTTATGAAATAAAATAATTTAACGATACCAAAAATGTATCAAAAACGGTTTTTATTTTTTTATGCGAAAACGGCCCAGTTCGACAAAAAAAGTTGAAGAGGTCAAATTTGTTGTAAAATAAATGGGTATTTTAAAAATAATTTTTGTTTTTAAAAAAGCGGTGGTGTATCATATTTTTAAAAAATTTCCAGTATACATCCCGTATGGTCGTCACTGGTGGAAATAATTTTAAAAACTTCCACATTAAAAATAGCCTATTGGTGCTTAGTAGGTTTATGTTACATTTAATGAAAATATCTTAAAGAGTTTTAAAGTTATGATAAGAATGTAGCTTAAAAATTAAGACGTTTAAGACCCGTTTTATGAATTCCTACTACGCTACAACACCCTACCGTGTTGAAATGCAGAAGGATTTAATTAGAGTTTTTATTTTAGAACACTGTAAAAATACTTCTACGCGCCAGCCACAAATATCGCGTAGGAATTCATAAAGTAGAACTCAGAAATCAGCCCTATAATTGTTGTAACCTGGGATGTTTTAAGTACAAGCAAATTTGTTTTTATATTTGGAATTCATACTGCATGGCAACAGGAGACCCTGCGTCCCCGCCTTAAATCTTTTTACTTTACCGCCTTATTGCATTTAATTGAATCATACGGTTGTTTTTATTTTAGTTTTATGTGAATTTTAAACGATTTATAACCTAAAAGTAGGGCGTCAATGTTTGTTTTTTAAATAAAAAGTTTACAGTATGACTTTTTCCATTTAATTTTTCTTTATGAAATGGTGCCTAGCTGTGAGTTTGACATTTATATCTGTCATTTCCTGTCTAAAATTTGGTTTATGTTGTCTTACCAAAGTCCTCAAATTTTCAAAATACCAAACAATTCAAATGTTAGGAGATGAGGTCCTGAATTTAGACAAGCACTGATATAATGTTTTGTCAGATTTTTTTGTCTTTGCTAACATCATTTTGTAATACCTCGTATTAAATTTAAATTAAAAGTTAAAATATTTATTAGCTTAATAAATAATAAATATAATAAATACTTGCTGTATAACCATAGTCAAAAGACAAAACAAATAAAAAAATAATAGCTTAATAGCTAGCCAATAAAAATGTACAATTAGGTACAGAACTAAAAGTTTAATTTTAATATTTTTAAAAATAAAATTGTCTTTTAAATGAAACCGAATATGTAATAACAAAATTTCCAAAAACCACTCATAAACTATGACTTTTTCTAAAAATGGTTATGTATTAATTATCTCACTGTATTTGAGCTGTTTGATTCACTTTGACTGATTTGTAATGCTTTTGGGCCCAGACATTTTGTTACCAGGTTAAATTTCATTTGTAATAAAATTATGCGTTTGCATGGTTTTAAATTTCTTCCAAACTGTAGCAAAAAATGTATGTATAGTTTAGAGTGGTAAAGGGAGGTGATACTGTTCGTATTTGCTACTGCGTTTCAACTCCATGAAGGCATTGACACGCAGTAGGAATTCACAAAGCGCTTATGCATTTGCATGCTTTTAAATTCCTCCCAGACTGCAGCACCAAACTCACGTAGGGTTTAAAGAGGTAAATAAAGGTGATACATGTTCGTATTTGCTACTGCGTTTCAACTCCATGAAGGCGCTGACACGCAGTAGGAATTTACAATTCGCTTATGCATTTGCATGCTTTTAAATTACTCCCAGACTGCAGCACCAAACTCACGTAGGGTTTAAAGAGGTAAATAAAGGTGATACATGTTCGTATTTGCTACTGCGTTTCAACTCCATGAAGGCGCTTACACGCAGTAGGAATTTACAATCCGCTTATGCATTTGCATGCTTTTAAATTACTCCCAGACTGCAACACCAAACTCACGTAGGGTTTAAAGAGGTAAATAAAGGTGATACATGTTCGTATTTGCTACTGCGTTTCAACTCCATGAAGGCGCTTACACGCAGTAGGAATTTACAATTCGCTTATGCATTTGCATGCTTTTAAATTACTCCCAGACTGCAGCACCAAACTCACGTAGGGTTTAAAGAGGTAAATAAAGGTGATACATTTCGTATTTGCTACTGCGTTTCAACTCCATGAAGGCGCTTACACGCAGTAGGAATTTACAATTCGCTTATGCATTTGCATGCTTTTAAATTACTCCCAGACTGCAACACCAAACTCACGTAGGGTTTAAAGAGATAAATAAAGGTGATACTGTTCGTATTTGCTACTGCGTTTCAACTCCATAAAGGCGCTGACACGCAGTAGGAATTCACAAAGCGCTTATGCATTTGCATGCTTTTAAATTCCTCTTAGACTGCAACACCAAACTCACGTAGGGTTTAAAAAGGTAAATAAAGGTGATACTGTTCGTATTTGCTACTGCGTTTCAACTCACAGAACTGAAAGAAGTTCTTTTAGAGGTATATGGTTTCAACTCCATAAAGGCGCTGACACGCAATAGGAATTCACAAAGCGCTTATGCATTTGCATGCTTTTAAATTCCTCCCAGACTGCAGCACCAAACTCACGTAGGGTTTAAAGAGGTAAATAAAGGTGAAGCTGTTCGTATTTGCTACTGCGTTTCAACTCCATGGAGGTGCTGATACGCAGTAGGAATTCATAAATCGCGTTTAAGACATATGTTTATATGAACTTTTCCTCCTAAAATAAGCTAAGGAGTCATACCCTGTGTTTTTAGTCATTAATTAAATTACACCCTGTATATCAATAATTTCCTAATGCGGGGAAACTATACTCTATTTTTTGCAAGAGAGAGTAATAAATCATTTAATTTTATGGCAATTCGATTTCTTTGTTAGTCCGAGTATAAATATTTTTCTTCAATTCTACCTGTAATGTACTGATAAGGCATAATAATTTTAGGCCGGCAGACCCCGCTCTAAAATTCGTAAACCTCTTGGGTCAAATACAAAGAAATAACAGATGTTTACCCGTATTTACGGGAATAATGTGATAAAAACCTTGACAGTGGCGGTGCGCTTGAGTTTATTTTTGGGAACTTACCCTTTTTAAACAGTTTAGGTAAAATGAAAATCTTGTTTCTTTTATATGTGTAAAAAATTTATTTTAAAATTTATAGTATATCAATATTGTACAGTTGGTATAATTAGAGTTAATAATAACCATTTTATTAAGAAAATAATACACATTAAAAATGCATAGTCAAAAAATAATTATTTAAAATATAATCTATACCTAATTAAATATGCTACATAATCTACATCTAGTTATTCACATTCTTCCATATCTGACATACTATCACTACTTGAGTCATATATGAGTCTACTTGTATAATAATTAGAGGTTCAACAGTTGTATCTACTATATATTATATCCAAAGACCACATTTTATTTTCTATTTCTAATACATGTTCGACACATTTTTTCCAGTTTTCTGGGGAAGCATTAGATATGGCAATTTGAAATAGTTGTTTTTATATCTACTAGTTTAAACGTACCCAAGCAACACAGAATCCTCTAATAAACGTTTAATTACGTATATACCAGTAGTATATTTTTAGTTTATTTCTAACCTTTAATATAGGTTAAAATGTCCGCCTAATATAGGTGTATTAATATTGCAGTACTATCCAAATTTTAGACGTTGAAAGTATACGTTTATTTATAATATAAAATGAGCAATTAAAAAGCGGTTTCTAATAAACCCTATAAATTGGTATATAATATACAAAACTGTAACGTTTACTAAACACGTTAAAAAGTCTTAAATTTTATACGTTTATATTTAGAATAAATTTTACGTTAAAAAAGCCATATGAAATAAATCAAATATTGACGTATACGAAAAACGTTTATTTTGTATGTATAATATAGGTATATGTAATAGGTAATACATTCGTTTAGGCTTACTAAATCTAAAAAAATAAAATAAATAAAATAACAAATTCTCAAATCAAAAGGACGCAACTGGTAACACTTAACACTGCACTCTAATAAATAAAAGTAATAAAAAACACAACAAAAACAGTACAGAACATAAAAAACAGTTGAAACTTTAAAAAATTCTAGAATCAAACATAATAATAGAGTCTTTCACGTTTTGGCATTACGGTATCGCTGTTTGGACAGTTTAAGCCAATCTTGGCATGCCTGTCCGATAGCTTTGTCTGTGAGTTCTCCGACAAATGCAACTCCCTGCACCTGGTCCTTACCTTGAAATGAAATTTTGACCGCTTCTGTAAAAAAGAAAACCCAAAGTCACTAAAAAGTACAGGTGATCTTAGTGTTTTTTGCATAATAAATTAATTGTTAGGGTGGATTAAAGATACGCCCAAATCAACGCGGATGGGAACGGGACGGGGGCGAAACGGATGCAGAACCTATTTCTACAGCGGGATATGAATATATTTACAACAACGCGTTGTAAATACATACATATATCCCGCTGTAGAAATAGGTCCCGCATCATAAAAAATACTCCTATATCCATGAGGAATATTTTGTGTCCGTCCCGCTCCCGTCCCATTCCCGCATCTCGCGTTGGTTTGGGTGAACCTTTAGCAAGTGCAGTTTAGTAAAATGTATTTGAAATTACCATTCAGTGCTTTGCATGTCAATGTCTCCTTAAACGAATGCTTCCTAGGTTGGCCTAATTAGTGGTGATTCAATGGGGAACTTTCCTCAATTTTTTTCTGAATATGATAGAGGATAAAAAATAAATGAACACGTGTTTTATTATTTGTTTAATTTTAAGGTCTTTATTTTAATTGATTGGTTTTGTTTGTAATATTTTTAGGTCTGATGATGCTCTTAGGAGCGAAACACATGTCACCATTTAACGGTTAATTAGTAAAAAAGTGTTAAGACCGAGACTTTTTGTTGTTTTCTTTTGATATGTTATAACAGGTCCCTTTGAGAATATGGACGACTTCTTTCAACCCAAACATTTCTAAGCAAATTAAAAATAATACTAAAATAGTACACAATACACATAAATTAAAGCGTATATATTAGACGTTTATAAATGGTGTATTAAAAACGTATAATAGACCATTAAATAACCAAGATATATTTCAATAATTTTTATTTTAGTGTACTAAAAATTAAAACAAAACAGAGGTGTAAGGTGTGACATTCACCTAATCCAAGTGTTTGAGCCATAATCATTCCTTATAAATAAGGTATAATAGGGGTTGAGAGATCAAAACGAAAATTTCCGCAACAGGTTCAGCGGCCATTTTTGCCGACTTCATCAAATAAAACATCAACAATTCTTATCTAATATTATATGTAATATGTATAACTATTGAATTGATATGGGCGCAATTAAAATAAAGGTAAAAAGTAGGTACTTACTTTATTAGCAATCGGAAAAACAATGCACTGCACAATATTTTTCGCTTTCGGCGGCCATTGAATCTCATAAGTCACTTCGAACTTGGTTAGTTACAAAGCCGAGGAGAAAAGCGACTGCCGCGCATCACGTGTCGTTATTGTAAGGCTGTTATTGGCTGTATGGCTGTTATTGGAATAATGCCGAACGGATGAGTAAATTTTGTAGATTATTGGTACGTTTACTTTTAGGGAATTTTAGACAATATTATTTATATACAGCACAAAGTCAAATATTTGCAAATAATATAACATCAAATTAAAATTATAAAAATAATATTACTAAACCAATGATATTGTCATAGAAGAATGATAATAATGATTTTAAAGCAATAATAGTTAGTTTTATAATAAAAAATAATCTATAATAGACGTCGATTATGCGTTAGTTTCACACGTTGAAATTTCAGTAAATAGTAAGAAAAAAAACGTTTTTAAAATACTCGAAAATAAGAGTGTTTCATGAGATTATCATTAATAGTTCCAAACTATAAACATATTTTTTGTGCATTTTTAAAACACGCACATAAATGAGACCATAATATAAAGTAAAATATTTTTTAAAAATTTTATGATATTAAAAGATGATATGACATACGTTGAATATACGATTAAAATATGCACGTGTTTAAAAAATGTTTAATAGAGGTGTAATAAATATACCAAAACCAAAAATACACGACAATATCGTTTAATAAACGTTTATTAAACGAAAAGGCAAATTCTTGTGTTGCTTGGGTAGTATTATTTCTGGCTACTTCACCTTTCACTTGTGCCCATCGCTTTTTTGGTGGAATTATACCTCCCTCTTTTTCTTGTTTAAAAATTCTGTAAATTGACGCTTTTTCCACCCCAGTCATCAACGCACATTTTTGAACACAATCGTCCACACTTAAATTAGATCATTTCTAATACAGGGTGCGGCAGAATGGACTCCCACATTTCATCAGGCTAGAACATCGGTAATGGGAGTTGGACATTGGTGGGGATGGTCACATTCGCTTGGGCGATTGATAAGGTTTGTTACTAGGCGCTATGTCTTGGTCTGGTGACCAACGTGGATTTGTTATTGAGCTATTATTCAAAAATGACGAATGTGTCACCGCGTCGAAAAGAGTATTTTGTACGCGCTTCCTGCCTCCGAATGCCTCTGTTCCAGACCGGAAAACAATTTTTAAATGGGTTGCTAACTTAAGGGCAACTGGTTCTTGACTTTCCTAAATCAAGACAGCGATCTGAGATGAAACTGCTGCTATTCCTCAAGACATGGTGATAAAAGTGATGCGGAACTTCTAGGAACGCCTTCGCAAGTGTGTCGCTGCTAACGGCCGTCACTTACACGATATAATTTTGAAAACATAGTTAAAAAAACCTTAAAGTGTACTCTTTTTGAAAATAATAAAAGTTTAGCTTCATATTTTATAGTAGACTTTTTAATTGCTACCCAAATGTGGGAGTCCATTCTGCCGCACCCTGTATAATCGAATACGTTTTTAACAATCTGCTTTTCAGTTAAATGGCCGAGACATGCGCGTTTCTGCGGAGAAGCCATTTTTACAATACTGTAATACTTTGAACAATACTCTAACAATTTATAACCACTCAGTTGCACATACGGAAAGATACTAAAATATATATAAAATTCATAATCCTTATTTAACGCAATTTGGTGTATTTCTACCTGTTCTTTGCACAGAGACTGGTGCGCCTATGGTTTACAACCTTCTAACCGTCCCGAGACATTTTTATTACTCTCTCTTGCAAAAAAATAGAGTATAAAAGCAAATACAATTTCGCAATTTCTATTAAATAACAATTTCACGTAAAGTTCATTGACCATCAGTCTAATATTTAATTCAATAATAACATAAAATTTTCCACCAACAAGCACCATACAATCAAAAAAAATACGCATTTTAATCGCACCCCACTTTAGAATTACGGGGTGACGCGCTTGATAAGCCAAGGGTGAAATTCAAAAGTACAATGCACCTGTTCATACACTTCTTCGGAAATTAACAGCGTAGAACGAAGACGCTCCGAATAAGTATTATACCATGCCATGTTCAATTACCCTGTAGAAAAATTGTTTGTTATGTATGTATGTGTTACGGTGTCTATACATGTGAAAATTCGCCAGGGTCGTACCAAGGAATATCTTGCATCGTTTAAAATTATTTATTTATTTATAAACTTAACAAGTTTTTGATAAAACCCTATTACAAAGTAGGTTATTAACATTCATTTATAACAGTATCAGTATTTACATAATTAGAGCAGAGCATCGGCGACAGTGGCATACAATGCAAAACACCCATAAACTATATATTAAAAAATTGTCATTTGTTGACATAAAAAAACATACCACCAAGAAAAAAAATGAATAGTATGCCAGTGGCACCCGATACCTCTCTTCTTACCATTCAATCTTCTAATATCTACAATCACAGTTTTACAATTATCACAGACACTTTTACAATATTACCTCTCTAAGATGTTTTTTAATTCACTAAGACTAACAGAAAATATATCACAGTTTTCTTGTAAGTTATTGTAAGTTCTGCACATATTTTGCATTGGAGAGTTAAAAAACTATTTGTGTTAGACGCACTTACATAAAAGGTCAATGTATTCCTAGTGTTATGCGAGGGTACATTAATTTTTATTAAAGCCAAAAAATCAGTATCATCTATTAAGTTATGCAAAATTTTATATAAATACACTATACTAGTAATCATGCGCCTCTTTTCAAGCGTTTCCAACCCAAAACGCTGTAGTAATTCCTGCTTTGAAACATAAAAATCGTATATTCCCGTATCTTTGTAGTTAAGATACCTCAATAACTTATTCTGCACTCTTTCAACAGTATATGAATGACACTGGTAGTGTGGATTCCATACCACGGAAGCATATTCCAGAAGGCTTCTTACATAGGTAACATATAACTGTTTTATACATTGTACATTTTGAAACCGTTTTGTGTTACTAACAATAAATCCATACATTCCAGAAGAACGTCTGGAAACTATTATTACTATTATTCTCGAAAGACAACAAAAATTTTGACTTCTAGCCTGACAATCTAGCCAGTGTACGTTTTATGCACGTCTTATGTACGTAACTTTACGATGTAACGTACATCTTATGTACGTACACAAAAGTACGTAGTACGTCCATAAGACGTCTTATGTACGTACATTTTCCGCAAAAATGTATATTCACTGTACGTACATATTGTACGTCTGATGTATGTACAGGGTGTCCCATTTTGGTTGTCCCTTATGGGAAACTTGGAAACCATAAGAGATATTAAAAATCTGATACCCCATCCTCGAGCTCTTTTTTGGAGAAAACATTTATGGTAAAAACAGATCATCGCTATCGCGAAGCGTTTCAGAATACAGGGTGATTCTCGATTTTTCACTTTTGAAAAGGCCCTGTAGCTTTGTTGTTATTACAGATACGAGAAAACTAATTGCACATTATACAGACACTTTTTTCCGTAGAATCCAGTGGCGTAGCCAAAAATTTTTGAGCTGTCATTTTTGACATATGACCCAAACATGTGTTTTTTATTAGGGACACCCTATAAATGATTAGGCAATTAAATTGCTTGTTTTTTCTGATTAAAATAATATATCATAGTAGGTGGTTTAATAAATTTTTCACGTCAAATATTGGAAAAATTATGATTTTAAAGACGCATTTTTTATTTTAAAATTTAAAAATTTCCTACCACTTTATTTATAAATATATAAGTATGAAATTTTGGTAAATAATATATATGATGTAGAAGATTATTAATATGCATAATAAAATGATACACGGTGTCTCAAAAAATTAAAATAATTTTTTTATTTTAAAATTTAAAAATTTCCTACAATTGTATTTATGAAAATAAAGGGATGAAATTTTGGTATTTGATAAATGTACTGGTGAGAAATATTATTATACATAAAAAAAATGATACAGGGTGTCTCAAAAAATTAAAATGATTTTTTTATTTTTAACTTTAAAAATTTCCTACAATTTTATTTATGAATATATAAGGATGAAATTATGGTGGATAATATATATGATAAGGAAGAATATATATTATATATATATATATATATATATATATATAAATGATACAGTGTGTCCCAAAAAATTAAAAATAATTATTTTTATGTTTAAATTTAAAAATTCATAGCGTCCTTATTTATGAATTTGAAGCAAAAAATTTTGGTACTGTATTAGTATGATAATGTTGTATAAAAAAATAAAAATCAAAGTTTTACAAGGTGTGTCAAAAATTTGTCGATTTTTTTTGGACTTTAAATTTTTTTGTTTTTGTTTTTTGCTCTATTGGTAATGTTGACATGGAGAATTCATTAAAAAAAAATAAAAAATCAAAAATTAAAAAAACTTGATAAATTTTCAAGTTTAATTAATATAACTTGTTTATTATTGTTGTTGTAAACTAATTTTTTGTTTTTTTTCTACGGAAATGTCTTCTGAGCTAAGGGATGACAGATTCCTTTTAAAACAAAAATATAAAACAATTTAAAAAACAGATAGAAGCCGTAATGCGTCTTTAAAATCATAATTTTTCCAATATTTGATTTAAAAAAATTATTAAACCACCTACTATGATATATTATTTTAATCAGAAAAAAACAAGCAATTTAATTACCTAATCATTTATAGGGTGTCCCTAATAAAAAAAAACATGTTTGGGTCATATCTCAAAAATGACAGCTCAAAAAATTTTTGGCTACGCCACTGGATTCTACGGAAAAAAGTGTCTGTATAATGTGCAATTAGTTTTCTCGTATCTGTAATAACAACAAAGCTACAGGACCTTTTCAAAAAGTGAAAAAATCGAGAATCACCCTGTATCTCTGAAACGCTTCGCGATAGCGATGATCTGTTTTTACCATAAATGTTTTCTCCAAAAAGAGCTCGAGGATGGGGTATCAGATTTTTAATATCTCTTATGGTTTCCAAGTTTCCCATAAGGGACAACCAAAATGGGACACCCTGTACATACTGTACGTATTATGTATGTACATTTTCTTGATTATAGAAGTAAGCTGGAAGTAAATTTAGCGAAAAAATTGGACTTTCTAAAATTGGAATTTTTTGAAAATTTGAAAATCGAAAATGTACAGGGTTTTTATTTATATTTCGATATATTAAAGTGACCCCCGTCCCGATTTTGGCGGAACAGTCCTGCTTTTTGGAGGATGGTCCCGCGTCCCGCCGATTTTAGAAAATGTCCCGATTTTTTGAAAAAGTTCCGTCTTGTGGTGGGAGGGAGGGTTTTTTGCGGAGGTAAGGACCTTGGGGTGGGGGAAGATAATTTGATTTCCTATTGAAAGATTTTTGAGGCTTAGGACAGTTTTTTTGCTCTTCAAAAAATTAGGGAAAAAACCATCTTATTTCACTTGTCCCGCTTTCCATGATTGAAAATGTGGTCACTTTAGCCTAAAAGCATGTAGAACACTCACAGGTAGGGATATGACAAGGAATACCGGCATGCATTTTCTGATACGGTGACACATTCCACACAGCAGCAGACAGCCACAGGATATCCTAAATGGATCCTAATGTCCTAACTTTAGGATATCCTGAGTGGGTATCCAATGTTGGATAGCCTAAGGATCTCTTTAGGAGGAAATCCACTAGAAATCCTGGTTGGAAAGTCACAGGGCATCCATATGTATCCCAATATAGGATATCCCATTTCTGGCCTGTCAAGGATATCCCAATGCGATATTTAAGTTAACCTTATGTGGGATACCCAATATTGGATCACCTTATAAGGATGTCTGTAAAAAGAAAATATTTAATCACCTAAGAATCTTTATAGGAGGGAATCTACTGGCAAACCTGTTGGAAAGAAACATGGTAGCCTACAAGGGTTCCTAAAGGAGTTTCTAAGGATACCCTAAAAGGCTGGCCTATGGTGGTCCATAAAAGTCCCACTTGGAGGGCTATTGGATAATTCCAGAGCCTTAGAGGGATGACCTTAGACTTTTCCAGGGAGGTCAAGTGCTGTCTGGGATCAGACCCGCTTTGTTGTTGCTTAAATTGGCTATGCACGTTTTAAAGTGGATCAACGTGTAGCACTAAAAACATTCAAATAGGTCAAATATGCGCCATTTAAAGTAAAATCTGTCCGCCAAATCTGTGGTAACTGTTACCATAACATAATATATAAAATTCAGCTTTTACAAAATGAGGAAAGTTACGTTTTAATTCATTAACCTTTTGTACCGGGTAGCTGCCAAAGCCACTGTAAATCAAAATTCATAGTCCTACCATCGCTTCTACCTATTTTGGGAGCATGCGCTGACAAGCTTTCTGCTTTAACAAAATAACAAAGCTCTGCCGCTCACTGGCTCTTGGACTATAAACTATTATCTTTTTATTTATCGTTAATATCCGATATTTTGATATTTTCCATAAATATCATGATATTTACAATCCCTAGGTATTATACAGGGTGTCCAGTAACTCTATCGACCAACTTATTTAGGGGGTGATTCTACAATGAAAAATAAGAACAAAACTTTGTATGAAGAATGAAGTATGAGAAACTCATGGTTCCGCGCGTATGCATCCCTATACGATCCAACTGGACAGGCCCCGAACTTCCCACTTTGTTCGTTATTTTATCCCTAGAGTTTCTAGGATGTGGAACTTGCTGCCCGCGGAGGTCTTTCCTTCCCCCAAATCTTCAAGTATTTAAGTCCCGTGTCAACAAACTCCCTCTTACACCCACGGTACGTTAGTATTTAGGCTTTTAGCCTTCGTGGTTTGTCCAAAGATAAAAAAAAATGAACATATGTGCTAATCGTCTTAGTTTTTGAAATACGCGGTGTTATTATTTTTTTATTTTTCATTATTGTTTTTTATAAGAACTTGTATACTAATTAGCAGAGTTGGGTCGAATACTGAAAATCGGTATTCGAATACGAATACTCGGTATTAAAGAATACCCGAAAAAAAAGATTCGAATACTAGAAAACAATTAATTGACGAGCAAAAAAAAGGTCCTCACCTCATTTTTCCCTACTTTTTGTTTCCTTTTGGTATTCTACTCGTGACAATTTTGGTATTCGAATCCTGCTTACAGATTCCGGTATTCGAATACTCGAAAGTATTTGAATACAGAATCCCGAATACTAACCAAAAAATTATTCTGCCGAATACCGAATACCAAACACACAAATGTATTCGAATACCGGCAAAATGTATTCTGAATGCTATTCAGAATACTGAGTATTGGGATACGACCCAACTCTGCTAATTAGTATATAGTTTTAAAAAATGGAAGATGTCTCTTTTTGACGAGAAAAAAAATTACCAGTGTCGTCCATAAGGGTTTTAGGGTAAATATTTTTAAACAAAATAATGATATGCCATTGTTTTTTTAAAAAATAAAAATATTTTACTTAGCACAGGACTTAAATATTTAAAAGTCAGAAGGCAGAAGGAAAAACATCCGGACGCAGTAAGCTCCACAATTTACACAGGCACTGTATAGAAATGACGGAACGAATTAAGTGGCAAGTTCGAGGCCTCTAAAGTCGGACCGTATAGGGATGCATACAAGCGGCACTACGTGATTTTATTTCGGTTTTAATAAAAGCATATATATATGACTGTATCGAGTCGGGGTGAATAGCATAGAAAACCAGCGTTTACTTATTAGACAAGTTTCATTGTCTTTAAAGGGAGTAAAATACTTTGTATAATACACTAAGACAGTAGGGAATTTTTTTCTTTGTGCTTTTAACATACATAGCCACCCCGCTACAATTGATGCTCGTATTTACTGAATGCGATTTCAGTAGGGCATCAACGGTAGGATTTAATATCCTACCGCTAGACAATGAAACTTCTCTAATAAGTAGACGCTGTTTTCTATGCTATTCACCACGACTCGATACAGCCTCACTGATGAGTTCCTGTAAGGCAGGCGAAACCGGTCTGGGGAGAGAGTCGTGGTGGATAGCATAGAAAAGTAAGAAAAGCAGGATGTTTTCTTTTGACTGTCTTTAAAGGGAGTAAAAATACAGTGTATAATACACTAAGACAGTAGGGAATTTTTTTGCTTGTGCTTTTAACATATACATATATATATATATATATATATATATATATATATATATATATATATATATAAATTTTTGTCCTAAAACTGATCAAATTCACATTATTTAATAATAATAACAAAATACGAGTTAAGAGAAAATGCGTAGATAAAGTAATGAATAAAAGAGAGATGCGGGAATCTCGAAATCTTTTACTCATTATCACATACAAAATAACTATGATATTTTTTCTGTGTCATTTTCAATATAATTATTCATACATGTTCATCATTATGCACATTTTATACCAATAATAAATACAGCAATGCTGACCGATATTGGCGGAAATCCGTCAATTCGAGGGATTTCTAGACATGGTGGCCTGACTGGAGTAACGAAGCTTGTACCGGATGAACCTTGCTGGGAAAGATATTTAATTCCTTACAGGGCAAATTGTTTTTAATGACGAATTCATTATAAACTCATGTAGTTTATTTTAAACGAGCTTCAATATATTTTTTTAATTTTAAATTTATATAGAGTGCTATCCATTAAATGTGCAACTAATGGAAAACATTTATATTTGTCAGAAAATTAAATTGTATATAAAAATTGGTGTATTATTATTATTACCAGATGAAATCCACGGGCGTAGCCAGAATAATGTTTGGATGTTGGGAGGAAGGGCAGCAGGTAAGAAAAGGCTTATAAAGTAAAAAAAAATATTTAGAAAAATAAGAATTTTTAGACTTATTTGCTTAATTAAAAAATAGATATAAAATTCTGTTGGCAAACTCTTAAATCTAGATATAAATATTTCATTTAGATTTTTTTCTTTATGTTTGTAATGCGTATGCTTATGAAACCCTCCCCCCCACTAACCAATAATTTTTTGTCCTTACTTTTACACAAGAAAGCCACTAATCATCTATTTTTTAAGATAAGGACTTTTTTTCTGTTCAAAAGTTTTTTGCTCGTCATACAAATATACTTTTGAAATTCCATTAACCCCCTTAAGATAATAAAATTATGTACACGTCCGTGTTGATTACACACGGCTAGAAGGGGGCAAGCGACACCCCTCTTCTTCCACCGGACTACGCCCATGGTCAGATCAAAAAGGTAAAAACTATTTAGTTTTTAAAAAATATATCAAATGTTAATAGTTAGGGACCCTGAGCTTGGGGGCCCCTTCAAGGTTGAAAAAGGGGTAAGTACAGAAATACTGAAAAGAAATAAGAAAAAAAAGTAAAGGGGAAAACTTTTTTTTGCTCTTAAAATTTGTAGGGACCCCAATTTAATTTTTTTGCCCCAGGGCTCCTGCTGTTCTAGCTACGCCACTGTTTATAGGCTACTAACAGTGCCGTTCCTGGGTTTTGTATCACCCTGTGTAAAAAAGGAGATGCTGCCCCCACAGGTTTAAAAAATTTTCAAGAGCAAAAAAATGACCTCAAATTTCAAATGCCGCCCCCACTACTTGCGAAAAAGGAAATATTTGGCCGCTGAATTTTTTTTCTACTTTTTAATGCCGCCCATCACTAGTTATTTACAATAAAAGGCTTTTTTGCCGAAATGCCGCAAATAAGGCCATTATCCCGCCAAAAACGGCCCTAACTACTAAACTCTCCCATTCGTACTTTATGGTTAAATTTTAAATTATTTTTGTTATTTAAAAGGTCACTTATTTAAAAAAAAATATGGGTCCGGTACTGCTTCGTGCAGTTAGTTAAGAATTATTACTTATTATTGTAATAAGTATCCTCTTAACTGGGATTAATTAAAAAATAATGATTATGTGCATTTTAATAGTAACTAGAGCTAAAACACTGTAGTTTTTAATTATGATGCCAGGGATTAACTAGATTTATGTCTAGTATTGTAATAAAAGAACATTTTTAGCTTGAGATTATAGTACAACATAAAAAACAGTAAACCGGTAATGGGTCAAAAGCATACGTCCATATCGTATTACATACAGATATATTTACCCGGAATTCCTACACATTTTTTTCGGTAAATTCTGTTAGTACAATGTGGCATAAAAACTCCGAACATGAATTTCCTAAAATAAGAAAATATGAAGTAAATATTATATAGAAATTTTATTTAAGTAATTGCCAAAGCAACATTATTTTAGCAATGGTGTGACTGTTTTATAAGGTTTTCTTAAAAGGGTGTTTTTGTAAGGTGTGCACCTCGAAAGGAAAATTAAACCGAACACAGATTTAGAACGCGAAAACTTAGCATTCCGGATAAGTAACCCAGCAAACGCTATTTGCGGGCAATATACATTTTTCATATTGGCATTGATGGTAAAGCATTGGCAATTGGTAGCAATATAAAAATTAACCCTAAATAAACACTCAATTGCCAATAAATTTTACATGCAGGCGAATTGCCGGCAAGCATACAAAAATGGCGGCATACCAATCCTGATTAAATAAAGCATGCCTTTTTGTTGCAGGCAAATAAATATTGGATTTTTGAAGGCAAACCTTCAACGCATATTTATACTTTTCAAACAATATTATTAACATGGGTATTTAACTAACATTCGAGCAATTTTTGGATCTGTTTTATTTATAATGGCGGCTAAACAACATTATTTTATGTTTTTTACATAATTTAAAGGAAATGGCCTTTTCCTAACATTTTATTAATACAAATCATGCAAATAATAATCAAGTCAAACAAAATGTTTATTATGTATTTTTGAGAGAATAAAAATAAAATGATGGTAAAATTAGCTAGGTTAATTTCGACGATTTCGACCGAAGGTGATAAATTCAAATTTCCCGCTTAGCCGAAATACAAGATTTGACAATTTGACAGATGAGGCAACCTTGCTTTTGTTTGGCCGCTTTGTGCAATTGTTTTCTACGTGGTTTTCTAGCTTTTTAGTTTCTTTTTAAAGAAAAGAGTTTTTAGTAGACATAATTAAGTGTATTCATTACCTAATTAGTGTGTGTTGTGTAATTAATTGGTGATGGCTAGTCAAGAAGGCGGGTTATTCAAGTAGACTGTTAGAAGCTGTTAACATTTTGTTTAAAACCTTTTAAATTTGTAGTTACCTAAAAAATTATATGAAATCTGGGAGTTGCCTTATTAAAAGTTTTAAAGACGTGTTAATAAAAAAATTATATATATTTAATAGTTTTTTTGACATTTAACTCCTATATTTCTCCCTATGTTTTGGATCTGAAAATTGAGTGTAAGTGTCCCTTAAATACTTACTATTTTAAAGTGTTTTCTTTTGATTTACTATCTTTTTTAATTTTATTACATACTTTTTTTTTTTTTTGGTTTATTGTTACGGTATAAAAATTTATATTATGTAATTTTTTATTGATAAAGTTTTCCTGCCTTTTTATCTCATTTTTTTTCGATTAGAAAATTTTAAATATGTTATTTAACTTTTGGGACATTCAACTTATAAAACTTGCAATACTTATTTAATGATAAATGCCATTATCCTAAACGCATTTTTTGCCAAGAACTTATTAATGATGGATGCCATCAGATTATCTGCAACACGTGGCCTAATAACGGCCAATTGCCCACTTTCGCGTTTTTTTGATACCTTTTTGCCAATGCCTTGTATTAAAAAGTGTTGGCAATGCCAGTAAATTAAATGTACAACGCCGGCAAAAAATGTTATATGGGAATCAGGTTTTTATTATCTCGTAAAATATACAGGGTACAACAGGATATAAGTATGTACTCTTAAAGAGCTTTTAAAAATACCACAATTGATATACTTATATCTCTATTAATTTCGAAAATATGGCCATCTTTAATTAGGGATATTACGACAATAATTACCTATTAATGTTTTTCTAATGACCATATTTTCAAAAATCATTAAAGGTGAATACAGGGTGTTTATTTAAAAACTTAGCACTCAAGTTACCTACGAAAATCGCCAAAGACGTCAGATATTTATTGAGGCGAAACGTGTTTTGAAAAAAATCGACGGCGCCTCTTCGACCCCTTAACCACCAAGACCACCACAAAATTCTTAGAGGAGAAGGGGGTCATGTGATACATTATTTTAAAACTCCTGGCGGGTACTTTATAACCCTAAAATATAAAGTCAATACCTTCACTTTCTACAAAATGGCGATATTTTATTTATTACCTAAATACCAAATTAGGATGGCCATATTTCCGAAACTAGTTGAGTTAGTTAGGTATGCCTAATATGGTATATTCTTAAAGCTCTTTAAAAGATCTTTTAAATGGTAATATAGTATAAGGGATGCTTCATTTAAAAAATATCTACATTTTGTTCTACCCTGTACATTATCTTTTAGATTTGGATGGCTATATTAAAATACATGTATTAAATGTGTTATTTTTTTATTTTTTTTTAAGATCTTTTAAATGGTAATATAAAATGTGGGGTGTTCCTTATAATTTTTTTGTACCCTATATATCCTATCCTATACTAAAAATCCGATTACTAATTCAAGAACTACAGAATTAACCAAACAAATAAATTTTCCTATTTACATATATATTGTACGATACAAAATAAAAAAGTAAGGGGGTTAAAATGTATAACTTGAGAACCGGTACATTTCAAAAAGTTTTTAAAACTACTAAGATTGAAAAATCCAAATCTTGATACTGATAAACTAACGAACTGCACTGATTAACCGTGTGCTCATCAGTCAAAAGGCAGTACCGAGTACTTCAACCTTTCAATTCACAAGCTGCTATGACGGACTAGAAATTCTCATTTTAACAACCATCAAGACATTTCAGAGGTTATTTACATTATGCTTAGATTCCTCGGTTTTTGTCTTCTTTTGCCTTATTTTATGCTTTAAACTAAAACATTTTTTGTTAACCGCCATTGTTCAGTCAAGCTTTAACTTAATAAGAGGATATGCCAAAAGCGAATGTATTCTTATGTCTATTGGCATCACTTTAAAGACGAATAAGAATATAGACAGACGTATTTATTTATGGTACAACTGTCAGAAAATGACAAAAATACTATTTGGCCACAGGTATCATCTCCTTTGAATAAATAATTCTTAACTATAGCCAAAGACAATTATAGTTTCACTATAGACACCCAGAACAATGCTAAATTTTTGGTCATCAGCTTAGATGCTCTCTTTGTGGAATTTATGAAGCGGGTATCCATCGAGTACACACGTAAACAGTACGTATAATTTGCCGCTTCATAAATTGAGCCAAGCCAGCGTCCAAAATGAATACCAAAAATTTAGCATTGTTCTGGGAGTCTATAGTGAAACTACAATTGTCTTTGCTATAGACTATAAGAGAATATATTTCCTGTCCATTAATTTCCTTAATAAATCGAAGTTTACAAGAGGGTATTTTTCCAACAATACTTATGCCAATGTTATACCAATATATAAAAGAAATGAGCGAGGAGACAAGGAAAATTATCGTCAAATATCTATTCTTAGTATATTCTCAAAGGTTACTGAAAAAATGGTTTATGATAAAATAATGAATTTTCTTACTAGGTATAGTATTCTTAATAAATGTCAACATGCTTTTGTACCCGATAAATCAATTGAAACAGCAACATACAACGTATTAATAGGAAATCTGGATCAAGGACAATTTGTAGTGGCTCTTTTCTTTGACTTATCTATATATAGCCTTTGATACTGTAAATAGAAGTATTTTGCTCTCAAAACTATACAATATGGGTATCCGTGGTAAGCTATCTGAGTGGATTGAATCCTATTTGTCTGGGCGTGAAATGGTCGTAAAATCTGGCGGTGCTACGTCGGAATCAAGACCTGTGTGTATGGGAGTTCCGCAAGGATCTGTCTGATTTACTACACAATATTAGTACAGGAAGTGTTACAATGTACGCCGATGACACGACAGTGGTGGTGGCCGCGGATACTCCGGAGGAGCTCTCAGATCACATTAGGATTGTGTGCCATGATATGGAAGTCTGGTATCGAAACAACCATCTTATAATCAACACTAACAAAACTGTATACATGAACTTCTTTATTAAAAAACCGTTACCATCAAATTTTGAAATAAATAATAATATTAAATTTTCAGAAACAACCAAATTTTTAGGAACCATTTTTGACTCCACAATGTCTTTTAAAAATCACGTTGATTATGTCTGCGCAAAATTAAATTCGGCGTTTTATGCAATCCTTAACTTAAAAAATACACTGGACGAATCGGGATTGCTCTCTGTGTACTATTCACTGGCTTACAGCCATCTTTCGAATAATATTGTGTCCTGGGGAGGTAGTAATGCATCTGAGAAAGTCTTTGTGGCGCAAAAAGACTACTGAGGTTAATTTTTAATCTTAAACCGCGTGACAGCTGCAAACCTTTATTTATCCAGAAAAGAATCCACACTTTGCCATGTGTGTTTATTTTTAAGTGCGTGACTTATGTAAATTCTAATATGGGACTATTTAAGAGACTCGGAGAGTTAAATCATTACAGCACTAGAAACAGGACTATTAAAGATGTTCCTTTACACAGGACCTCCTTTTTCGAAAACTCTCCTTTTTACGGTTGTCTTACCCTCTACAACAAGCTTTCAAGAGATTTTAGAAATATGCATGGTGGTAAATTCAAGAATGCCGTTAGGCAATTTCTTATTGACAAGACATTTTACTCGGTTGCAGAGTATATGCGACATTAGACTTGTTACTTTGCTTGCGATTTGAGTTGACAATTTTAATATTCTTTTATATGTATATATTTATACAAAATTTTAACTTTATTTATAGTAATTATTTATAGCTAAGGTTTGTGTTCATTTGTATTCTTTTTTTTGTGTGTTTTTACAATTACATTTTATATATTTATGTGCCTATGTATATTTGTGTATATCTATATATTTTTTATAGTATTTATATTTATATTTATTTATATTGACGACCCCTTTGTACCTATTGTGCATTTTAAGGTAATATATTCTATCTATCTAGCCCAAAAACTCATGGTCTAAGAGCTGGCACTAATTTTTGGGTAGGTATTTGAGGCAAGCTGGGAACTTGTCACATACTTGTCCTATTATACCCCAACACGAAACTGCAGACCTGGCTGGTGAGTAGCGGGGCTAAAGCATTTTTTTATTTAAATTTTTTGTTTTTAAAAATACAGGGTGTTTTCTAACTATGGTACGAAACTTAAGGGGGTTCTTTCTTATGTCTTTTTATGAAAAAAGTTCCCATAAACATATGTCCGGATTTGCTTCCATTTTAAGAACGAGCAGTGGCGACGCCAGTGGGGCCAGGGTGACCCGAGTCACCCCTTAAAAATGGTAAAAAACAAAAATCAGAAATAAAGCACGTGTCAGACCTTGATGATTTGTGAGGGCGAGGCCCTTTTTTTTGCTTCTCAAAATGTTATATCGTCAAAAAGTGTCTTGGCAACCCCTACAAATTCTCCCCCATTGGCTACCCCAAAACCAAAAAGCTGGCGTCGTCGTTTTATACAGAGCGTTAAAGTTTTTAAAAATAGTCTATATCTTTTAAATATCTTAGGAACTCTTTTACCGATTTGAATAAACTTTGGGACACTTATTTATAATAATATGTTATTATTTAATAAGGCGCTTGTAAAGCTTTGCCTAGATTAGTTTCATTGGGTCCAGTGGCGTCTCCGTAGGCACCACAGCCATAATTATTGTGAAAAAAGTACTTTTTAAGCGGCTACAAACAAACCCACCAACAAAGTTATAAACTTCACCTCTTTATATATTAGTATATATAGATAATGGCTGAAAAGTAGGCCATGAAAAAGTAATTATGTTTTACTTTAAACAGTCTTATTTAAATCTCTGTATTTTATTAACTGCATTGGCAAAAACCATTTATTTTAATAATTTAATAACGCAAATAAGGGTAAAAAATCATCCTTTTCTAAGAGTAAACTAAATTATTCTGTTGCTGTTTTACCCTTAAAAAGTTTGAAAGGTTGTATTAATATGTTAACATTTATGTAGCAAACAACAGTTATTTTTTTGTATATAGGTAGAAAAGATGGCCATGAAAAACAAATGCAAGCTAAATTTAGGCATCTAGCAAAAAGCTTGAATTTGTTTTCCATGGTCACCTTTATTTACCCGTATACGTAAAAATAATTGTTGTTTATTACCAGGGCCGCGGCCGCCGAGAGGGCATTGAAGGCGGTAAATTAAGAAATACGCTGTAGCGAGTATAAAACTCAAAATAATTGCAGTTTACCAGCAAGTTTGGCTTGAAATTTGAGCCTCACAAACGAAGGTCAGTTTTTGTGTAAAACATACAGGAATATGAGTTTTCTGTAAAAAGCGTCGTATTTGGCCCACCTTATACCTTAAAACTTGTTGCTATACCCTCTTAAAAAAATACAGTTATCGTACTCAATTTATTCACAGGTTTAACTTTAATTTTATTTCTAAAAACAAGAAAAATCCCAAAGGCTAACTGATTCTTAAATGACATTTTTTAGTGTAGCAAATAATTACTATTTAACAAAAAAAACTCATTAAACTAGTTTCATAAGACGTAAAGTGGAATTTTAAATCGAATTTTATGGAACAAAACCTTTATCAAACAAAAGTAATGGCCATAAAAAGAAATTATAAAACAATTTAAAAAAGATTTGTAGTTTGTGTTCAACTATTATTGTATTTATAGAATCACTTTAACCTATTATTTGATTGTTAAAATGAAAGATTCAGAAAAAGAATGTCTAAGTAAAAACAATTAATCTCGTAGTAGTTTTGTAACTTGGTATGACTATTTTGCTTCTATTCAATTAAATTTTAAATAAGAAGCATAAAACCCCGTAATAATATTCAAATAAACCAAAAAAATTGAATCTTAAAAAATAAGTATACCGGGTGCCCACTAGGCGTTTTATGAATTCCTACTATGCTACAACACCCTACCGTGCTGAAATGCAGGAGGATTTAATGAGAGTTTTTATTTTAGAACACTGTAAAAATACTACTACGCGCCAGCACAAATATCGCGTAGGAATTCATAAAGTAGAACGCAGAAATCAGCCCTATAATTGCTACGCATGTTGTAACCTGGGATGTTTTAAGTACAAGCAAATTTGTTTTTATATTTGGAATTCATACTGCATGGCAACAGGAGACGTTTCGCCCCCGCCTTAAATCTTTTTACTTTACCGCCTTATTGCATTTAATTGAATCATACGGTTGTTTTCTTTTAGATTTATGTTACGGTTTATAACCTAAAGGAAGTGTGTCAATGTTTGTTTTTTAAATAAAAAGTTTACAGTAAGACTTTTTCTTTTAATTTTTCTTTATAAAATGGCGCCCAGCTGTGTGTTTGACATTTATATCTATCACTAGCTGACCCGGCAAACGTTGTTTTGTCATATAAATAATTTGTAAGTAATTTCTAGCCTAAAAATAAAAAAAGGGTGGACAACCCTTATCACTAAGGGGTATGAAAAATAGATGGATAGATTGGCCGATTCTCAGACCTACTCAATATGCTCACAAAAGTTCATGAGAATCGGTCAAGCCGTTTCGGAGGAGTACGGGAACGAACATTGTGACACGAGAATTTTATATATAAGATTTCCTGTCTAAAATTTGGTTTATGTTGTCTTACTAAAGTCCTCAAATTTTTATGAAAAAATACCAAACAATTCAAAAGTTAGGAGATGAGGTCCTGAATTTAGACAAGCACTGTATAATGTTTTGTCAGATTTTTTTGGTTTGCTAACATCATTTTGTAATACCTCGTATCAGATTTAAATTAAAAGTTAAAATATTTATCAGCTTAATAAATAATAAATATAATAAATACTTGCTGTATAACTATAGTCAAAAGACAAAACAATTAAAAAAATAATAGCTTAATAGCTAACCAATAAAAATGTACAATTAGAGAACTAAAAGTTTAATTTTAATATTTTTAAAAATAAAATTGTCTTTTAAATGAAACCGAATATGTAATAACAAAATTCCCAAAATGAACTCATAAACTATGACTTTTTTAAAAATGATTATGTATTAATTATCTCACTGTATTTGAGCTGTTTGATTCACTTTGACTGATTTGTAATGCTTTTGGGCACAGTCCTTTTGTTACCAGGTTAAATTTCATTCGTAATAAAATTATGCGCTTGCATGCTTTTAACTTTCTATCAAACTGTAGCACAAAATTTACGTATGGTTTAGAGTGGTAAAGGGCGGTGATACTGTTCGTATTTACTATTGCGTTTCAACTCCATGAATGCTCTGACACGCAGTAGGAATTCACAAACCGCTTATGCATTTGCATGCTTTTAAATTCCTCCCAGACTGCAGCACAAAACTCACGTAGGGTTTAAAGAGGTAAATAAAGGTGATACTGTTCGTATTTGCTACTGCGTTTCAACTCCATGAAGGTGCTGACACGCAGTAGAAATTCACAAACCGCTTATGCATTTGCATGCTTTTAAATTCCTCCCAGACTGCAGCACCAAAGTCACGTAGGGTTTAAAGAGGTAAATAAAGGTGATACTGTTCGTATTTGCTACTGCGTTTCAACTCCATGAAGGTGCTGACACGCAGTAGGAATTCACAAACCGCTTATGCATTTGCATGCTTTAAAATTCCTCCCAGACTGCAGTACCAAACTCACGTAGGGTTTAAAGAGGCAAACAAAGGTGATACTGTTCGTATTTGCTACTGCGTTTCAACTCCATAAATGCGCTGACATGCAGTAGGAATTCACAAACCGCTTATGCATTTGCACGCTTTTAAATTCCTCCCAGACTGCAGTACCAAACTCACGTAGGGTTTAAAGAGGTAAATAAAGGTGATACTGTTCGTATTTACTACTGCGTTTCAACTCCATGAAGGAGCTGACACGCAGTAGGAATTCATAAATCGCGTCCACGAGATTACTAGCAAGCCTATTATTTTCTTGAAAAGTGTTACAAGATTTTGAAATTTTGGACAGATGTATGGTTGGAATGAAAGGAAGCAGATTTCTGATGTTTCAGATTTTATGTGGCACATCCCGTTTAACCGGAAGTGCACTTAACTTTGCTATTTTAGATGAAACACCTTTATATTTTTAATTTTATTAGACGTTTAGTTTAAATTCAGGCTTTTTTTCTATAAAAAGTCTGAATTAAAACTTATAAGTCTAAATTTAGACTCTAAACTCTGAATTTGGACTTAACTAACCAGAACTTAAAGTCTAAATTTAAAGTTTAAAGTCTGAATAAGACATTAGACATTAGTCTTTCAACTAAACTCTGTACTTGGCTCTCTAGTTATCTATCTGATCGACGTATATCAGTTATTGTGGACGGTCATTCTTCAAGCTTTCATCAAGTAAATGCTGGAGTCCCTCAGGGCTCAGTTCTGGCACCAACATTGTTTCTTCTTCACATCAACGACCTTCTCTCGTCCACAACTAATTCCATTCATATTTTCGCCGACGATAGTACCCTTCACTCCAGTTTTCAGGTTCCTAAACCCATCACTAAACCTGACTTGGAAAACAAACGCAGAGCGATGCAGATATCTCTTTCGCAGGATCTTAATTTAATATTGGATTGGGGCGCCAAAAATCTCGTCCGTTTTAATGCATCCAAAACACAATCTTGTGGGCGTCACATTTGAAAGTAACCTTAATTGGCATAAACACATTGTATCTATAGTCACGGCAGCTTCAAAAGCTTGGATTTCTCTTTCGAGCCAAAAAGTATTTTTCCGCTTTGAATTTATACACTTTATATGTGTCCCAAATCCGACCTACCTTGGAATATTATTCCCATATCTGATGCATGGCGTCCCCCACAACCCTAAGCATTCTTGATTCTATTCAAAGAAGAGTTATTCGTCTCATTAATGATCCTTCACTTAGAGAAAGGCTTCCCTCTCTTGCCCATCGTCGGGCTGTGGGGGATTTATCGCTTTTTAATAGGTACTTCCATGGCTTCTGCTCTGAAGAATTGTCCAGTATAGTTCCTCCACTCACGGTTCCCAACAAACAGAGAAACTCGTGGTTCCGCGCGTACGCATCCCTATACGGTCCAACGGGACAGGCCCCGAACTTCTCACTTTGTTCGTTCTTTTATTCCCAGAGTTTCTAGATTGTGGAACCTGCTGCCCGCGGAGGTCTTTACTTCCCCCAAATCTTCAAGTATTTAAGTCCCGTGTCACCAAACTCCCTCTTACCTCGCTTAAGACACCCATGGTACGTTAGTATTTAGGCTTTTAGCCTTCGTGGTTTGTACAAAGATAAAAAAATCTTAATTCAGACTTTTAAAGTTTAAATTCAGAAAAAAGTACATATATTTATATATTACCTAAAGTTTAATTTTCTTTTAAATTTGAAATCCTTAATTTCTCGTATTATTTAAATTAATTCTGTAGTTACTAAATTTGCATAGAATATCTTTTTTATTGAAATGTGTCGAAAAAAAGCGATCATTATCATTATCTGTTATGTCTTTGGTCTGATTCAAATCAATGTTTTAAGTATTTTTTAAGATTCTACGAGAATGCATACACAAGATCGTTATTTTACATTTTAACTCAATTCAATCGAATCGTATATTTCAGAAAGTTACTATCATTGCGGACATTTCGAGAAAATCAATAAAAACTGATTAGCTATAAATTAGGAGTATGTATCGAAAAAACGTTTGCATTAAAACAGTTATAATTTATTTTTGAGAAAAAAAGCAAGGGAAAAAATTAGTTGGTACCTTTCTGAAACAAACGACATATTTTTAGATGCAACTTAATTGCTGCAACTAATTTATTGTAATAAACTTAAGTTCTTGGGTATTTTGAGGATACATTATGTTGCTATATGCTATTTTACTTCACTACTCCGTTTAAGAAATTTTGCATCAACTAGTTACCTCCAATTTTTTTTTAAAGATATCACAATTTTAAATAAAACAATGTTGAAATTTTAAACATTAAAGAATTTTGGAAAGAATAATAGACACAACACTTTTAAATTTTGATGGTTTGTACCAGAGAAAATAAACTTTTTAATAAGGAGCGCTTGATCTCATTTAAGCCTATGTTCGCTAAATTTTGTGACGTAATCTTTTTCCGTAATTCTTTGTTTAAAATCGTACTGGAAGGTTTTTTTCGAGGTTTTGATGTTATTTTTTCGCTTTTTTCATTGGACCTTAATATATGTTTAGTTTTTACTGTTTATAGTTAAATTTAGTGGTTATTAGTACTGCAGTTACAGAGAATTTTAAAACTTGTAAACAGGGGTCACTGACCTATGGATATTTTTTTACAGGGAATTTACGTTTAAATCGTTATTAAGGGTAAGATACATTTTTTTATGTTTTTTAAGTGATTTTATTTTATTGTATGCAAGTATTGGTTTATTTTGATAGATAAAAAAATATTATGGCAAAAAGGTGACGTCACAAAGATAACCTATTTTTTCGGACAAATATAAAAAAATCGAGCGCTTTGTAGTTTTACCTTCTTTGGGTTTGTACCACAGATTTCTTGGGCATTTTGGTTGGTCAATCTAAGATGGTGGCATAGAATGGTTGGTATTTCTGAGGAACAAAGGACATCACTTTACCAATGTCTTTTATTTTGGTCTCTAAAATAACTACTTTTTAATGATAATCTTTTTTCTTAGGCATTTTAAGAGAAATTCTGTCAAAACAGCTGTGACGAAAGACACGTCAGTGCTAGACGTTTGAGAAAGGTATCTTTCTGCAATATACCGGGTGTCAATTTGAAAACTTCCCACCCTTAATATCTTTCTTGGAGTTAAAAATATGACAAATCGGAAAGACCCGTCAATTTTATTTGTAAGGGGGACACTTAAAATGAATATTTTTAGCCTTCTTGTTTCAACCCCTAGGAGGGGTAGATGTCACCCTTAGAATATTAAATGGGAATGGGGTCAATACATCATTTTAAAGCTCCTGACGAGTACTTTATAACCCTAGAATATGATGTCAATATCTTCACCTATTACAAAATGGCGGTACTTTAAAAATTACCTAAATACCTGATTTGGATGGCCATATTTCCGAAACTAATAAAGTTAGATGTACCTAATGTGGTGTTTTCTTAAAGCTCTTTTAAAGGTCTTTTTAATGGTAAAATAATATACAGGGTTCTTAAATAAAAAATATGTTCTTTTTCTTCTACCCTGTATATTACTACCAGTATCACCATTAAAAAGACCTTTAAAAGAGCTTTTAGAAAACACCACAGTAGGTACATTTAACTTTATTAGTTTCGGAAATATGGCCATCCAAATCAGGTATTTAGGTAATTTTTAAAGTACCGCCATTTTGTAATAGGTGAAGATATGGACTTCATATTCTAGGGTTATAAAGTACTCGTCAGGAGCTTTAAAATAATGTATCACTTGACCCCCATTCCCATTTAATATTCTAAGGGTGACATCTACCCCTCCTAGGGGGTTGAAACAAGAAGGCTAAAAAGATTCATTTTAAGTGTCCCCCTTACAAATAAAATTGACGGGTCTTTCCGATTTGTCATATTTTTAACTCCAAGAAAGATATTAAGGGTGGGAAGTTTTCAAATTGACACCCGGTATGTTAAAAATTACTTTTAATTTTTTAATTTTAGACCATTGCGTTTATAGCGGATGTTCCCTTTCAACAACAAACGATGTGTTAACATATAAGGTATTAGAAAAATGCATAATATGAAAACGGCCAAAAATGTTAGTACCTTTCTCAAATAAATGATTCAATCATTGTTGAATAAGTGTGTATGAAAAAAATTAAATAATCCTAAAAATGTTTAAATCGGGTTCTGTTTTAAATAAACTTCGCGTTTTAATTCATAATTTAAATTAAAATTGATTCGTGTGTTTGAGCAGTCTTTTATAACAATTTTTATATTGTGTGCAGATTGAGCAGCGCTAATCTCCTGGGAAAAAAGCCACATCCTTTCTACCGGCCAATTAGCGTCGTTGGCACCAATGAGAAAATTCTTTTGTCAGACAGCAAACAATTCCACAAACATTTATTTTAATATTATTTTTTACTTGAGCAACAAATTATTTTTTAATTACGTCTCATAATTTACTTGTTAAAATATATGACTTAATAAATACTTAAACGCGCGGTTTTATTTTTTATTTGCTTTTCGCAACACAAAAAATTCTTATAAAATTTATGGTATAAATGATCTTTCAAATTTGCCTACATATGAAATCAGTGGCGACTCGTAATTTGTCTTCAGGGAAGCTCAACATACAAACTTAAAAGTTACCATATCATATTTGTGATTTAGTTAGGTATCCTCATTTTTTTAGACAAAAATAAATAATAATTTAGAACATACTATAAGCAAATACATTATACAGTGTGTCCCAGGATAAGTGTTACAAGAGGACAAATGAACCAAAAATTTTGGAATTTTTAAATGGCCTTTTGGGAAAACTTGTCGCATGGTCCAAAACTGATAAATAGAAAATTTTACTCCGATTGGGAATATACAAAGCGAGTTATAATTATAAATATGAAAAACAACCAGGAGTAAAGTACCTTTATTTTCAAAAATAAGACAAAATTGTGTGAGTAAATGTTGTAGATAATTAAATTTTATGTCAAAATTTAGAGTTAAAGTAAAAAAAATATTTTTGTTTTTTTACATTATGCATTAAATTTTTTAAAAATTCTTGGCATAAGGTAGAGAATTTAAGAAAATATATATTAAAAATATTATTATTAATTTTAATTTTGCTCCCTCTTGCTCATTATTTCAGTGACATTAACATTTTTTTTTACACTCATGCTTTAAATTCAAATTTTAACAAAAAATTTAATTCTCTATAACATTTACTTATGCAATTTGGTTCTATTTAAAAAAATAAAAGTAGTTAGCCCCTGGGCATTTTTCATATTTTTAGTTATACCTCGCCCTGTATAATACCAATTGGTATTTATTAGTTTTGGACCATGCGACCAGTTTTCCCAAATTTTTGTTTTAAAATACAAAAATATTTGGTCCACACAGACACTGTAGGTATATTTTTGAAATAAATGTTTGTACATATATTCTTCTGTTTTCTGTCAGCAATAAAATTGTCTTTCCTTTTTTCATTGAAAATCAAAATATCACTAGTCATACCTTTTTTCATAGAGATCATTGCAAAAGCTCCCATGACTACTGTGATTGAAAGTGAAGTTTTATGAAAAAAAATGGGTAAAATAAATGGAAAATGGGTTTTAAGAAGTGCATCAATTATAACTTTGAATTTAGCCTTAAATCACGAACTGTTTGCAAAAAAGGGAGGATATAGTGAAAATAAGGTAAACTTGCTTTTTAAGGTTACAAAGGTAATTTTTTAAAAGTAAATTTGCCACATTTTTGAGGCGCGACATTTATGATTATACTATCGTAAAATAATTTTAACCGAAAGCCTTTTAACCTACCCAAGCAGCAAGCTGACGTCTTATTGACGTCTCTTTTTAGTCATTTTTGGTCAGCAAAGACGTCTTAGGATGACGAAAATGACGTTAAAATGACCTACCTAAGTCACAGACAAAAGACGTCCCGTTATTGACGTCTTTAAGGTGACAAAAAATTGACGTATATACTTTTTTTGTCAAGAGCTAAAATGATATGATATTTTATTTAAAAATTGAAATAGAAAAAACTTCTTACTGCTTACAATTTCTTTGCACTGCAAGGTCGCATCTCTCGGGACACTGTCCAACCTGGAGATGCAAATGCAGGAAAGCTAATTGAGATCACCAACCGCAAACCTGTTTCAAACTATTTTGGTCTTATCGGTACGGTGTAGGGGATAATAACTTTAACAACAAGCTCCAAAAAATTTCTATAAGAAGCGGAGATGTTGAGTAAACGGACAATAACTACCATTACGCCATCTATCGTTAGAGTTTTTTCCTATTTCAATTAAAAAAATCTTATTATTCTGTCATTTGATATTTCGGTTGGATTTTAACATGAATCATATAATGTCACAAAGTTTTTCTGGAGAGTTTTCTAAACATGACGTCATTAGATTTTTATAAGCTAGTATGAAGAAAAATGACATTAACAAACACGTCAGTAAAATGACGTAACGTCATTTTTACTGAACGTCATAATTTTGGTCTGATGACGTCTTGTGACCAAAAATGACCAAAAGAACTAAAAAATTACGTCATAATGACGTCAGCTTGCTGCTTGGGTATGTTGTAAAAATGTTAAGGGGTTGCAACCATTCCTGAGTAAGTTTTAACTTTTAATTTTTTATACTTTTTTATAAAACCTAAAAAAAATAATTATTTTTATCTTGAAGAATTTATTTCTTTTAAAGATATCTTTTAATTTTCATTATTTTATTTCAAGAGAAGAATTTCATTATATACAGGGTTATTTTTTAGTTGATACATTCCTCTTAACACAGTTTAGAATGCAAGAAAATAATAATAAATTTTTTAAATAAAATTATGCTTGAAAAAGCTTTGATTTCGAAATACAAGGTGTTAAAGTTTTAAGAACAAAATGCCTTTTTATCATAACTTTTCTGCCACTCCAAATATGTCCACAAAATTTGGTACCCTTTTTTTTGTTTTTGTTTATGTATGTAAAATTCGTTGTTGTCTAATTTGTCTTAAAAAAGGGTAAAAAACTTACATTACTACAATTTCAATCTACAATAATTTTTTATTATCCGATTTTAGCAAAAACTTTAATTTTCTTAAAATATTTATTAAATAACTTTATTCTGGAGAAAAGCCAAATAATATTCGGTTTAAATTTCTAATTTTTCTCAACACAAAACAAAAACAACTATGACTGTATTTTCTTTTCCATTTCACGCGTATAATTAATCCATTGAGAAATTATTCCATATATCCTTCGGCACAGCCACGAGGTGCTGCCCTATGAAGACGCTCCGCCAGTGGTGCGTGCACTAGATACCGATCTTCACTTCTTCTGGGCAACGCTCCGTCTTCCACCAGAGCGTATCTCCGCAGACGAGCTCATTACCTACGAAAATTGCAGCCCGAAGAACTTAAAAAGATTTTCTCTCTTTTTTAACAGAAACGAACATTATTGTTTAAAAATTTAGAGATGCTCGTGTGCGATATGTTGGTTGAAACCTATGGTCGTAACGCTTCTTAGCTTGATGAATTTTAAATAGACTAGCACGCGTTGGTTATGTGTAATTAGAAGTATTTGTCTAACTACTTTCTGTAAATCCGTTGATTTATTTAATTAGGTAGACAAAGTTAATGTATAAAATCATTATAGTTCCTCGGCCAGTAGTGAAATTCATTTCATGGTAATATCACTTTTAAAACTTTTGAGGGGGTTCCTTTTGATGAGTCTACCACGAATATTTATACGGAAGGAGTCTACCACGAATATTTATACGGAAGCGAGGCGTTAACCACAATCTGTCCATGTCAAATGTATCGGGTGTCGGACCGGGCGAATGTCCCTTTTTTGTCAGACAAGTTTACCACAATGTTTTGCATGCAATTTTTTAACATTGTGCCAAAAATCGTAAGGATTACAGTTACGAAAATCGCCCAATCCGATTCCCAAAATCCCCAATGTGCCTTATGGTTTCGTGCCTGTAACACGTTTTGGCACAATGTTTAAAAATTGCATGTAAAACATTGTGCTAAACTTGTCCGACAAAAAAGGGACACGCAAAGTCGGTCTATATAAGGCCACGACATTCGGCCATATTGCTTTGACGTGTTATGACGTCACACCTCCCATTTTTTGGCCATGTTGCACAGTGCCGGAGATATACAGTTTATTGTATTAGTAGAACAACCGTTTATACAACATTTTTTAATTATTATTAAGTTGTAAGTATTATATTAAGTTGTAAATTCTTTTACTTTAAATAAAAAAACATTTGGAATTACATGTTACACCAAATATCACTACCAAAACAATGCAAATTGAAATGCGCAAACCGAAAATTACAATCAACAGTCGTGTTTATTATCAATTAAATAATAATAAATTTTTAAATTATCAAAAGTATTATTATTATGAGTAAAACATACATACAATTTCAATATCCTAAATCAAAATGTTTTTATGTTTCACAGCAAAATCCTAAAGAAATTGATTAAAAGATCATTTATGAGATATTCTATCTATATTTATTAAAATATTGCTAGTTTTAAAATTTGAAAATTTCGGTTTTTACCGAAGTAATAAAGATCGGTCCATACCTTTTTTGTATGCATAAGGAAATCAAAATTTCAATTATATTTACCTCCAAAATAGTAATTAAAATGTTATAATAATTTTTTAAAATATAAAATTTAAACAATTTCCCATGGTTTTATTTTTAAAGTTGAAATGGAAAAAATGTAGTGATATAGTAGTACTTTCATGTAGAGTAATAATAATAAAAATAAATTGCCATTATACATGGTGTGTCAAAAATTGTCAGGATATTTTTAAAAATTTAAATATAGAACTGACCATAATTTTTAGGCAACTCCATGGGCGTAGCCAGGTACCGGCAGGGGGCAGCTCTCCCCCTAGCCATGTTCAAAATTATTAAATATTTTGTAGATGTTTAATTTATACGTAGATTTAAGGACTCCGCAACGATAAATACATTAAAAATATACAGAGTGTTTCCTAATTGTGGTAAAAGGAAATAAAAATAATATTTATTAGTTTAACTTATGAATAAAAAAGTTCATATTGGTTTCAAGATACAGGATGTTAAACTTTATTTAAATAAATCGCATTTTTATTAATATCATAAATATACAGGGTGATTTAAAAATCGATCACGAAACTTAAGGAGGTGATTCTACTTGACAAAATAAGGGTAGAGCTTCATATAATTTTTTTCAAAATGTCATTCGTTTTTGAGTTACAAGCTGTCAAAGTTCAATTTTTATTTTGGTTTTTTCGCCATATTGCTTTTTTAACCAATTCAGTTGATATTTGGCACACAAATCGAGCTTTGCAAATTCTAAAATTTTAAGAAAAAGTACTTTTTTAATTTAAAATTTTAATATTTAAAAAAAGTTTTTTTTAAATATTTAACACACTGTAGTTCAAAAACTAAGACGTTTAGGACATATGTTTATATAAGTTTTTTCTTATTTTCTGTTGTAGAATCACCCCGTAAAGTTTGTCGGTTGAGTTACCGGACACCCTGTATGTATGTAGGTAATTTAATTGAAATTGATGAAAACTTTTATGTCTATTGGTGCCTAAACGGTGAGGTTTATCGACTTTAATAAAGAGTACCTTATTTTTTAAGTTTTTGATTGTCTATAAAATGGCGCCCCCAGCTTTGCGATATATGTCAAAATAAAAAAATTATGATGTAAATAAATTTTAAGTTTTAGGTAAAGTACCCTCTGGCGGTATTTAAAAAAGTACTTTTGTCTTAAAATTTTAGAATCTGCGAAGCTTGATTTGTGTGCCAAATATCAACTGGATTGGTTAAAAAATAAATGCAATCTGGCGAAAAAACCAAAATAAAAATTGAACTTTGACGGCTTGTAACTTAAAAACGAATGACATTTTGAAAAAATTTATATGAAGCTCTACCCATATTTTGTCAAGTAGAATCACCCCCTTAAGTTTCGTGATCGATTTTTGAATCACCCTGTATATTTCTTTAATAATTTTAATAAATATGATAGTTTTGTAGTTTTAAAGGGGCTAATTTATTCAACGTTAAAGAAAAAAACTCTTATTTGCATATCTTTTAACCACCCAAGAAATACAAAACAAATTTTAGATTAGAAACACACAGAATTTCCCACCCTGTATCTTGAAAACAATGCATTACCGCAATTAGGAAACTCCCTGTATAATAAATATACAGTGTGTATACGGATGGAAAAGTTATTCTTCTTTACAAAGTGGTTCAAAATTGCAAAAATATTACTTTAAAAAAAGCAGAAATTAAAATAAAAAATGGAACTATCGAATTAAAAAGCATAAAAAAGTAATCAAAAGCGTTTATTTTTTTCTATTGGTTATGGTTTCTAGGAAAAATTAAGGTTTCCGTAAAAAAATCTCAAAAAAAAATATTTTTACAGTTCAATAAAAAAATATTTAGATTAAAAGCGTTAAAAAATGTCCTTATTTTTTATTATTACGAACTACGAAAATAGCAGTCATTTTCGTGTTACCAATGCACGCATATGTCAAACATTGACATACCAAATTTTGGTTAAAAAATTATAACGGGAAACCACTTTTGAGAAACACCCGGTATATTATCAGTTTGCCACTGCCTGTCCCCCCTAAAAAAATCCTGGCTACGAATGGGTGCAACTCGTTTCCTATTTGGATCTTAGGGAGGGCACAGACGTGCAGGTGTAACCACGGTCTACCGTGGGTATACCCACAGTAGACCTGTACAGTTTTTATTCAGGTAGACCTGAGACCTGAGCGTGTGTGGGGCAATCAGGTATAACTGTACAGTTTTAACTGCACAGTTTTTTTCTCCGGTCGGCCGAAACACTACTCGGGTAGACCTGAGACCTGAGCGTGTGTGGGGCAATCAGGTTTAACTGCACAGTTTTTTCCTTCGGTCGGCCGTAAACAGATTTCTTTTTAATGAATAATAAAGTTTAACAGGTAAAGGATATAATAATTAAAAATTATATAATTTAAATAAATGTTTAGGTTAAATGACAAATACGGTATTGCTGTGCCACAATATATGTAAATAGTTTCGTTTTATTTTATTGTTTTTTATGATTTTTTTTTAAGAATAAAATATTTCTTATTGAGGCCTTTAAATACTTTCCTTCTTTGATAAAATGTATTATACAGGGTATACTATTTTCGATGTTTAGTACAGTGATCTTGAAAACCGCTTTCGCTACAGAGATGGATAAATGGGAAAAGAACTGTATTTTTAGTGCTTAGTTTAAATCGCTTTTTATTTCGTTAAGAATAATCATGGCTTACTAGATGTTTCCAAAAAACCGTTTGGTCCACTTTTTTTCTTCCGTAGCTCAGTTAATATTTAAAATAGAAAAAAAGTGTAAATAGGGAACTTGTAGATAACTATCTTCTTGAAAAGTGTAACTCGGTATTTAATTTAATAGTCCGTTTTTGACCTTCGACATTACCTATATATATATATATATATATATATATATATATATATATATATATATATATATATATATATATATATATATATATATATATATATATATATATATATATATATATATATAGTATATATATATATATATATATATATATATATATATATATATATATATATATGTATATATATAAAAGTATTTTCTTGGATTCAGGTCAGTTAAATAAATATTAAAATGGTTAAAATGTCATATTTTATTTTTGTTAAAAGTCAAATTTTGCCTAAAAAAATAAATAAAAAACATGACAATTTATCCATTTTAATATTTATTTAACTGACCTAAATCAAGAAAAATTACTCTTATAAATTTATAATTTTTGGTCAAAGAATCATATAACAAAGTATATATATATATATATATATATATATATATATATATATATATATATATATATAAAACAAGATATATTTTAAATAAGAAAATATCGGTGTTGAAGAAAAGAAAAAAATCGCTGCAGGATATACAAGGTGGTTTAAAATTGCGAAATATAACTTTGAAAAAAAAAAGAATATATTTTTGATACCTACTATTCTAATAGTAATTAATAATAATTAAAAATAAAAAAATCGTAATTAAAAGTTAAAAATAATTTATTTCCATTGATTATGGTTTCTGGAATAACTTAAGGTTAACGTAAAAAGAACAAATAAAAAAATATTTTTACAATTACGTAGAAAGAAAAGAGATTTTTAAAATAAAAGCGTAAAAAAGAACCGCCTTATGATATACAGGGAGATCCAAAATTACGAAAATGGTATTTTGCCAATATAAAAAAATTTATTATGAATATTTTTGTATGTACTTACTTATTTAAATACTATTACGTAATAGAAATTTTAATTTTTGTTAAGTAAATCGTTACCCTTTGGATAATATTTACATGCAACTTAACCTAATAATGTTTGCATATGTGAAGCTTATTTTAGTTAACACTTAATTTTCCCGAGTAATCATAAATGATAAAAAAATGTATAAAACTTACTTTTTAATGTTTTTGTATTAAGTTGTTTCCAAATATATTTTTCATTTTTTTTTTGCGATTTTGAACCACCCTGTATATCATATCATTTTCTTTAAAATCTGTTATTACTTTCACATAGTGATATGCAATTAGTCAAAGATCCGAATAAGAAGCGACCTTTCCCCATCTGTTGTCGTTTAAACACTTTTTATATATTTGAAACAAAAAACCGCTATTGGTTGGCTAAAAAGTTATGGTAAAAAAATAAATTAAAAATAAAACAACTTTTACCTTTTTAAGTATAGGTCCGAGTTGGGAGTATAATCTCAACTTTCAATTTTATTATCTTACAAAACAACCTTTAATTTTTTAACAAGTTCTTGATAAGCAGCTTCCCGTTTATTTCGGTCATGGTAATCCTTGTTTTTGATTTGCCATAGACATGGATAAGATTTATACATTTCAATAAATTCTTCAATGATTTTTTTTTGGTTCAGACCAGACATTCTTTTAACTTGCGTTGACTGTGTGCTGTGAAAAATGACAACCACCCCACACAGAGACTAAACAACAACTAAAGGTTGTCGTTTATGGCAATAACATGAAATTTCGTTGAAATCAACTAATAAAAATCATAAAAGTTATCAAGTCCACGTAGAGTCCAAAATGTGATTCACCCTCCGGTCGGTGCCGTTTTGCGCTGCTAGTAGGAAAAAGCGGCGCAGTATAATAAAGGGGCTACACTGGTTTTGATAACGGCCCATTGTAAAAAGTCCAGGTACTAATATAATAATAAATATATAAAACGTTTACATGTCACGTAGCTCCACTTCTATGGGTAATTTTTGCCGTCGGTGGTAAACAGGGCGCAAGACCTTCGCAAAAGTTTTATTGAACAGGTAAATGGGGCGCAGGGATCTTGGGGTCGATAAAATCGTATAGGTAAACGGGGCGCAAATGTTTTCTTTAAAGTAAAGGTATCGAAATAAAAATGTTGGTCTATTTTTAAAAAAATTATTAATTACGAAACATTTATTGCATCAAAAAATATTTACATTCTTTTGTTTACTGTCTTTTGAAAATGTAAAATTTTTGTAGGCTATTAAATCTTTTCCACTCACACTTTCAATTACTGATACCGACATTTTCTCACTATTAAAATCTTGAGTGGAAATCTTTTCGCACATCAATTCACTATTACAATGAGAACTGAACTGACTAAGTGGTATACAAATTATTAGTGTCAATTATAGGAATTCTTACCTGCCCTGACCCACACCCCCTCTCGGGAAGGGCTGGCGCCCCATTTACCTATGATATAAACGTAACCTTACAGGCGTGCAGGTAAAAGAGATTTTTCGCGCCCCGTTTACCTCCGTCCATTTTTGCCAATGCGTGGTAAGAAGACAGTCTAAAGAATTAAGGTGACACATTGTGCATATTAATTATGTTTACGTTTTGTTTTTATAAACCATTTTTAGGAAAACATTTAGGTTTAAAATAGTGGTCCCCCTCCCGCTTAACATATCAGAAATAAAGGTGTTTCGATATTGATTAAAGAGTTACTGAATTAAGTTGTCCGTTACTTTCTGATAGTACATTTCAAATTAAAAAGAAACAAATAGCTATATTTTCCAGCACTGTATTTATTGACATTTTGACTTCAGTCCTGAAGCTTTGCTAAATTTTCGGTTTGAAAATGTAGCAAGCAGTCGAAATATCAATAAATGCATTAATGAGAAAACAAAGTTATTTGTCTCATTTTAATTTGACTAAAGAAATTATGGTAACCATAGTCATACACACAAGCTTTTTTTAATGGGACACCTTGTATATTATTTATTTAATTTTAGTATTTTTATACATTTAAATTATATTTATAATCATTAAGTTATTAAATGGAGTTTACCTATAGTTTATTCTTTTAAAAAATTTAAAAAAAAACAACCCAAAAAATGTTTTGCATTGTTTAAAAAATTCTGTTGCCATAATCAATTACTATGTATTTTTCAATTACAAATAAACCAGTTCACCCTCGAGTTTACAAAGGATGCCGGCTTCGGTCGCCTTTTAAAATAAACAGGTTAAAAAAACTTTACGACTTCTACGGTCGACCTGCGTGTCTGTGGCCGGTACAAATAGGATATTTTTGATTTTTCTCAGGTCGCCTGAACGGGTTAAAAAAACTGCACAGTTTTGCCCACACACGCTCAGGTCTACCTGAATAAAAAACTGTGCAGGTCTACCGTGGGTATACCCACGGTAGACCGTGGTTACACCTGCACGTCTGTGCCCTCCCTTAGGCTATTGGGAATTCAAATAAGGAGCACAGTGTTGCAATTCGGTCAAACAGCTGATAAAAATGGGTATCTAGATTCAATTTGGCGAAGAATATTCACATAAATTACCTGATAAGTTATTAAATTTCACGAAAAATATTAGGCATCATTGTCTGACAAGCTGAATAACACAAAGCAGGATAATAGTCAGTGTTTCGAGAAACTTTATATATAGCCATAAAGCGTAAGTTCTTCGTTATTTAGACTTGAACTGCAGATAAACCAAAACTGACTTTGCACGTTTTGCTTCATTGCTGAATTTTTAACGAAATCCATGATGGCAACCACTTAAACGCTTAACACTAGTTGTAGACTAACTATTTTCTTATTTTTTAATACATTCATCCCATAAATCATAAAAATTCTTTAAAAAATAGAATATTAACTGCAACAACAGAAAGCAAAACTTGATTATGAAATGTCATTATGTTCTAAATTTGCAACTACAACGTTGCCAAGTCGCTTAATTTTTGTTTTCAATTAGACTTTTAAATTTTCAAAATAAATAAAAAAACTGTGGTAAGTAAAAACGATATAAACGAAATAATATTATTATTTTAACTTACCATAAAATAGTTAGATACGCTTATAGAGTTGTTCTTGTTAATAAAATATAAATGGATAGATCTCAAGGTTTTATGTAGTGCGTTGTCCGAGAAATTCCCATAAAATTATGAAGTAAAATTTAAAGAATTTTATAGTTACATGGTTTTGCGGCATAATATGTAGGAATGTACAGAATAACAAAGATTGTCAGTCAGAGAAATTATTCCGCTTTTGGTAGATAGTTATTCAAAGAAAAGAGTTTTTCGTTTTATGAGCCTGTGAACACTTGCATTAGTGTTAAAAAAAGTTCATTCCTGGATGTACAAGGCGTGAAATATTTACAAGTAAAAGTGCTGTTGATGTTTAAGAATAAGTCTGAATATTCTCTTTTTTTTCTTCCCTCTTGGATTTTTAACCTTGTAAAGTTTAGGCAAAGAATATGATAGCTACCGCAATAGAATTACAGATACGTGTAAAGAATTTTTTTAACAAAAAACTATTTGGCTTCAAAAAAATTATTCTTTTCTGGAATTTATCTTTTGCAGAGAGAAGTTCGTGACTTATGCGAATGTTAGTACCTCCATAGTGTTGGATGCCTTCACAGAATTTACAGCAATACAGCCTAGAGCAGCGATCATCGGACTGTTGGCAGGGTTGCCAGATCCCCTAAATTTGCGACTTAAAAGCAAAAATCCCCATTTTTTTAAAAATAATTAACCTATTTTTTGAAAATAAAATGCGTTCTTCATGCACATGAAATCCCCCAAAACAGGCTTTCTAACGAAAAAATCCCCACACTTCTGTATTTATTAGACATGTTATTACTTCAAAAAACTAATTAAAATATAAGCTATAACATAGCTCATTTGTTCGACACAACGGCTACAGAAAAGTAGATAAAAGACAAGGTTAGTCTATATTTATAAGGTTGTGACACATCCTCAACTTTTAGGCGGTTCGAGGTCGGGGACGCAAGGAAGGGCACTCCACGGAGAAAGGTTGGCAAGACTGGGTAAAATCAAAGCTGATGATCAATCCAGTGGCATCTAGAATTTGCGCATTTCATTTTGCATTGTTTTGAAAGTGATATTTGTTGACAGATGTAATTCAAAATGTTTTTTATTTAAAATATAAGAATTTACAACTTAATAATAATTAAAAACTGTTGTGTAAACGGTTGTTCTACTAATACAATAAGCTGTATATCTCTGGCACTGAACAACATGGCCAAAAATGGGAGATGTGGCGTCATAACACGTCAAAGCAATATGGCCGAATGTCGCGACCCTATATAGACCGACTTTGGATAAAAGACGCGTTTAGGAATCCCAGGCCAGGCAGGGTTATCGATACCAAGAAAACGCCGAACCCTGCTGGGTCGATAATATAGAATCCTAATTTTCTTGTTTAATTTGTTTAATGCATCAACATGAGATGGTGCCACTAATAAGCAATTTTGACAAAACAAATAGTTAGGTAATGTGTTTAACGCATTATCATCAGATAGCGCCACGCGCCATTAATAAATAATAGACTGGGAATAATTTGATTAAATAGAAATTAGAATTTATTTAGAATTTTAAGAATATAGATTGGAAAGTTTGCAGTTTGCATAATATAGTGATAAAATCCTAAATCCCCTTCAATTTCCCAAATGAAAATTATTTTCCCCAGAAGAAATCCCAAGAAAAAAAATACCCAAAAAAATACCCAAACTAAAAAAATACCCTGATTTTTGGGGAAAATCCTCTAATCTGGCAACGCTGACTGTTGGACAAAATTAATATATTTAAAACTATTGAGATATTAAATGTGGTATTTTTGTTAAGTTCTTTGAACGATCTTTTTAATGTTGATATTATATAACATACAAGGAGTTGTATTTAAAAATATAACATATTTGTCTACCCTGTATATCTTAAGAGATAATTAAATTTAAAGATTGATTTGACCCCAACTACAGGATTAACCTAATAAATTATTATTTTTGCTAATTTTGTAGGATAAAAAAAAGTATAGGGGGTGTAAATTAATAATTGGACTTCCAGTGGTATTTAAACTTACTGTACACAAAAACTGTAAATATCTTTTATAATTAACAAGTTGTACTAATGACTTATGGACCATCAGGATCTTGGATGAAAAAAGCATTTATAATTAGATTTATTACATTTTGTTTTCTTGCCCTATTGCTGAAACCCAAGGTTTAAAACAGTTACCGTAGGTAATTCATGCAGAATAAAAACGATCTGTTCTTAGAAGTGTGGCAAAAATTGCAATTCTAGGTATGATAGCCTTAATCTACAATAAACATGCTACAAAATAGCAAAAAATTGCAAATGACTTTTTTTATAGCTTAGTGAATTTGCCAAAACAAAGCAATAAATAGAAATCTGTATCATTTTCTTTTAAAAGGAAAAACAAATTGATGAACATCAAATAACTAGATGCTTAGAATGTAATTATTAAGAAGTTTATAATGTATTTGTCGTCTCCGTCATAAAAGACTCATAAAAACACAGTTTTATTTAGATAGAAATTCTTGCAATTTAGGCAAAATCGTAACGAATATAACTGCTAATATACTACCTGCCATTTCTTTATACTTTAATGTGATTAAATTCAATAACGCGTACACATATGATTTTTATACAGTAACAATAAACCATAAAAAATTAAAGGTATGTAATAAAATTAAAAAAAAGATAGTAAATCAAAAAAAAACTTTAAAATAGTAAGTATTAAAGGGACATTTACACTCAATTTTTAGATCCAAAACATAGGGAGAAATATGTAAAAAAAACTATTAAATATATATAATATTTTTTATCAACCCGTCTTTAAAACTTTTAATAAGGCAACTCCCTAATTTCATATTATTTTTTAAGTAACCACAAACTTAAAAGGTTTTAAACAAAATGTTTACAGCTCCTAACAGCTACTTGAATAACTCGCCATCTCGACTACCCATCACCAATTAATCACACAACACACTAATTAGGTAATGAATACACTTAATTATGTCTATTAAAAAACTCTTTTCTTTAAAAAAGAAACTAAAAAGCTAGAAAACCACGTAGAAAACAATTGCACAAAGCGGTTAAACAAAAGCAATTTTTCTTCATCTGTCAAAATCGTCAAATCTTGTATTTCGGCTAAGCGGGAAATTTCAATTTGTCACCTTCGGTCGAAATTAACCTAGCTAATTTTACCATCATTTTATTTTTTATTTTCTCAAAAATACATAATAAACATTTTGTTTGACTTGACTTTTATTTGCATCATTTGTAACAATGAAATGTTATGAAAAAGCCAATTTCTTTAAATTATGTAAAACAACATAAAAAAATGTTGTAAAGCCGCCATTATAAATAAAACAGATAAAAAAATTGCTCTAATGTTAGTTAAATACCAATGTTAATAATATGGTTTAAAAAGTATGAATATGCGTTGAAGGTTTGTTTTCAAAAATCCAATATTTATTTGCCTGCAACAAAAAGGCATGCTTTATTTAATCAGGATTTATATGCCGCCATTTTTGTATGCTTGCCGGCAATTCGCCTGCATGTAAAATTTATTGGCAATTGAGTGTTTATTTAGGGTTGTTTTTAATGCGTATTAGATGTTAGCATAATATTGCCACCAGTTTGCCAATGCTTTACTATCAATGCCAATATGAAAAATGTATATTGCCGGCAAATAGTGTTTGGGGAACATGTTTGGATTACCGTGGTATAGTAAGATTTTAAAGAAAAATACAACCAACAAAGATAGTATCACTTCTATCATCTTTCAAAGTCATTTCATAAGAAAGATAACCGAAACCGTAACCCGAGGCTTCGTACACTTGGGCACGTATAACTACATATTCCGTATTATAAGTATCCTGTAATTATTATCATTAGAGAGGCGATAAAATGATTCGCTATAGCTTATAAATTACTGGCATCTTGAATATTAATAATAAATTAATATATTTTATAAACACCGAAGATAAGTCATTTTCCGTTTTTTTTCTTTTCCTTGGCCTTGATGTTGGAAATTACATAATAAACAACATCCCGTCTGATACATGATCGAAATAGATGAAGGCTACAGACAATAAAATAAAATGATTGGTTTGATTAGAGTTTTAGTTTAAACTATGATTGGTAGATTTCAAAGTGTAGTATCAAATTTACGCGATTAACTTATTATAATCAAAATAAAACTATATTTGATGTAAACGTTTATACAGGGTGTCCGGGAAAATGTGGGGAAATCTCTCGCACACGTATGGAACAGATGAAAATAACACGACAAGTTCCTATAAAATTTTTCCGTTTAAGCCCCCCTGCGGAGATATGATCCCCTAAAGGGGGCAGCTAGAAATCGATTTTTCGTGAATAACTTTTAAAGCGCTCTGTATAATTTGATAATATTTTAGTACGATGCATACTAGTAAAGACCTCTTAAAATAGTGCCCTTGAAACTTATGTCGCTTCTTTAGTTTGCCAGGGACGGACTAGTTTTCGCACATTATTGATAATATTTTTTACGCCCTGTATGGTGAAGACACAAAAAATATGTTTTTGGGTAGTTTAAACCTTTTGCTAAAAAAAAGGTACTCTTGTTTGACATCGATAAAATGAGCCGTTTTCGAGTAAAAAATTATTTTAACAATAAGAGTTCAACAAATTCCTGACCTGCTACGAGAGGACTTCAATACTGAATCAAAAATTACAAATTACATCGAAAATAAAATATTGTATTATTAAACAAAAATAAACTCTTATTGTTAAAATAATTTTTTACTCGAAAACGGCTCATTTTATCGATGTCAAACAAGAGTACCTTTTTTTAGCAAAGGTTTAAACTACCCAAAAACATATTTTTGTGTCTTCACCATACAGGGCGTAAAAAATATTATCAATAATGTGCGAAAACTAGTCCGTCCCTGGCAAACTAAAGAAGCGACATAAGTTTCAAGGGCACTATTTTAAGAGGTCTTTACTAGTATGCATCGTACTAAAATATTATCAAATTATACAGAGCGCTTTAAAAGTTATTCACGAAAAATCGATTTCTAGCTGCCCCCTTTAGGGGATCATATCTCCGCAGGGGGGCTTAAACGGAAAAATTTTATAGGAACTTGTCGTGTTATTTTCATCTGTTCCATACGTGTGCGAGAGATTTCCCACATTTTCCCGGACACCCTGTATATAGGGATCTATAACTTACGACAAAGTGGTCACCAATTATTAATACCGCATTTAAAACAGTGTAGAGTAAAGGTACGGTTCCGAGCATCGCAGTAGGCAGCAAACCGCCGACGCAAGCGCCGGAGCCATTCATTATTACCATCAACGCCTTGGAGTAACGGGTAGCATTGCTTAAAATATGAATTACTCTGGCGCTTGTGTCGGCGGTTAGCTGCCTGCCACGCTGCTCGGAACCGTACCTTAAGAGCCCGTGCGGCAGACCTTCGTCATTTTGTAAAAGTTGAAAGATTGTTAGCGTATGCTCCCAAAATAAGTAGAAGAAATGGGAGACTCTGAAGTTTGAACCATAGTAGCTTTAGCAGGTATAGTGTATCTCAAAGTATATCGCTTTGGCTTTTGACGGCAGTACTCAATATACCTGCCGACAGCAATAAAACTGCGGATCAGTAGGTATTTAAGGGCAGAACATTAGGGACGGACTCTAATAATATAAAGGTTTATAATTTATTGTTAATTTAAGTAGGTATAATCTAAAAACTACATTAAGAAATTAAATATATGCAAAGTTTGAATAATTATAAATAAATTTATAACTATATTATCTATACGTAATTACATTTTTATTTAAATATCTAAATCTTATTCGGTTTCACTATCAGAGTCATGCGTTTTCCTTTATTTGAAGGTGCTTTCATCTGACAGTTTTTACTGGAATTCACCCATCCTTTGGATACTGTGTCGTGTGTACATGTTTCATCAAGGTAAATTTGGATCTGTTTTCTAACCTATATCTTTTAATTTCTTGAAGGTAATTAAATCTCAAAGTGCGTAATCTGTGCGATTCCATTACTACTTGTCTTTTGTCTATTTTGCGGTATTTAAATCCCATTTTACACACAACTCTATGGAGGGTGGCACGGCTAATATTTATATTAGTATCGTCTTCTTCTAGCTTCGTTTTCAGTTTATCCAAGGTAGGAACAACAAAGACAATATATTTTCCTTCTTATTAGGTCTTGATCACTATTGTCTATACGGTGAGATCGAAAATCACTACGCTTTTTCTTTTGTTCAATTCTTCACTATTTATAATATCCCTTATCGACGATATTGGAGATTTTGTAAGTAGACAGGTTTCTTTTAAAGCTTCTTGTTTAATAAGTCCCCTACTGATTAAAGTTTCATACACATTTTTACAACCTGTTTTGCATCTAGTGACAAATGATTTCGACGCGACGTACTTGTCGTAAAATAACTTTTTCGAAACACACAGTAAAAACGGTTATTCAACACTACAACTAAAATATTAGCAGAAATATTTATATAAATGGTCAAGAGATATTTATACCTAGCCCACCCCTGTCATTATAAACTTATAAGTTTACCCAATAACAATAGGTTATAAATTATTAAAGGTTTATTGGGGTATTGCCCGTCAAAAGCCAAAGCGATATACTTTAAGATACACTATACCAGGTACCAAAGATTAGTTAATTACAACATAACTTTCGTCATTTTGTAGAAGCTGAATTTTATATATTATGTTACTTGAGTACCTATTAAAAGATATTTTTCCAGTCGGCAGACAGTATTGACAGTTCCAGCCCCTTGGCAGACAAACATTTGTATGTTTTCCCATGGTCCGATAAATTTGAATATTTCTGGTATTTAACAAGATATGACAAAAAGTCTTATATAAGAGTTGTAAAGTTTTTAAATACGCATGTTCTAAAAATATTTTGATGTATACGGAGTGTTCAAAAAACAAATTTTTAAAAAACCAAAATGGTTATTTGGAAATCCCTAGAAATCTTATATAAAAGTTTTTTATTATATTTTGTTAAATAACAGAAATATTGGACTTTCTTGGACCTTTGGGCCACCCCAAAATAATTGTCTGCCATGGGATTGGAACTGTCAAAACTGTCTGGCGACGAAGGCAATATCTTTTAATAGGTACCCAAGTAACATAATATAAAATCCAGCTTTTACAAAATGACAGAAATTAAGTTTAATTTACCAACCTTGGGTACCTGGTACCTGCCAAAGCCATTATGAGTCAAACTTCATAATCTCCCATGGCTTCTACCTACATGTTGATAGCATGCGCTGACAAACTTTCAGCTTTTACAAAATGACGAAGGTCTGCCACACACCGGCTCTTGGACTAGTAAAAATTTCAGTTGATCTCGTAAATTTGACATTAAATTAGTGGAAATCTTCACAAGGCGATTAAATACAACGAACTCATTACATTTTGTCCGCAATATTACAAAGTGTCGTCTCTCAAAAATACGAAAATTAGCTCGGATCAATTTTATTGCTTCAAAAGGGCCCTCCCTAATATTACAAGGTGGTGTATAGTTCTTTTTTCGATTTAAAAAGTGACTTGAAGCTTGGGATGCAATAAACCCATAAAAGGCCATACTTTACCTTATAAAAAAATGCTTTAATGTGTAAAGTTGGTTGGGAATTAAATAAACAAAGAATTATTTGCATTTATACTATATTTTAGTTACTTACATATAACAACAAAATAAAACACACCATATCTTATTTTATACTATAAATCATTTTCGCTATCACTAATATCTTTTTGCTATTCGTACATCTGATAAATTTTCCGACGGATCAAATCTTTAATACATAAATCAATAGATTTAAGTGCACCACTGTCTTTTCGTACGTTTCTAGGCTTTACACACAGTTTTATTTACAATTTTCTACACTGTACTTTCAGGAGCGCCGGTTAGAGTTATTGTTTCCTTTAATGAAAAATGTTTTTCGTGACCTCGCTCTACTAACTTGAATTGAACACTTTTAACAATTGCTTCTGCAACAGGCAAATATTTTCGGCTACTGCCTAAAACTGCTAGAAAGCTCTTACCACTAAGCGGGCCGGTCAGACTGTTAAAAATTATTTGGAGCCTTATAGGAGCTCGCCGACTATCCGGTTTGTTAACGTGTAAAAGGTCTTATAATACTCCATACACTTCGATAGCGTCGGTCCGTCACCGGCTATCCGTTTCCGGCTAATGTGAAACAAGACTTATACTGTATACAATTTTTTACACTGTACTTTCAGGAACGCCGGTTAGAGTTATTGTTTTCTTTAATGAAAAATGTTTTTCGTGGCCTCGTTCTACTAACTTTAATTAAACACTTTTAACAATTGCTTCTGCAACAGGCAAATATTTTCGGCTACTGCCTAAAAAGCTCTTACCACTGACCGGGCCGGTCAGACTGTTAAAAATTATATGGAGCCTTATAGGAGCTCGCCGACTATCCGGTTTGTTAACGTGTGAAAGGTCTATAATACTCCATACACTTTGATAGCGTCGGTCCGTCACCGGCTATCCGTTTCCGGCTAGTGTGAAACAAGACTTATACTGTGTCATAGTCAAGAACTGGATTTCTTACAATCTTGTAAAATATCAAAGTCTCTTGGGAGGCCTGTTTATTGCCACTTACGCAGAATAACTTATAATATAATGAATTTATTGGAAAGAGATGAAATTCGAGAGAAGCTGATTAACCAGAACGGACATATTGATTACCTTCATGCTAAGAAGATTTAATTTGAATATATCCATAACCATACATTTTCTAACGAAGCAGACTGAAGACAATATTAATCTTGTATTTTTTTGTGCTTAAATTATATTTATTATTAATTATAAGCAACTATAAAATATTGGCTTTATTTTCCTGGTTGTTATACAGCGTGTCTTCGGAAGTTCTTAACTAATGGGAAACTTTTTATTATTAATTTTACGAAAAAAGTTTTCTTCATAAAAAGTTCTGCTTGATGAGAACATACATTTCCACAAAAATATTTGAAGGTTGAATGTACAGGGTAGCTTAAAAATGACTTGTTTCCAAATTAAAATAAGGGTTATTTCCTAGTACGGTATCAAACTTTAAAGGGTGATTTCTTATGTCATTTTATGAAGAAAAGTATCTATAAACATATGTCTGGAGTTGCTTCGTTTCTGAGATGCAGGGCGTTAAATAGTCTGTTTGTTTTCAAATATCTTAAATGCGAAGCCAGATACAAAAAAATGTACTACACTAAAAGATGTATTTAAAGTTGTTTTAAAGGAAAAAATATAAAAACTTCATAAAAATCTAGTGGCGTACAGTGGTCACAACAGCCAATATTATTGAGACAAAAATGTACGTCACTGGCTTTTTATGCAGGTTTTTTTTCCTTTAAAGCAACTAAAATACAATTTTTAGTGTAGTACATTTCTTTGTATCTGGCTTCGTATTTAAGAAATTTAAAAACAAACAAACCTTTAAAAAATATTTAACGCCCTGTATCTCAAAAACGAAGCTATACTCGGACATATGTTTATAGAAACTTTTCTTCATAAAATAACATAAGAAATCACCCTTTAAAGTTTGGTACCGTAGTTAGAAATAACCCTTATTTTAATTTGGAAACAAGTAATTTTTAAGCCACCCTGTACATCCAACCTTCAAATATTTTTGTGGAAATGTATTTTCTCATCAAGCGAGGATTTTTATAAAGAATAACTTTTTTCGTAAAATAATTAATAAAAAAGTTTCCCATTTGTTAAAAACTTCCGAAGACACGCTGTACAGATTTAAATTAGAAATAACAAGTACTCCTGTGTATGATCTATAATTTTTCAACGAATAGCACGGAAAATATACATGGTGGTCCTTAAGTAATGAGTCAAAATTTAACTGGAGAATTATGAACGTTAAATATTACGATTTAACCAATCCCACCTTAGTACAAAAAATAATATTAGATGAGTTACATGGTATCAAAGTTTAAACAATATTTTAAAATTATTTTGATAATATTTGATCCGTTTTAAATATTTTAATAAAACTTGGTATCTAGGGATTAATCAGTGTCTTATTAAGACTTCGTGATGTCCTTAGCAATTGCTTAATTTGCTTATAGGTTGATCAGAACTGAGGTTAACATTTATGTGGTAACTAGAGGATGCCACAAACACTATTTGTAATTTTTTTAAAACGTCCCAACTTTTTTGTGCCACTCTGTATGTACCATGCTTACTATACAAAAAGGAAGCACATTTTAGGAAAGGCACTGAGACACCGTTTTTAAGATATTTGCATTTTGATTGACTTAGTGCAAACAAAAAGTATATCGTATTGTAAACGTCTATCTCAAAATTTTATTTTTACGTTGCTTGTCGTTAACTTTATCTAAATAAGGTTTTAGGTTACGGCTACGAAACCAAGTGTCAAGCGGCAAGCGGAGAATGTAAGAGCGCTACCTACCTTTGATCTTTATCCCAGAAAACACTATTTACCGGCAATATACATTTTTCATATTGGCATTGATGGTAAAGCATTGGCAATTGGTGGCAATTTTATGCCAACATCTAATACGCATTAAAAAGTCAACCCTAAATAAACACTTAATTGCCAATCAATTTTACATGCAGGTGAAATGCCGGCAAGCATACAAAAAGGCGGCATACCAATCCTGATGAAATAAAGCATGCCTTTTTGTTTCAGGCAAATAAATATTGGATTTTTGAAGGCAAACCTTTAACGCATATTCATACTTTTTAAACCATATTATTACCATTGGTATTTAACTAACATTAGAGCAATTTTTTTTAAAGAAAAGAGTTTTTAAATAGACATAAATTTTGTGTATTCTTTGCCTAATTAGTGTACGTTGTGTGATTAATTGGTGATGGCTAGTCGAGAAGGCGAGTTATTCAAGTAGACTGTTGGGAGCTGTAAACATTTGTGTGAAACCTTTTAAGTTTGTAGTTACTTAAAAAAATAATATGAACTTAGGGAGTTGTCTTATTACAAGTTTTACAAACGTGTTAATAAAAATATTATATATATTTAATAGTTTTTTTTAACATTTAACTCCTTTCAAATATTTCTACCTCTGTTTTGAATCTGAAAATTGAGTGTAAGTGCCCCTTGAACACTTACTATTTCAAAGTGTTTTCCTTTGATTTATTTGTATAAAATTTTATATTATGCAATTTTTTTAATGATAAAGTTTTCATGCCTTTTTTTTCATTTTTTTTCGATTACAAAATTCTAAATATGTTGTTTAACTTTTGGGACATTTAACTTATAAAACTTGCAAAACTTATTAATGATGGATGCCATCATCCTAAACGCATTTTTTGGCATAACTTATTAATGATGGATGCCATCATCCTAAACGCATTTTTCCATCATAACCTATTAATGACGGATGCCATCACGTGGCACAATAACGGCCAATTGCCCACTTTCGTGTCTTTTTGATACCTTTTTGCCAATGCCTTGCCATTAAAGAGTGTTGGCAATGCCAGTAAATTAAATGTACATGGCCGGCAAAAAATGTTATATGGGATGTTAGCATAAAAGAATTTGTATTTTTTAATCAGGCAATTGCAATATACGTGAGCAAAAAAGCTCTACCGCTTGCCCCTTAAACTGAACAAATAATATTAGCGGAGCATTTGTAAGTATGTAAACTGGTTTCAAAACGTTTTTACGACAAAATTTTGTAGCCAGTATCGGCCACCAGTACAGAGATTTGCCACTCTCCGCTCGCCTCTTTCGCTTGTTATGATTCTTTTTAGATTCTTGTAGATGGACTCTGATAGCTATGATTAAAAATATTGGCAAGATGACATTTTCTTGGCTCACTATTATTTTTCAAATGGCAAAAGCCATTATAGACAAGTACTTTTTAAATAAATAATAGTTTAAAAAAACTAAAAAAACACGCTTTTATATGCAACCGAACTAAAAATCAGAAAATAATTTTTCATTAAAAAAAATATTGTCACTTCAGAGTAAAAAGCGTGGGGTGCTTAATATACTAAATGTTATAATTATTATATTTGCCAATATCTATGAGGGAAAAGCCATGAAAAAATAGTAAAATGCACCCCACGCTTCTTACTCTGAAGTGACAATATTTTTTTTAATGAAAAATTATTTTCTAATTTTTAGTTCGGTTGCATATAAAAGCGTGTTTTTTAGTTTTTTAAACTATTATTTATTTTTCATTTTTAGTTCGATATGCATGTATGTATGTATGTATGTAAAAATGCTCCAGTTTATTCACTAAAAAATTCCTTCGCCATTTTGTCAAGAATAGCTAAAGTTCCTGAGAAAAGTTTGGGATGTTGCCAAAAGATGGCAACACAGGTGTTGTTTTTATAATATAAAGGATTTTTATCCTGGCGATCCTAACCAGGATAACCGGATACTGTTTGCAGATTATTGCATTGTCATGGGTCCTTAATACGTGTGCAAAGTTTCAAAGAAATCGAATAGCTGGAAGTTGGTAAAAATTAGGCTCAAAGATTCCGTTACATAGATAGATAGATAGATAGATAGATAGATAGATAGATAGATAGATAGATAGATAGATAGATAGATAGATAGATAGATAGATGGATAGATAGATAGATAGATAGATAGATAGATAGATAGATAGATAGATAGATAGATAGATAGATAGATAGATAGATAGATAGATAGATAGATAGATAGATAGATAGATAGATAGATAGATAGATAGATAGATAGATAGATAGATAGATAGATAGATAGATAGATAGATAGATAGATAGATAGATAGATAGATAGATAGATAGATAGATAGATAGATAGATAGATAGATAGATAGATAGATAGATAGATAGATAGATAGATAGATAGATAGATAGATAGATAGATAGATAGATAGATAGATAGATAGATAGATAGATAGATAGATAGATAGATAGATAGATAGATAGATAGATAGATAGATAGATAGATAGATAGATAGATAGATAGATAGATAGATAGATAGATAGATAGATAGATAGATAGATAGATAGATAGATAGATAGATAGATAGATAGATAGATAGATAGATAGATAGATAGATAGATAGATAGATAGATAGATAGATAGATAGATAGATAGATAGATAGATAGATAGATAGATAGATAGATAGATAGATAGATAGATAGATAGATAGATAGATAGATAGATAGATAGATAGATAGATAGATAGATAGATAGATAGATAGATAGATAGATAGATAGATAGATAGATAGATAGATAGATAGATAGATAGATAGATAGATAGATAGATAGATAGATAGATAGATAGATAGATAGATAGATAGATAGATAGATAGATAGATAGATAGATAGATAGATAGATAGATAGATAGATAGATAGATAGATAGATAGATAGATAGATAGATAGATAGATAGATAGATAGATAGATAGATAGTTACAACCCAAGTTAATAAAAGCGTGTTAAAAGAGGATTTTTAAAATTATTGAACAATAATAATTTATTTGCAGGTAAATTTTTAAGTGACTCGTCTGTTAAGTTTCAAAATTTGGGATAAGCATTAACGTATTTTTAACGTCGCTTTGTTTATTCGGTCTAGCGTTATTTTATAAACAAAGTGTGTGATGTGATTAATTGGTGATTGCTAGTTGAGAAGGCAAGATATTCAAGTAGACTGTTAGGAGCTGTAAACGTTTTGTTTAAAACTTTATTTAAAGTTTCAAAGACGTGTTAATAAAAAATATTATATATATTTAATAGTTTTTTGACATACCGATAGATGGCGCAATGGACAATAAACTACTACGTTTCTGCAATATCTTCGCTTTTTATCGTCTAAACCGTACCCATTAGACAAATATAATTCGGGAGCGGTCTGCGGTAGGTGATCTCACTTAGCTTTGAAAGAAATATCTTCGGCTAGTGTAAAAATCTGCATCTCCAAGTTGGACAGTGTTCCGAGAGATGGTACTTTGCATTGCCAGGAAATTGCATGCAGTAAGGAGTTTTTTCCTATTTAAATTTTCAAATAAAATATCGCATCATTTTAGCTTTTAAAAAAGTATATGCGACAATTTTCGTCAATAAGACGTCAGCTTGCTGCTTGGGAGTATCTGCATTTGCCCACTTTCATGTCATTTTGTTATCTTTTTGCTAAGAACTTATTAATGATGGATGCCATCATCTTAAACGCATTTTTTGCCAATAACTTATTAATGACCGATGCCATCACTTTATCTGCAACACGTGGCCTAATAACGGCCAATTTCCCACTTTCGCGTCTTTTTGATACCTATTTGCCAATGCCTTGCCATTAAAGAGTGTTGGCAATGCCAGTAAATTAAATGTACAACGCCGGCAAAAAATGTTATGTGGGTAGTCAGCGATAAATAAAAACCTTTAAAATTAGGTTTTGTTTTACAGGTGTAACAATTTCAGATTTTCTCACAGTATGTCTTTCAAAATAATAAAAATGATGCGCGAAAACCGGTGCTGCTGTTGCGGTGACAGAAAGTATAAAAATAAACCGCTGTTGGTGTTGCCCGCGGTTTGATTCACAGACCAGCGATTTTGGACGATTTCTCGCTAAGAACAGGAAGCAAACGCAATAAAACTAAAACGACCATACGATTTTTCTTGTATTTCTATAGTTCCAGTTATTTTAATTCAAAGAATACTTTTTCTTTGTTTAAAGTATTTCAAATTTTTGAAATTATCCTTCTTGCGACAACAAATTTTCTACTTTAAATATGATCTTACGGGTCTCCAAATGTACCATACTCAAATTTCTAGAATAAAGCTCTTATGGGGAGTGTAAGGTTTTTAAACTTTCTTTTACATTTAAAAAAAAATACATTTTCTAAATAAAGAACATTATAAGAACACTGTGTACAAATTTAAGATTAATCGAAGCAAACTTAACGAAGATACGGAGGCTTTAGTAACCACCTTATCCATAACTCGTTATGTACGAAGCTAACTTTAAAGCGCTTTTCCCACAACTCACATTTTTAAAGTCGCTGACCATCATAACTCCCAAACTATTGAATTGATCTCTTTGAAATTTTTACCACTATTTCTTTGACTAATTTTCGAGGTAACGCTGGAGAGTTTATTTAAAGTTTCTAAATATTTCTAATTTTAATAAAAACAAATAAGCTGATAATAGGGAATTATTGGAATAGGCAAATAGTGCTAGCAGTATTAAGGGAAAAACCTTATTTTATTAGGGAATTATTGGAATAGGCAAATAGTGCTAGCAGTATTAAGGGAAAAACCTTATTTTATTACTGCTAAACCTTAACGCGCCTATGTGAAGAAGTGTTCTATCTATCTATCTCTGATACTGATGGCTCTGATACTAAGTCAATTCGCCAGTTCTCCCGTTCCGGTCATATAAGCTATTGCTTATAAGGTTTCCCGTCTTTGTCCTTGGAAAATCTGGATAATCGAGCTCGAAACTCCCAGACTTTCCTAGCATATGAATAAGAAACACTTGTAAACATCAACATCAGCGATGAACTTCTGAACATGCATAAATTGAGACTGTCAAGCCAGCGGCTGCTACTGTTATCGCGCATAACCGTCACTTTCACTACTGACGTATTTCCGCAAGGCATGCGCACCTCCTCGACCATACGAGGACACCATGTGTTCAACACCAAAACGTAAAAACTTCAGGCTTTAGGAATCTTCACTCACAGCGCTTAGCCCCAGAAGAAAGAAGCCCCAATTTAACGTGAATCTTTTCTCGATCCCCAAGGGTGCAGCTACGTTCGTACGATGCCTTCAATCGCCTACCCTGGAAGTCCATGTAGACCTCTACGTAAACATGAACCGCACTACTCGAAGACCGCGGAAAGAGTGTGAAGAAGTGTTATTGGTCAACATGCCATGCTTGTATTATTTTTAACCTAAAACTAAAATATTGTTTGTTTTTATTTATAGTCTATTTTATTTATTTGTTTTGTACAGTGACAAATGGAGAAGCTCTAACTTTTTAGTATATTTTAAAGACAAAATTTAAAAATAAACAAAAATTACTTTAACCCTTAACCTCATTTTGTTTTAAAATGTCAAAATAAGGAAAACGACCGACTATATTTTGGCACAGTTAAAGTCTAGCAGTAACTTTAATAAAGTTTCCCTTATTTAAAACCACTACTGAGCATGCGTAAAGTCAAAATACTGCTGAATTTATTACTGCTAAACCTTAGATGAATTCCAATAATTCCCTATTTTTCTTAAAAATTAAGTTTGTTTATTTTAAAGTGCCCTCAAAAAAAAAAAAAAATTAAAAAACCCTTCCAGCGTGTACTGGGGTAGACGATTATTTAACGAACAAACTTAATTTTTTTAAGTTCAGATCCAGCACCAAAATATGATGGTCACCGCAATTCACCTTTTTTCGAGACGCTTCCGAATAATTGACGTCGTTGCCGTATTTTTGAAAATTATTTAACAAAAATTTTACACAATATTCTTTAAATATTATATTTTAATATTATTAATTAATAAATATTGACTGTGTTGTCAAAAATATAAAAATGTACCTTTTGACCAGTAATTAACCTTACCCCCCACCCTTAAACCTACTTTTCTAATATTATGGTTATCCGTTGTTTAACCTATGGTTTAAACTTATGTTTAGTAATATTAAAATTTAGTCAGATGTATCAGGAATGTCTCCGTTGTTAAGTTTTTTTTATCTTTGGACAATCCACGAAGGCTGAAAGCCTAAATACTAACGTACCATGGGTTTCTTAAGCGAGGTAAGAGGGAGTTTGTTGACACGGGACTTAAATACTTGAAGATTTGGGGGAAGGAAAGACCTTCGCTGGCAGTAGGTTCCACAGTCTAAAAACTCTAGGGATAAAAGAACGAACAAATGGGAAGTTCGGGGCCTGTCCAATTGAACCGTATAGAGATGCATACGCGCGGCACCACGAGTTTCTCTGTTGGGAGCTGCAAGAGGAGGGACTATACTGGATAATGCGTCGGAGCAGAAGCCGTAAAAGTATCTATAGAAGAGCGATAGATCTCCCACAGCTCGACGATGGGCAAGAGAAGGAAGTCTTTGAGTAAGTAAAGGATCATTAATAAGACGAACAGCCCTTCTTTGAATGGCATCATAAATGCTAAGGATTGTAGGGGATGCCATTCCCCAGACATAAGAACAATATTCCAGAGAGGGTCGAAATTGGGACACAAGTTTTTAGTTTATGTTTTTGTTTCTGATTTATTTGGTAAGTAAATAACAAATATTTAAACTGCGAATTTAAAATGTCAGGTAAAAATCAATAAAATACGAGATTTGAATTAGAAACGAGCTTTAACCCTTTTTACAAGATAAAAACAGGCTGTAACCAATTTGTAGGGCTAGGATCTCAAAGACATTAAAAAATACAGGATTGGTTAAATTGGGACAAAGTTTCGCAATTTTATGGTTAATAATTTTCCGTTTTAAAAATTTAAAAATTTGCAGCCTTTCCTGAGTTATCCGAAGAATAACAAAATTTTGCGAAACCTCTTTTTTATTTTTTTCTCAGTTTATTTAAAGAGATGTTTTAATACAAACTACCAGTGGCGCCTTTACCAAAAGGCTGAGTAGGCTGAAGCCTATGGCGGCATTTTTAGGGGGCGGCAGATATGTGTTATGAAAGTTTTGCCGGATTTCGAATTCAATTTTATACCTATAATTAAAAGAAATCAAAGTGAGGACCTTTTGTTTTTTTTTCTCTTCAAAAATATTTCTGAAGGAACAAAGAAGAAGAAAGGGGCGGCGAAAATAAAATAGCCTATAGGCGGCAAACATGTAAGTGCGCCTCTGCAAACTACGCATTCTCCTTGCCGCTTTTTCTGTTCTATAAAATAAAGATATAAAATTTAAGAACCGACGTTTCGTCTTTGAGCCTAACTAACCAGAACTAACAACTTTTTTTTTTAAAAAAGACGAAATATTTAGTTTTAAACTTAATAAACTTGTATTTTAATTCTAAATCCAACGACATAGCACACTTTACATTTATGCGAGGTTTTGAACAAAAAAAAACATTATTCATTATTTTTCAATCCTTTTGTTGTTGAGCGGTTTTACATATTTCATCGATATAGTTAATTTTCTAGCCGTTTTATTTTAGAAAATGCAGTGAAATACCATTTTTTAAATATTTATCTTAAACCCCCACGAACGACACTGGTGAAAATGATGTATGCCAAAAAATGTCTTCTAATGTATATGAGGTAACCAAATTATTTAAAAATATCCGATTGGGTGTAAAAATTAGTATAAACAACTATTTTTTTAATTTTTGACACCCCGTAGTTACTAACTGAAAACTAAGACATTTAGGACATATGTTTATATGAATTTTTTTTTATTGTTCATTGTAAAATTACCCTTTAAAGTTTGTGCCCATGCGCATTTGAAGATTGACCCAAATGGAGCCCTCCCCTTCAAACGATATACTTTCTTCTAGTCGGGGCTTTCCTTTTTATACCTCTACTTTTTTCTTTTAACAAAAAAATTTGACAACCTCCAAAAAAAAGGCCCTTGCCTCCTACCGAGCGCCTTTTTTACTATACGTGTTCATTTTTTCTCCACTTTTCCTTTTTAAGAACAAGTTAATCACCAGAACTAACAAAAACTAAACCTTTTTTCCTATAATAATCATCCTTTTAAGGCCCCCTCCGAGAGGGGGCCAGGGGCCCCACCCTCTCCCCCTCTCGCTACGCTAGCGAATATAGCGAATTGTGCGGTTATTACCAGCATAGAGTAAGGATATTATAAGAGTTATCATGGAATAGCCGATTTAAGGACAGGTCATGCGAAAACTCCCAATATAATTTTATTCGTTTCTCGTTGAAATACCGCCAGTTAGTCATTTCAGTAAGCTTACGTGTCTCCCCACCGCTGATGTTACACGAGGCGAGGCTTCGACCGACGCATTTAAAGTGTAAACTGGAAAAATGACAAGCCTGCCGCCAAGCCTGCCGCAAAAGCGGTACGAAAATTTTAGCATGCCATGGTTTCTCTTATCCGTAGGTATGTTACTTTATGTTACCAGTAAGTTTGGTTGAAATTTGAGCCCCACAAATAGGTTTTAGATTTTATGTATAAACATCGAGAAGAAGTTACTTATAAAAGCATCGAATAAGGCCCATTCTCTAGAGTATTTTTATTAACGTACTGTTTTTATATCCTTAAAGACCAGTCGCGCACCTATAACAACCTTTTTCGGCAACTGAAACACTGATGTAATGAAACGTGTTTTTATGATACCGCGCATTTCAACTTTTTAATCACGGCAACTAAAAAATTATATCTAGACCTATTTTGAAGGCGATTCAAACCAAATATCGTTTTTGTTTTTTAAAATAAAAGCAATAATAACTGATGACTTAGTAAAATCCATGTTAAAAAAGCAACACCCTAGTAGACAAGTGAACGAAACAAAAATGTATTAGCTACATTTTGGTTGAGCAATTTTTATGTTGGTGAATAAAAAAGTTGCTAGTGCGCGGCTAGCCTAAAAAATCATATTCAGCGTCTGGGTTAAATAGATAATAATTGTGGTACATCAGAGAATGAAAATCATAAAGTAAATTCTTGTAATTTATTCTCAACTCTTACATAATATCATGCAAATGCTAAAAAGGCATAGCTAATTTTACAAAAGACACTTAAAGCTTAACAAAAGACCAAAAAAGCCATTAAAAAGTTCTCATAGAACATTGAGGAAATAAAAATCACTTAGGCTTAAAAGCCGATTAAAATAGAATGCTTAGAACAATAATATTAACAGAAAGGAAGGAAAACAACCAATGAAAAAAAAGTGTAGCAAGAAACGGTTTCACGAGAAATTCTTCCATTGTGTTTTACCATAGTTCCATCATAGTCCCACCACTGTTTTGCCTAGCTGAAGAACAATAGTTAGTTCTTCTTCCATATACTTGGCGCAATGAATCTAGTTTAGGCGAGCTTACCAGGTGTAAATGAAAACGGTTAAGAAAATTAAGAAATTGAAATCGTTTAAAAGTCAATAGAATTTTAATTAATAACAAGTCAGGGCCCAAGGCATAAAGTGATTTTGGGGGAGGGGGAGACAAAAAAAAGGCTCCAGGTGAATAAACAAGGCGGCTTAGGTATATTGCAAGAACAAAAAAAAGGCTTAACGTAGGCGCGGAAAGAGGTCTTTTTGGGCTCCTTGCCCCCATTGCCCCCGGCGAGTGTGGCAGTCCCATTAGTAAAACAGGCACTATAAGCATGTGTTGCTTTATTTTTTCAACGACCGTATAAATTTTATAATTTTAAAGTCTAAATTATCTGAAAACATTATTATAAATAATTTTAGATAATTTCTATAGAATTTATCCGCAAACTTTCTAAATTTTAAATTTAGTTACACATAAGCTAAAAGAAGTAGGAAATTATAAGGAATTTATGGTATAGCTACATCATTTGGTTTCGTTGATATTACGTTTACTGTTACATTGTATAATTTCATATTAATATAAAATTTAAGTAAAAAAAATCAAATAAGATCGAAAATGCTTATTTTCCAAGATACAGTGTGTTACCGTTTTAAGAAAAAGATGCCTTTTTGGTCATAACTTTTCTACCACCCCAGATATAATCACAAAATATTGTACACTTTTTTTTTTAATCACTACATTACATTTTTTGCTGTAAAAGCTTTTAAAAATTAAAAACCACTGGCGTTTGAACAAGATTTGTATTATTTTTTTTTTTAAGAAAAAAATAGTACGCCAGTGCTTTCTCTTTAAATCAATAATATGTTTAGAATAATTATTAACTTTGGAGTTAATTTGGTCTCTTATTATTTTTTAGTACGAAAAACGGTTTTCGTTTTAAAAAATAAGGCATTTTCTTTCACGGCAAAATGGCTAAAATCTGATATGGTGTTTGTATGTAAATTTTCTTCTTGTCTGATTTGTTAAAAACTTATAACACTACAAATTAAACTTAGTAAAAAAATAATCAGTAGTTGTACGTTTTAATAAAAGTCAAAAACGAATTTTACATACAAATGGCTTTTATTTTGTTCCGTTCGTCTAACGAAAAAATAATGGGAGACCAAATTAACTCCAGAGTAAATGGTTATTTTAAAAATAATATTGATTTGAAGAAAAAGCACTGGCATACTATTTTTTCATCAAAAAAATTCAATACAAATATTGTTCAAACGCCACTGATATTTTTTTTACTTTTACAGCAAACAATGTAATGTAATGGCAAAGACTTATAGTTTCACTATAGACACCCAGAACAATGCTAAATTGTTGTCATCAGCTTGGTCGCTCGCTTCGTGGAATTTATAAAGCGGGTATCCATCGAGTACACACGTAAACAGTACGTATAATTTGCCGCTTCATAAATTTAGCCAAGCCAGCGTCCAAACTGATGATCAAAAATTTAGCATTGTTCTGGGAGTTTATAGAGATCTAAATTATGTCATATAGGGCAGACACTTATAGCTGGCTTGTGGTTAGAGATAAAACAAAAAATGGAAATTTTAAAGTTTTGGGGATTTTTACGTAGAATTCAGTTGCGTACCTATATTCTTTTTATTGAATTTTATCTACAGTTATAACACAAAGTTGTTTTTTTTAATGCAGCGTGTCTCATTTAAAAACTTTTATTTTTCCACGACCGGTAAAAAATCGCAGTTTTTTTAATCGTTAACATGAAGATAAAGTACTCCATTCTATTACACTACATAAAGTGTGAAAAAAGTAACTTTTTTAACACTTCGAAGATTTTTTCTCTTCCAAACTGATGACCAAAAATGTAGCATTGTTCTGGGAGTCAATAGTAAAACTACAATTGTCTTTGGTGATGGTCAAAAGTAGGGTACCAAATTTTGTGATAATATCTGAAGTGATAGGAAACTTATGACAAAAAGGCATTTTTTAAAACTTTAACAGCCTTTATCTTGGAAACAAAGCATTTTCGGACATAATTTTATCTGAAAAATTATCTTGCATCCTATAAAGTGTTAAAAGAAAAATATTAACTTAAAAATAACCCATATCAGTTATTGTGGACGGCCATTCTTCAAGCTTTCACCAAGTAAATGCTGGAGTGCCTCAGAGCTCAGTTCTGGCACCATCATTGTTTCTTCCTCACATCAACGACCTTCTCTCGTCCACAACTAATTCCATTTATAGTTTCGCCGACAATAGTACTCTTCACTTCAGTTTTCAGGTTTTTAAACCCATCACTAAACCTGACTTGGAAAACAAACGCAGATACAGATATCTCTTTCGCAGGATCTTAATTTAATATTGGATTGGGGCGCCAAAAATCTCGTCCATTTTATTGCATCCAAAACAACACAATCATGTTCCTTGTCGCGAAAAGAGTCATCAAATACTCAACCTCTACTTATGAGCGGCAAAGTTTTACAGAGCAAAGACACCGCTAATCTCGTGGGCGTCACATTTGAAAGAAACCTTAACTGGCATAAACACATTGTATCTATAGCCACGGCAGCTCAAAAAGTTTGGATTTCTCTTTCGAGCTAAAAAGTATTTTTCCCCTTTTAAATTATACACTTTATATGTGTACCAAATCCGACCTCTCTTGAAATATTGTTCTCATATCTGGGGCAAGGCGTCCCCTACAACCCTCAAAGACTTCCTTCTCTTGCTCATCGTCGAGCTGTGGGGGATTTATCGCTTTTTATAGGTACTTCCATGGATTCTGCTCTGAAGAATTGTCCAGTATAGTTCCTCCACTCACGGTTCCCACCAGAGAAACTCGTAGTGCCGCCCGTATGCATCCCTATACGGTCCAACTGGACAGGCCCCGAACTTCCCACATTGTTCGTTCTTTTATTCCTAGAGTTTCTAGAATGTGGAACCTGCTGCCCGCGAAGGTCTTTCCTTCCCCCTTCCCCCAAATCTTCAAGTATTTAAGTCCTGTGTCAACAAACTCCCTCTTACCTCGTTTAAGACACCCACGATACGTTAGTATTTAGGCTTTTAGCGTTCGTGGTTTGTCCAAAGATAAAAAAAACCTGTATATTAAAAATGCTAAAAAAATAACCCCATGCCTATGCTAGAAATGTTGACCACTCATACAACGTCTAGATTCCCCGTCCCAAGTATATCCGCAATAGTGTTCCGAGCGACTTGTCACAACCAGTGAGCTCCGACTATGACTAATAGCGGCCCATCAGAGCACTGTCACGGTACTACAGGTGCAAAGACCTCTCGCGGGGCAGGGGTACTACCTGTCGAATCACACCGGCCCTGACTTTCAGTGTGAGTCAGTCCGCGGAGGCGAGCGCACGCGATCTACCTACCGAGGTACTAAAAACCGGTACGATTTGGTACTCTGCCTTTGTTTGTGCTTCGAAATTACTTTTTACCGGTTTAAGTAACTTTTTAATTTATTTTTTCCATACTGCTGGGTCGGTTGAGGTAAGTAGGTACTGTTGATCGCCGTCGTACCGGCAATGTTTAGTACTTAGTGTCTTTGTAACTTGTTTTGCTACGCTTCATAGTCATGGTAAGCATAACAGATATAATTACTACTATTTTCTTTTTTTTTAATGATTATCAAGTACTATTCTACCATCAGTACTTTAAGTAAATATTTTTATGTCATATAATATGTATAGTTTTTCGCCCAAATAAGCTCTGTCGGCATGATCTACCAATAAAAATAACCCCTTAAAAAGACGATTGCCCACAATAAAATATTTAACGGTTGTATTGTGAAGGTATAATACGACCGTGCTCTCCCGACTACCGTTTATCGTTTTATTGCAGGCAATTGACTTTTTTAAGGAGTTATTTTTAATAGTAGATCATGCCGACGGAGCTTATTTGGGCGAAAAACTTTATTTGGTTGTAATTCAGTAGTTTTATTTTTGGGGAGCAACTTTTGACTGTAATAATTATAAAATTACTAGCAAATATGGTAACCATGCGATTTTAAAGTAAACTTTTTGATAAAACAATTTTGTCTTGATAACATATTACAAAGAGTCAAGGGAAAAAGATGAATGACTAGTTTTTATGTTATAATCACAAAAGCAAAAAGTTCTAAAAGTGACGTGTTACAAAGGCTTAAAAATGAAGAATGCCCAAGTTTCAGAGGTAAAAACGCTGAAACTGTACTTTTAGCGGCAATTAAAAAAGCTTCCTACTGCCTATGCGTTATATGTATGGTCGTTGGAATTAAATAAGAGAAATCATAAAAATCCAAATACAATACCGCCATTCGTTTTTATAAAAAAACCCTTTATCATGCCGCGCTGTTTTGTCCTACTATCAGCGCAAAAAGGCGCCGACAAGTAGCGTAATAAAATTTTGGAGTCAACTTGGACTTATTAACTCTTATGATTTCTCCTATTTGATTCCATCGACTATATGTATGTTTTAGACTGGCCTAAAAAAACGAAGTTTTTTAGGCCAGTTCATGAAAGATAAAAAAGCCTTAATTTTTTAGGTTTATAGAAGGAACAGTTTAAAAATGTAAATTCGGTGCTCTTTGATAAGAAAAGAAAATCACAAGAAAGTTTAAAGCAAATAAATCGGCATGCTGGTCTTCGCGGCCGCCTTTGCTATATTTCTTTTATGATATGCCGGTTGATACAGGTGGTCATCGCACTATGGGGTAGAAATTAATTTTTTGGTCAAAATTCTGAAACTTACCAATCTAACTTAAAATGAGGTGCTTTTTACTGGAAAAATATTATAAATTATTACAAATGCTTTTTGGAAACCTAAAAATTATTATATGTTATTATAAATTTACACCCCACTTAACATTATTATTTTTTATTGTACAAAATAAACTAAAATGTCAGCTTGTTTGGTTAATTCGGTAGTATTCTAATCAGTAATCCGATGATTATTATCTCATATGATATACAGGGTACGACAATAGGTATGATTTTTTTAAATGAAATACCCTGAATATTATATCACCACCAAAAAAATATTTTAAAATGCTTTAGAAAAATACTACATTTGATGTGTCTATCTCAATTAGTTTCGGAAATATGACCATCCAAATCTGAAAAATAATTTTAAATTATTCTTAGAAGCGTAATAGAGATACATCCTACCAACTTTTTTATTTTTTAACGTATAAAATAAATAATAACACTGTTTTGTTGGGTAGAATCTGTAGAATCCATATCTTTCATCAGAATGCTTTTATCTTTTAGGATATACAGTGTAGGACAAAACATATTAAATTTTAAAATGGAAAACCTTGTAAATTATAAAAAATCTTGTATCTGTCCTTACACTCAGAAGTAGCAAAAAGTAGGAAGGCAATTGTAAGTACAAAAACTGATAAAGAAAAAGGTAAAAAAATCTTTGACAAAAGTAGCGAGACTTCGCGAGACTGCATCGGAAACACAACAATAGCTCTTATTATTTAAACTCTTTTACTTTTTTAGTAAACAAGGCTAATAATAAACTAAGTAGATTAAATGTTGTATATTTATGTTTACTTAAAATACATTTTCAAGTTTCTTATTACCCCAATAGAAGTCGTCATATCCTTTTATAATTTTGCGTACATGTAGTTTGGAGTATCTACTTTAAAATACACAGCATGAGCCATTAAAATTTCAAAGTTGCTTTTTGGCCAAAATAATAGATTTCTATCCCATAGTGTATTGGCGCGTGGCTGTAAAGGGTAGCGGCGCCTTTGTATAAAATAGTCCGATTGCAGGCGGCCTTTTTATGTTTTTTGTATTATTTTCAAAGGGTACCGAATTTGCGCTTTTAAAATGTTCTTACTATACTGTGAAAATATCATTAATGATAATACAAACAAATTATGGTAAAAGTTGGAGCCCTTAATATTAAGAAGTCTATTATCGCGATTAACAGTTTTTTGACAATAATCTTTTTTCATGTATAAGTTGCAAATTGTTAATCTGGAGATTTGTACCAAACCTTATTCTTAAAGAAAAATAAATTCTCTACAAAAAGCTTTCTTCGTAAATTGTGGTCAAATAAGCCGTTTCCATGTAATCGGGCTTTGAACATTGAACTATTTTTTAAATATTGTTATTCTGGGCTTGGTTTTGTTATTACCACATCAATTTTCAGTGGCGTAGACAATTTCATTTCCTAGAGAGGTAATGCAATGGCTGAAGTATGTTTCAACATCGTTTAAAGTGACAAAATTAAAAAAATCGGCCAAAAAAGGTCCTCACTTTAAAACATTTATATATTGTACTAAAACATGTTATATAGTGTATAAACTATTACCAAAAAGCTATTTACTTCCCACTTAGAAACTCATCTACACAACCTCATTGGTTACGACCCTTACAATTTTTTCAACCTTCCTGGGGGAAGGGTAATTACCCCTTTTACCCCCTTTTTACGCCAGTGTCAATATTTAGATAAATTTAACACTTTTAAAAGAAATTTGATGCGTTTAGAAAAAAGGCCTTCTAACATTTTTCAAAATTACGCAACATTGGAATTATTGATGCAAGTCGTTAAAAACTCATCGTTTTTTTGTGGTGTTTATTGACACTTTACCAAGTTTTTATTAATAAAATTAGATGTTTTACATTTTACATAAATATGGTCTTAAAATGAATTTTAATGTAGGTAATAATTTTTCAAAGTAAAAATGTTTTCATAAATTTAGCTTTCATGATTATTCTTCATTTTTCCATTTTTCGCATTAAGTGCTAGGTTACGTTCATAAATCATTACAAAGTACACATTTCTTACATTTCTGTTACAGAGGTCGTTCCTAAATGTATTATTTATTACACTGCTTTCTGTCTTACAGCGTTCAAAAATAGTCTGGGAATGTAACTCACTGATCTGAAAAATAATATTTCAGATCATTGATGTAACTCTGTATTACATTCTTTACCGTGCTCACGAGCGCGGTAACAATTTACCGATTTTGCGCATTTCATATTTTTTATAATTTTTAGATTTGAAAGTTTCTAAAAAGAAACGAAAAATATTTTGCTGATGCTACTATGGTTGTCAGAACAACTTTGTTCATTTTTAGGCTCTTTTATTTAGGTACTGCTTTTTCTCCAAACCACAAAATACCTACAAACTTTTTCTAATTCAAAATAAGGATACCTTTTATTCGCAAACACAAAAATACAGGTTTTTAAATAGATTATTGCATTAATAAGTATTGATTTGTTTAAAAATTGATTTATAGTAAATTAAAACTGTAATTTATATTAGATTATAATCAAATAAATAAACATCTTTAATTACTTTTCGTTACATGCCAGGTTACAAGGGACATTTACGTTTTATTTTCTGAGTAACGTTCAAAAATTGCTTTTGCAATGTAATACATTCCAAATGTCATTTTGATTCCATTACAGAGTACAAGGATTACTTTACATTTTATTTATGAACGCACTCCTAAACAGATTGCTGTCGGTGATTTTAGACATCTAAAGATTTCTTGTGTAAAATTTTTCGTAAGGCAATTTTCGCCATGCAACTTTATCAAAATTGTTATAAATTGTAATTTATTGCAATTTGTTTAATTATCAATTAAATTATTAAATACATATGAATGTAGGGTAGAGCGGGGCTAGTTGAGCAATTTTTCACTTGATCGGTTATAGCTCCTCAACAATATGTCTTAATGGCCTATGATGCATACTGATGGATTGGCAATTTATTCCTTAGCAATAGTGTCCATAATAACTTCTTTTTAGTAAGCTAAATTAAGGAGCTACATCTATTTTAATGTAGATAGTCAGGTATACTCAACGTACCCCATAGGTGAGGTAAGTTGAGCAAGGGTATGGGGCTAGTGGAGCACTTAGAAAGTACAGCCAAATTATAGGTTTAATGTTAGGTAGGTTTACAATAAAAATACATTTTGACAATTTGCTTTTTATATTTATAATCCTATAGTCACAAAACAACAAATCTCATCAATAAAACTGCAACGTACCTATCTTAGCCTAACTACTGAATTTAAACTTGAATATTTGTATAATTATTATTAACATAGCTTATACAAATCATAAAAAAACATTTAAGACATTTAGGAGTCTAAATCTTCATTTAAAACAAAACAAAGTAATTTTTTATTTGGTTAAAAAACTAAAAATCAAAACAACTCCAAGTTAACTTTATTATAGCATTAATTAAAGATTAGACTTTCTATTAATAAACAGACTTTATATGCAACTATCAATATTGCTGATATAATTTAAAAAAATATATTAAATAGATATTATTTGTCTGTGATTTGGCTCCTTTTCTTGGACCAGCCTTTGGGTATGGTCGAAATATTTCCGGAGAAAATTTATGAATTAGATAGGTCAGCTCGTTTTTTTGTTGCTTGTATGGGATGCAGCCTCATATAAGTCTTGAGTAGTATAGGAACCTCTAGTAGTCGAACTTTTATAAGTCCGTATCCTAAAAAAATAAAAAAATCATTTTATACTTCTGTTAAAATCGTGGGGTTAGGTGAACAACTGTAGCTCAACTAACCCCAACCTGAAATTTTAAAGCAAAAGTGAATTTATTAAAAAGCGGATAGAATTATATTCAGTATCTTTATAAAAATCAAAACTGCAATAAATTTACTAAAGATTAACACTTACCTGATTGAAAACGGATATTATTTAACTATCACAGACGAAATATTCTGTCTGAAAATTATTATACTTTTTAATCACAAAATAAACAATACGTGGGGGTACTTTTCTCGATCGCCGCGTCACCACTGGCGGTCGCGCGATGTGTTCCTCTTGCGCAACCCCTTCTTTACGCTATTTGATGCGTTTGCGTACGGTCGATAGTTTTTGATATATTTGGATTGCCCAACTTACCTCTATGCTCAACTAGCCCCGCCCTACCCTACTTACGAATTTAATTTTAAGTTTCTTCAATAATCGAAAAATGTGTTAAGGTACCTAAAAATCATAAAAACATTTACTAAAATAGCTGGGCAGCTGTCAGAAAAAGAAGTCTATAGACTTATCATATTTGTTTCGCAAAAAGAAAAATTATAAATTTTTAAAACCAAAAGTGTTAAATGATAGCTAAAAAAATTTAAAAAATGCCAAGTACAGGTTATAAAAAAATAAATATGCAAAATAAATGAAAAAAGCAGTTTTTCTTATATTTTGGTCCACACTTTTTCTGGTTAGACTGGTGTAGAGATTGCTTTACAAAAAAAACATTGTCAAACCCATTAATGTGGTTGCTAAAGCTATAGTGTTTTAAATTGTATATAAACTTTTCATCAATTTTGCGGTTTAACGCCAGCGCCTCGATGAATTTTAAAAACCAAACAGACCTATTTTTTATTTTTGTAGATATATTTAATTTATAACCATGATTTTTGCAACACTTTCTAAGATCAAACATTATAAATAATAAATAACAAAATAATCAGTGAGCCTCGCCTTAATAGATTATTTTGTTTGAGTTTTTATATTTATAGCGTGCATACATACTAAATATTCTATGCTGACACAGTAAGAATGAAATATCTATAGTGACTCTGTTAAAACCCTGCTTCGAATACTCCAATAATATTTTTTTTACTAATTTATTTTGTTAATACAACATTAAAAAAAAACACATTTTCATTGATTTAATAATTCCATAAAGAGAAATTTTAAAGCTCTCTGATATCACTGAATAGACAATACAATTCACAGAAATACCGATGTCTGTGATTTTAAGTTCTTTGTGCACTTTAAAATTGAATTTAATTAATAAAGTATTCTACTGTATCCGGAGTGGCGTTTCTCCCATGGCTAGACGGGGCAGTCCCCTGGGTTCCCAAGCCCAGGGAGCTCCTTGGGCTCTGTATTGAGCTAGTGAACATTTCCCCACATGCGGAATATAAGTAGACAAAAGTCAAATTTTCTTGCTAACCGTATTTGTCCTAGTGGTTCAAACCGTATTCGAAAATGACGATATAAATCTGAGAATCAAGAAATGTAGGTTTTTACACCGTTGCGTCACAGCCCAATAAGCTTTAAAGTTATGATTGTGATTTTTATTGTTTATGGTTAATATGTACTTTAGTTTACAACGAATGTAAAAATTTTCATTTAAAAGTTTACAAAAAATGACCGAACCAAGTTTTAATGAGTTTACTGCATACGCTCGCCCGACAAAGATAACTATATTGTTTTTAAACCATTACCCGGGATATATTCAAACACGGTTCAATACGTGACGTACATGACATCACCGTTTAGGAAGAAAATGTAATGTTTTTAAAATGTTTTGAACCGTATTAACCACAAAAAATGGCTCAGATCTTTTTTCGTGTGTTTGTCACAGGACTGTATTTTTTAAACGGAACAAGTAAATATTTTTTCTTTTATTTTTATAAAATAATGTTAATTTGTTTATTAAAATAAGTTTCATTTTCTATTTGGTTTTTATTTTTTTATTCCGACGAATATGGAGTAGGTACGTCGAATATGGATTACGACAAATCTGAAGTAAATTGAATTCGGAACACGACGAATACGGAACAGACGAGTTTAAATAATTTAGTTGGGACCCTAGTTCATTTTTTGCTTCCAGGGCTTTTGGTTACCTATCTAGGCCACTGGGTATACGTTTCTTTTTAACAGAAAAACCGTGAATATCGTACAAATAGAACCCACGTTCGCATTGATCTCAATTATAATCACTTAAAATACTTATGAAGTTTAATCCAATCCTTTACTCAATCCGAAACGTGCATATCGCAATTTTTTTCGGATTAAGTTTTATCCGATCAGTTGAATCGGATCCAATATAACTATGTACACGTACTCAATAATAAGTCCAAATCTTTAATTAAAAATAATTCGAATTTGTCTGAAAGGCCTTATACAGGAGTTAATTGTTAGGAGATGATAGACCAGAGGTAGTAGGTTTTTAAAAAGTCCATGGTGACATTACGGCGCTGTTCAAAAATTCCGTGAAATTCAGAAATTGTGTAGTTTAATGTCAGTAGGCAGAGTTTCTTTATGAGAAGGGGTTTAGACATAAGCAAGACTGGGGATAGCTTTTGTCAGGGGCGTGAGGGTGTGAGAATTACGATTTCGGTTGGCAGTTCTGTTCAAAGTTGGTAGCATTATCAGCTGATGACAGAGGCGTGCCTTGTCGAAGCTTTGTTTGGTAAAAACTGTGGAAATTTGCCATTTTCATTTTGGTTGTATATTTTGCAAGGATTTCCAGTTGTTAATGTTTTTGGTTAGTTTAGATACTTCACATATTATTGTTTTTATTTTAGAGATTTTGATAGTGTTTAGTCGAATAGTTTTCAGTCATTCGTGTTTTTATATACATATGATACAGATGAGTGCGTCCGCTAATTAATAGTACACAGGAAAACCACAGATTTCTTATGCGAAAATATCCATTTAGGATTTAAACAAACATACCTATATCCAAAAGTTAATGATAAAGAGATTTAAATATTTTTTATTCATGCATTTCAATCATTTTTGATATGTTTTAAACATTTTAATAAAACTCGGTATCCAGGAGTTTTTAGATATCAGCTATTTATATCTGCGCAGTTGTAATTATAGCTAATACGATGTTATTGAAGGTACATACATACTTTCGGGTGCACTGAACAACTAAAACGTGAATACCTTAAAAACGGTTGTCAAGACCGATTCTTACTAAATATACCTTTTTTGTGCAGAAAGCAAGCTTACTAGTTTACATACATACAGAGTAGTAACAAAAAATTGGGTAGTTTTAGAGAATTTGAAATAGTGTACCCATCGCTCTCTAGTCTACACACAAAAATTAATATTCGATCTGAAAAGCTAATGTTTAAAAACCCCTAGATACCGTTTTATTAATATATTTAAAAAGGGGGAACAATTATCGAAATAAATTTACTTCTTCTTTTTACTATATATGTATCTTCCTTATTATAAACTTTTGGATATTAGGTATGTTTGGTTAAATCTTAATATTTTGGCATAAGGAATCTGTGGTGTTTCTGTGTACCATTCATTAGCGGACACCCTGTATACAAAGTTTTTAAAATTGTTTTTGACTTACGGAACCATGGAAAATGTTTGACTCTGCCAGGTACCTCAACGTCCTGTCGTCGCTTTGATAATTTTTAATTTTCAATATTTAAACCACATTTATGTTTTTGTTTTAAGTTATGCCTATTAAAATAATCCAATAAATTTTGTTTACAACATACAGTTCTTTTTTGTTTTATCCTTAATTCTACGCCACTGATCTGCCTAAAATCAAACATGGCCGAAAATGTCCCGACTTGACGTCACAGCCGTGCTAGCCAATATGGCGAAAGTCGTGACCTTATCTCATCAATCGACTTTGGTCAGTAGGTATATTGTTTAAGGATTTGAAATATACTTGGATAAATTCCTTCCAATGTGTTCTAGTCTTGGGTTTTTGCTTCTAGTATTACTTTGGTTGGTATAGCGTTGGTATGGATTATATCCTATTTAAAAACAAATGTAATTAAGCAATGTTTAGCTTTTAAATGGAAAAATTCCAAGTTGGGTGGCTGTTACAGCTGTTTTTTAATGATTATGTAAATGTAAAGCTATTACATTGAAGTTTTAATTAGCTTGTTAGCAATATGCTGTTTTAATTCCTATTTTGGCCAGTTAATTATCGTGTTTTAAAACGCTGACGCTAAGTTAAATGATGAAGATATGAAGTATTAACGCCTACTTCTACTATCCATCAATACTTCGATCTAGGAGTGAATATATATATAACCAGTTTTTTATTGGCTATTTCTATTATAAGTTTAAAAATAATTTCAATATTAAAACCTTATTTTTCATTACTTTTCTTCAGACTTGCAAGTGGATCCTTAACAGCAGACAATATATGTTTTTTTTTTATATTTTGGGACAGTTTACAAATATTTAGGTCTAAGTAGCAGGGCCAGATTAACTGTTTGGGGGGGCTCTAGGCTGTACTTGTTGAGGCATCTATTTTATTTTATGGTGCCCTACGCTTCACAAAGAAAATAAAATTGAATAACCTTCCCTGTGTGGCGCCCATTTTATCTTACGGCGCACTATCCAGAAATAAAAGTGAAGACCTAAAGAAAAGGTATTTTCTTGGGTGGCGCCAATTTTATCCCTCGGCGCCCTATTCAGAAATGAAATTAGAAGTTCAAAAATAAGGTCCTACCCTGTCTGTCGCCTATTTTATCACGTTTTATCACGGCGCCCTAGGCTGTAGCTTAGTCAGTCTAGTGGGTAATACAGCACTGCTAAGTAGTTAACGTATCTTGGGCGTCTTAAGTTATTTAAGAGAAAGACTTGACGGTTTGGAGGGTTAAAAAACTTGCTCTGATAGGAACACTTAGAAACGCGCGCACCTTTAAAAAACTGAACAATTTTCTACAGCTTATTAATAGACAAGAGCAGAAAGCTTCTCTGCAAGACTGGTGTCTCATTAATACCGCAAACAACTTATTTGTGGAAGGGAGGTCTCTTTCACAGGACCTTAACTTGATATTGAATTGGGGCGACAAAAGTCTCGTTCAATTTAATGCATCCAAAACTCAATCATGTTTCTTGTCGCGGAAAAAATTATCAAACACTCACCTTTTGCTTATGAGTGGCCAGGTTTTGCAGAGCAAGGACAAATTCATCCTTGTGGGCATCTCATTTGAGAACAACCTCAACTGGCATAAACACAACCTATCTATAGCCATGGTGGCTTCCAAAAGCTTGGGTTTCTTTTCCGAGCAAAAAGGTATTATTCCTCTTTCAATTTATACACTTTGTATGTGTCCCAAATTCGACCATCTTTGGAATATTGTCTGGGGAATGGCGTCCCCCACAACCCTTAGCATTCTTGATGCCATTCAAAGAATAGCTGTTCGTCTTAATGATCCTCTACTTACTAAAATACTTTCTTCTTTTGCCTATCGTCGAGCTGTAGGAGATCTATCACTGTTTAGAGATTCTTTCACGGCTTCTGCTCTGACGAGTTATCCAGTATAGTCCCTCCACTTGCAAATCCCAGCATAGAGACCGCGCATATGCATCTCTATTCCCTTCACTTCCCATTTTGTTCGTTCTTTTATCCCTAGAGTTTTTAGACTGTGGTACCTACTGCCAGCGAAGGTCTTTCCTTCCCCCCAAATCTTCAAGTTTTTAGGTCCCGTGTTAACAAACTTCCTCTTACCTTGCTTAAGACATCCACGGTACGTTAGTATTTAGGCCTTCGGCCTTCGTGGATTGTCCAGGGATAAAAAAAGGGGATAGAACATATCTAAAGTTGTGTAAAATGCCATTTTTTAGGCATGGGAACAATATTTCAAAGGATCAAATATTTATATTTGAAGGTAAAAGAAATACTTATTTGTTGGCTTAATAATACCCTGCTGCACCAATGGATAAAGTGTGTTTGTTTTAAATAAGGAAGATATCTAGATTTAGAACGTGTGGTTAACTAGAATAAATATCAATTTTAGTGCGCATAGTGTCCTCTGATTAATTTATTTCATAGCACTGGAATTTAACAAATGATGACGCGCAATATTTTCTCGGTCTCCCCAAAAATAAATACCTTATATTATTACCTTATTTTCTCATTTTATTAATTTAAAAGAAACATTGAGCAAACCCCGAGTTACTTTATACAGAATCAGCTAAATTAAGTCATTCATAGGCAATGTGTGTTGAACGGAGAAAGTCTAATACGAATGCCGGCATGTAAACATTTCAGAATGGGTGACTAATAGCTAGTGTTTAATTTGCTATTGCATTACTGGCCGATATACCTTTAAAAATATCTGATTCGATATACAGGGTGTTACAGAATGTTGTCAACAAAACCCGGGGGCGGGTTTAACATTAAAAAATAGGAAAAAAGATCATATAAACAAGGGTCCGGAATTGCTTCGTTTTTGAGATACAGGGCGTTGAAATTTTTTAAAAATTTTTGATTTTTACTAACTTTTAAAAAATCCTTTTTTCAATTTTCTTTAAATTTGGTGTGTGTGTTTGCAATAGTAATGGGTATCTTTTGAATTAATTACATTTAAAATATTTATTCCATTGGCGTCCCCGGGGGTATCTTAGGTCATATTAATGAGAAAAAATATGTCACGCCACTGCGTTTTATTAGGTTTCAGTTAGTTTTTAGATTGCGCAACTAAAAATACAACTTTTTGTCTCTCTACTTTTTTGAGTCTCGCTTCGTTTTTAAGGAAAAAAATAATTCTCTGAACGCGGCTTAAGTAAAACGAGAAAATAATGTACAATGCTTGCAATTTTATTAATTAATAATTCAAATAATAACTAAACGAAATACATAATTTAAATAAAACAACAAATTTCAAACTGTCCAAAATTTATTCGTTAATGTTCTCACGTCAGTGGCGTTCGTGGTGGTAAGCAAAAATTTTTAAAAAATTTCAACGCCCTGTATCTCAAAAACGAAGCAATTCCGGACCCTTGTTTATATGATCTTTTTTCCTATTTTTTAATGTTAAACCCGCTCCCGGGTTTTGTTGACAACATTCTGTAACACCCTGTATACAGGAGACGGTTATGACATAACCCCGGCTTTACACGGTTGGAGGTCGCGAGGGAGAGAAAATAGCAGGAAGAAATTTACAACCTGGGTCACGATTTTCGACTTAGGAAGTAAAAATTTCCGTAGGAAAGGATTTCTTCCATCTCTTTTCAAACTGCCTACTAACTTTTGATTGCAAGAGAAAGAGGCAAGCAAAACACCTTTTCAATCAGAAATTTCTACTCCTCAAGTCGAAAGTCTGGGCTCTGGGTATATTCTGTCAGCTGATGATTAATCCAGTGGCATCTAGAATTTGTGTATTTTTATTTGCGTAGTTTGGAAAGTGATATTTGTTAAAAAATGTTTTTTATTTAAAGTTTAAAAAGCAAGCAACATAATAATAACTGAAAAGTGTTGTGTAAACGATTGTTCTAATAATTATATTTCAATAAATATTAGGACCAAAAGGGTTCAAGGTGACATAAAAAAAACACCGCCAATATAGCCCATAACATAAAACCCCTTTAATATATTGACTTTGCGGTAATTTATGGGCAATTAATTTGCCCATAAATTCGATCATAAAATAATATTTTTATAGCGAGAGCATTGATTAAACAGGGAAATTCATAGATTAAATAAGGTTTTTATATTTATATTTATCCTAAGTATCAGCTTTTGAACATACCAGGTGTCAATTTGAAAACTTCCCACCCTTAATATCTTTCTTGGAGTTAAAAATATGACAAATCGGAAAGACCCGTCAATTTTATTTGTAAGGGGGACACTTAAAATGAATATTTTTAGCCTTCTTGTTTCAACCCCTAGGAGGGGTAGATGTCACCCTTAGAATATTAAATGGGAATGGGGTCAAGTGATACATCATTTTAAAGCTCCTGACGAGTACTTTATAACCCTAGAATATGAAGTCAATATCTTCACCTATAACAAAATGGCGGTACTTTAAAAATTACCTAAATACCTGATTTGGATGGCCATATTTCGAAACTAATAAAGTTAGATGTACCTAATGTGGTGTTTTCTTAAAGCTCTTTTAAAGGTCTTTTTAATGGTGATACTGGTAGTAATATACAGGGTAGAAGAAAAAGTACATATTTTTTATTTAAGAACCCTGTATATTATTTTACCATTAAAAGACCTTTAAAAGAGCTTTAAGAAAACACCACATTAGGTACATCTAACTTTATTAGTTTCGGAAATATGGCCATCCAAATCAGGTATTTAGGTAATTTTAAAGTACCGCCATTTTGTTATAGGTGAAGATATTGACTTCATATTCTAGGGTTATAAAGTACTCGTCAGGAGCTTTAAAATGATGTATCACTCGACCCGCCTTCTCATTTAAGAATTTTGGGGTGGTGGCCCTGGTGGTTAAGGGGTTAAAGGGGCGCCGTCCAATTTTTGTAAAAAACGTTCCCCCTCAATAAATATCTTGACGTGTTTCGGCGATTTTCTCAAATCTGTCTCGTTTCGAAGATAACTTGAGTGGAAAGTTTTTAAATGGACACCCTGTATATAGAAATGCTTAGATAAAACCCAATATTTTGGCATATTGGTAGGGGAGCCCAAGAGGGGATTTCGGGATTGACTACAGCGCGGCAGATTTATATACCGGAGGATACCTTGTACCCGGTTAAGTACCTCTACCAAATAGGAGCCCCGTATATAAGGCCGATCGTAAAAAACAAAAATAAATCCATCAGAAATTGTCGAGCGCGTTAGATTAAGATAGGGTGACTTAATTACATGCTAAACAGTCGATATTCCACTGATCAACAATTAAGTAACGTAAAAAAAAACGAAGGGCTACAAAGTTGTAAAAAAACGTAATTTTGACATTTTTGAGCGTGGCTATTTTATTTATTTTGAAGAAAAGAATTTAGGGATAACAAAAAATATATAATCCGATACTATCCGAACGATATACAAACCGAAATAATAAGTAGTAGTAGTATTTTTTTGACATATTTAAAAATCTATAGCCGTTTCCCCCACTGGATAACCATGGGGTTTTTAAAAAAGTAAATACTGAAACATATACAGGTCGGATAAGGCCACAGTTTAAAATTATTTTACTCTATACAGGATGTCTCAAAAAGTGTGACGTATAAAAGTTATATTTTTTTAAATGGAACATCCTATATTTTATGACGGTTTTAGATTCTACTTTAAAAAATAACTCAAGTTTGTTAATAGTACTAAGTATCTAATTTTATTCGTTTTTGTGATATTTGATTTTTTTCAAAATGGAGGGGTTATTTTAACAATATAAACTCCTTAAACTTTAAAATTGGTTACAATATTAGAAAAAGTCTGCCATATCATACGTAGCCCAACTAACAAAAATGTTTTATTAAATTTAGTCTCTGCAGCAATTTTGTTTTATTATTGTTTTAAAAACGTTTTATGGAAGTATGTTTGTTTTATAAATGTTGCGAGGATGGTAATTTAGCTGTAAGAACTTTTTGTTTTATAAGTATGTTCTAAGAACGTTCTTAAAACATGTTTTTAAAACAATTTACCTGTTGGAGCAAAAATATTTTAAAAAGGTTTTATGAAGGTGATAACTAAGACAGTTTTGTTTTTAGAAGCCCTTTATAAAACATTTTTTGAGTGTTAAATTCAACCTTTATAAAATAGTTTTATAATTGTTTCTAATAAAACAAATTTGTTGCTGACCACCTTTTATTCTCCGCTGGTGCAATTATAAAACAGTTTTATAAAGGTTTTTAAATTGGTTATTCAACCCAAAAAATAAAACAATTAAAAAACAATTTTATGTCATTGGAGAGTAAAATATCTCAAACAACACCTTTATAAAGTATTTGGTGAGATTTAAAATTTATAATTAAATTCGAATGTATATTTTGTAAACTGACATTATAGTGTGTGCGTGATCCTGTGCATAAAGAGTCTTTCACTTATTTTTATAGAACTTTTTAATATTAAATAGTTATGTCGAAACAAGAGTGCATAGATAAGTGGAAAAACCTAAAACGGAGTGGTGGATTTCGCAGGAAGGTTAAGAAATATTACAAAAATTCCTCGATAATTTCAAAGAAACAAATAAATGCTGCTGCACTTAGTGATGGCGAATACTCTGGAATATTGCCTGAACAAAACACAAACTCTCAATATATTAGGGCAACCGATCTAAATTTTGAAAATGAAACGGAGGCATCAAATGAAGTTGAAAATTGGCTCGAAAATGAATGTGATGAGGAAATTGTGGAAAATGTGCTCGAGTTAGAAAAGGATGCACAGTTCCGACAAAATATTAGAACCTGGGCAGTGTCTTCCAACGTACCCCATGCAGTGCTTAAAAGTCTTTTTCGGCATGTGAATGATCGGTTTCCGCACCTACTTCCTCAAGACCCTAGGACCTTACTAAAAACTTATCAAACTGTTTCGATAAGCAAATTTGACACAAGTCGGCAAGTACGCTGTCTACTGCAAGTCGGCAATACTGCTTGCTCAACGAACAACGACAAAGGACTCGGCCCAGCCAAAAGCTATATCCGCAACACCGCTAACGCACTTAAATTTATAATTGTTTTGTGAGACGCCTTTTCCGAACAATTATGTTTTAATAATGTTTTATACATGTTCCGACGGTGACAAATAATAAGTGTCGCCACCTTGAGTATATTTAAAGGATTAATTTTGTTTTAAAAAGTAGATTTAGGAAGCAAATTTGTTTTATGAAGGTTCTGTGAATGTTGCAGCCGCAATAAAAGTTAAAAGCACCCTCGTGAGGAGATTTGGCAAACTATAAAAGCAAACAAACATCCTTGGACAAATTTAAGCAATACAGAGCAGTACTAAGGTACCTGTGGTATTAATTTTAAGATAAAAAAAAAGAGTTATATTTTATAGGGATGTATTTAAATTTGTACGATAAAATGTTATAAAAAGTAGTTGTTAAAATGGTTATGATTTATTACCTAATTATACACCATGGTGTCAAAACAAAATTTTAAAAATACATGGTGTTTTAAGAATAAGGTTCCCTAGAAGCCCTAGAAGAGGCTGAAAAAAGGTGTTCGGTTTCTTAAAAACTGTGATATCTCTATAAATAAATGGTTTTTAGGGTAAGGTAAGAAAAGCAAGTAGAAATAGGTAAGTAATATAGGTAAGATAGATAGCTAGGTAAGTGTTGGTAAGCAAAGACAAATTTAAAGAATCACTTTTTAAAATCATTCTTTAAGGGGGTAAAATGGGTAGTTTTCTCTATTTTAAAAAGAGTTATATATTCCTACATACAGGGTGATTCAAAAGTAAGCGGCATCCTTTTAAGGGCGTAATTCTTGCATAGAAATAAGACAAAAACTTTCTATTAACATGGGTTCGCAAACGCTTTGCTTCTGAGATACAGGGTGTTAAAAGTAAAAAATGCTATATTTTCATTGAACTAAAAAATTATCCGCCAATACTTTTTTTTAAATAAAAACTATTTTCATAATCTTTAGTTAGTTTTTAACAAAAATGATCTCTTGACTTTTTCGGCGCGACTAACGGTTTTGGAGTAAAACAGTAAATAAAAAATCTCCATTGTAAAGATGCACAAAATGGAGATAAATTTATTTTATCTACAACTATTAAGTAATGGTTGCATAACTAAACATGCTTTGTACTAATAACAACATTCATTATTTGCCAAACATAAGTAATGGATTGACATTGACAGATCGATTGAGTAATGGACTCATTACTCAATCGTTGTGTCAATTTCAGTTTATTATTTATTATGTATCATCAAATTGACATTAGTTACTGATAGTTGTCAAATTTAATTTTAAACAGTCAAAAATCAAAATTATTTTTTACCTACTTTACGATAAATGTATACATAAAGTGTAAAGTTGTAGATAAAGTATAGTATTTAACACGCATACAATGCCTATTACTTGACTCAGACGTTACAACTCTCGCCTGCGGCTCGAGTCGCAAACATCATCATCGTCAAGTAATAGCCATCATTATACGCTAATTAAATAATATACTATTATTTGTTTACTCCAAAACCGTTTGTCTTGCAAAAAAGTTACAAAGTCATTTTTGTTAAAAACTATTGGGAGATTCCGAAAATAATATTTATTTTTAAAAAAGCAGTGACGTATCGGTTCTTTAGTCCAATCAGTATTAAAGATAGCGCAAGCAAAGCAAAAAAAAATTGTTACCTCTTAAGGAAGTCGTTTTATAAAATAAAAAAACGATAATAATATATTGACACTATGTGATAGTTTTTAGTGTTAGATAGATCTAGGCGGAACAGAAAGACTTCGTATTTCTGTTCGGCCTAGGATAGATAGGCTAAAATTGAAAATACATATTTTTTAAGATTATCGCTTAAGAGGGAATATCACCCTATGAATTGCTGTTGTTTAAATAACTCCTTTATTTTTAAAGATAATAATTGATTGCGGTTTTCACTAATGATATTCTTATGCGTATGAAAATGGCGCTATGTAGTCCTTTTTTTTCATTTTTTATTTTTAACGATTTTATTTTCTTTATTAAAATAAAAATTAAAAAATTCTCAACATAGCGCCAAAGCCAAAACGTTTTTAGACAACTTATTTAGATGGCAAAATACAATATTTTCATAAATAAAGCGGAAATCCTGACAATACGAAAGTTATCCTAACCGGTCAAAATTCTGGGAACATCAGTAATCATAACTTATATGACATCACTGTAAGCGAAATCAGAGGCAATAAGTTAATATCGGGGTTAATGCAATACAATACAAACAAAAGCCATGTATTTTTTGGTCGAGAAAGGGTTTTTAATTCACAAAAAAAGAACCTAAAACTACTAGGTATGGCCTTAAAAACCTTTTGTACGGCCTGTAGAAGGTTTAGACTTCCTTTCCATGTGCATATCTAAAGGCAAATCGTTTTTAAAGTCCTAATATAAGCCATGGAAAATAACCTATTTCTGACATATTTAGCCTAACCTAATTACTTCGTATGGAAATTCGTTCATTTTAAACAATGTTGTCAACACAGCGACAGCATCCAAATCGGACTAAGGCTTGGTCACGTGCTTATTATCCCTCTTAACCCAAAAACCACAACGTGAGGTCGCCCGTGAGACGGCCGTTTGGTTTTATATTCCAGTCTTAATAAAATAATGCACAACGATAATAAAAGATAAATAAAGTTTATGGACATTACAAACTATACAAACAAGGTACAAAGAATCGCAAACTCAACTTCAGTTATGGACTCAAGAAGTTCACTGTTGTATTAATTATATTACGGTTTTTACATTAGTACCAAAAAATCAACATTTTTAGTACTTATGAGATGACTTATGAGCAAGCAGTCAAAATTTGGCTCCATGGATTTTCTAAAGGATAACTAATACTAAATAAACTTACATTTGTTATCTATTTTTTTCCTCTTACATAAATAGGTTTCTATTTTTACATCATGCCTTTCGATAAAACACGATGTCCTAATGCGGCCCTGTCCTGGCCTCGCATATAATGTATTTTTCATTATGTTTTATAAATGTTTTATTAAACACAAATTTGTTTTTTAATTGTTTCCAGACGAACAAAATTGTTTTATTAAATGGTCGCCATTTTAGACCAGTTTAACGTAATTGATTGGCAGCTATTTTGAAATTGTAAGGAAATATCTATTTAAAATAATAAAGAATTGTAATAACGTGTTTTTGAATGGTAATTTATTTAACAAAATTTTGTAATTAAGTGCGATATTAAACAGACTACCATAGTAAAAACTTAAATTTAATATATGGGTAAATTTATAAATTTTATTTTTTTTAAATTTCATTATTTTTGAGGCGCGTGAAAATTATACTACCTATATACCATATGTTATACAGAAAATTTTTCTCCACACGTCAACATCTAGTACTATATGCCTCAAAAAGTCAATATAATTATTCAAATGTCTGACTATATATATACTCTAGTGTAGGAACAAGTTTATTAATGTCATCCATTTTTATTTTACGTGGAGCAAGATTTGGGAAGTGAGCCTACCTGTTAAAAACATTTTCAAGAGAAAATTGTTTTTATCAGCACAATTACAAAATAAAAATATTTTATACCCATGTTGCTCACAGCAAAAAGTTTTACAGCGGACATTCTTAAACCACTTTTAAAACAGTTTTATAATTGTTCTATAAATGTTTTATACCGTACATAAACCCTTGACACCTGTTTGTTTTATAAATGCTTTTCATAAAACTGTTTTATTATTGTTTTAAAATAGGTTTTATGATTGCTCTAAGAACGTTCTTAAAACAGTTTTATAAAGGTTCCCGGAACCCTAATAAAACAAATTTAGCGAACAAAATTGTTTTATAAGTTGTGCCCATTTCTGCTTTATAAGGGTTGTAAGAACGTTTTAGAAATGTTCTTACAACCTAAGAGGTTTTATTAAATTTGTTGTAAGAACGTTCTCTCAACCCTAATAAAACAATGAATTGTTAGTTGGGAGGTCAAATCAAGATCAATTATTGTGCAGGGTGATCAAAAAATAATTTCAATTTTTTAGAAAATCAAATAGCCATATCTCTTCTATTTTAAATGGAACACCCTGTATTTTTTTACGTCACATGATGACAAACAAAATACTTTTTCAAATGGTGTATAGGTTGCCTATACCTATCTTTTATACTTTTTAAGTAAATTCCGTTTTAACATATTTTTATTCCAAATGTCTATTTAAATGTAAGTAGACTGTGATATAGCTATGTCTATTTACTAAGCCGTTATTGCAAAATATAAATTTGTTGGAAAAAAGCACAAAATTAAAAGATTTTGTATTATCTGCCACTATTTTTAAAATTCACAAAAAAATCTTTAGTTGCTTATAATGCTACTTCCAATAACACTTATTTCAGCTGAATGTGGTAATGATAAAACTTGTGTTTTTAAATAATCCTAATAACGCCTCTGGTCAGTTATGACGACATGCTGTGACCTATAACTCTTTTTATCCATTATCCATAATCACTGTGTCAAATCAGATGGTTTCTCCTGGAATATTTTTCAGGATTAACTCTAGACTAAAGTAAACCATTTTTTCACGTCCTACCAGTATTATATCATCTTGTTGTTGTAGAAGAAGGGTTTTTATTTAAAATGATTGAAATTTCTTTTAAACACTAGTAATCAATAAATTGTCGTTGTTATTTTCATAAAAAAAAAAAATATTAATGGCTGCTATGTCACAGTCAACTTTAATTTAAATAAACATTTGGACTAAAAATAAAATAAACAGATTTTTACTAAAAAACACAAAAGATAGGTATAGACAACCTATACACCATTTAAAAGAGTATTCCATTTGTCATCATGTGACGTAAAAAAATACAGGGTGTTCCATTTAAAATAAAAGAGATATGGCTATTTAATTTTCTGAAAAATTGAAATTATGTTTTGATCACCCTGTCCAATATTTGATCTTGATTTGAACTACGTATGATATGGCAGACTTTTTCTAATCTTGTTACACATTTTAAAGTTTAAAGTGTTAAAGTAAATTCAATTTAATTTTACCTCTGCATTTTTCAAAAAAATTAAATATCACAAAAACGAATAAAATTAGATACTTAGTACTATTAACAAACTTGAGTTATTTTTTAAAGTAGAATCTAAAACCGTCATAAAATATAGGGTGTTCCATTTAAAAAATATAACTATGATACGTCACACTTTTTTGAGACACCCTGTATAGACTAAAATAATTTTATACTGTGGTCTTATCCGACCTGTATATGTTCCAGTATTTACTTTTTTAAAAACCCCATGGTTATCCAGCTACAGACCGTGTCGAATATGGTGGGCCACCCTGTATATATCTAAGGCAATCTTGTACATTACGGTAATATAATAATTATCATTTACAGTTAGTGCTGGTGACACGGTACGACCTTAATAAATACGAGGAAATATTTAAAGTAACCTAATAAATGACAGTCGAAATTAGCTGTTAATTTAAATTCAGTATTATCGAAAATAAAAGAGGTTAACGTAAACATATCGCGATACGTAGTACTACATGTAGTACAACAATTTAGAATTTAAACACTGGTTTCGGTACGATTGTGGACAACTTTATTTTTTATGTAATCAGCTCGAAAACAGGTATTATCGGTTTTAAAACAAATTAACTACAAATTGCCAATGCAGTACCGTTTCGAGCATTTTAACTTTTATTTTTAACAGGATTGTGAACTATTTTTAATTTTTTTTATCTTTTTTGACATCCCACGAAGGTCTATGCCGAAATACCAGAGTACCGTGGGTGTCGGGTTATTAGATGTTTAACCCATCGTTCCCCTGTTCCGTCAACGTTGTCGAAGCACTGAAACATGCAGTTATGCATTTCACAGCACATTTTAGACAACGCGGTAGTGCCACCACGGTCGTTATTTTTAAATAACTACTACCCAAATATGTCTCCCCGCTGGGAATCGAACCGCCGACCTCTGGCTTCGAAGATCAAAGCTCTGTCCTCTAGGCCACAGGGGAGACAATGTGACAAAAATGTTTTTAACTAGGTATATTTTCAGAAAAGGCTGTTTTCCTGTAAACTTTAGGACAATAAAGTATGTTTTTCTCCAACTGGACGGGAAATTACATATTTCCAATACGTCTTCTTACCTCCAAAATGCAATATTCCTCTAGGTTTAAGGCGTTGCTAGACGATGTACTTTTCCGGTCATGGCCGGGAATATTTTTTCGGGACGCTCACCTTTTCCTTTGCTTTCAATATTTACTGATGAGATTTGTCAAAGTCATATCATTTTTCGTAAATTAAAAATTACTATTGAGACAATTAGCGAAACAATGAATTTAAAGTGATTATGATTTTTAAGTTTTAGATGTTTAGAGAATGGTTAAACTAGCTTTGATGTTGTAATACGTTTTCTAGACATTATTCGCCGCTTAAATTTTTAAAATTTTAACTTCAGTTTAAACAGTAATATATAATTTGCCAAATGTTGCTTCAGAAATTTAACATTTAAACACTTGTCAAACCCAGCGTCCTATTTCGATTAAAAAAATTGGTTTGGTTTAGTAATAAAAACATATCCTAGACCAGGGGTTCCCAAACTTATGTAGTGTGGCGCCTTTGAACACTTGCAATTCTCTTACCAACGCCCTTCAAAAAAATGTTCTTACCTCAAATGAAATTTTTTTATTCTTAAAACAATTTAAGAGCAAAAAAAAAAGCTTTTTGGTAAAAAGTTTTTGTTTTACTTTCTTTTTTCTTACTTGGCGTCCCTCCCAATTATCATTAGTGGTAGGAAACAATTATTTAAAACCAGAGACTTCTATTACTTCATTTTCTTTTACTTTCTTTTTACCTTACATTTGAAAAAAACCTTGACTCTACTTTGTCCCATCAACCACGACTCTCTAGGAAGGGCACTGCGACGCCCCAGAGCGTCGCGACGCACATTTTGGGAAGCCCTGTCCTAGACAATTGAAAATTGTATATTGTCAAGAAATAATTACATTTAAAAATTTTAAAGAAAATATAATAGTTAATAGTAGGTACCACTAGAAGGACAACGATTTGAAAAAGATTCGTCTATGCATGGGCGCCGGCAGGATTACTTCCAGGGAGGGAGCATGTGTGTAAAGGTAAAGAAATTTCTGAAGACCAAAAGAAAAAAAAATAAAAAGATCCTTACCTAAGAAAACGTACGTACTACATATATACGTACTACGTATTTACATAATTCCAATCGGGCGGGTATTTTGTTCAAGATATTTCGCTTATCGAAAATATGTATATGGTTGGAAATAAGTCCTACTCTGGCAAAATGCACCCCCTTTCACGCCCCCTCCCGGCGACCATGCGTCCATGAAAAGAACATAACCATGGAAAAAAAGTAAAGGATTTTCTATATGAAATGTTATTTGTAATTTTTTGTTTTATTACATAAAATACATTTTTTTTAACATGAAGTACCCGCGTTTTTATTTGGTTTAATAATATATTATTGAGGTAATTAGTTGTATGGTGTTAAAAAATTAAAAATAATATGTATTTAAAATAAATAAAACCGATTGTTTATTCCATGTGAAGCACTTGTTATTATGTAAAGATTTTTTGTGCAATTTTTTTACTTTAGCTTACTTTATTATTATTCCTATTATATTCGTTATAAAAGATGCGTCAGAAGAATGCAGTTTAATGATGTGTATAGAAAAAGTCTTCCAGGATGGACACAAGCCAGAGATGTCATATCGAAAAACATCGACCTGCGAATGGCACTAGAAGAATTCACGGGTTATTTTGGATCCCGTGGTCTTTCGGTGCCATCCCCGGGAATGATGGTACCATCACCCAGCACACATCTTTACCGATATCAAAAACACACTGGAGAATCAGATCAGATACTTACTTTACAGGTTATGGAAACGACCCGACCATAGGAAATTACATAGTATAGTAAAGCAGTGGCAATACTCGACGTGGGGTGTGCTCGAGCCGTGTCGCCGTCCGACGAAAGGGGGAAGCGGTACGTTGCGGCCCCTGATCTCGTTTGGCGCCAAACGGCGCGCTCATTGCAGAGGTGAATTGTAGGAGAGTACATTAAAGATTAGTGGAGAGGATTAAATGCATGTATTCCCTATGATTAGCCGTTCTGTTTCCATACCGGTATGTTTAATAATAGTGTATGTTGTATTTGTTGTGTTAAGTCAATTTTTGTATACCTGCTTACTCATCAATAGTTTTTTGGCATATTTTTTTTGCTGCAATTTTTCCATTTGCCTATTTTTTCAAAGAATAATTGCAGGAAGAAACTTTAAAACTATGTATGTTAGAAAGTAGTCATCTTGGTTTTTTAGTTACAAAAAAAAATACGTCGTGCCAGGTCGATGTTATCTATAGAGTTTTAATATTTTGAACTATAGCAAGTAGAGATTAGATAATGAACGCATAAAAGAACTTTGCATGACAACTGGACGCTATGGTCTCGCTTTGTCGTTGCTTTGGAAGATCTCTTTTCCACGCATTGGCAAAAATTGTCCATGGAAGTTTTTAAGTGGCTTGATGTGTATAAATAACACTGTCAGCGAATCTTCAGTCAATACAATTTTCAATTACTTAATTGATATCTTTTAGGTTAAAACAATATATCAATATACTATAACAATAGTGCAAAGATGCACTATTGTTATAGTATATTGATATCTTCTACCGATTTATATTAAATATCTCATAAAATTGCTAATTTTGAGTAATATAATTACTTGACTGGGCCCAAAAAACAAACATTTTTTTCTAAGTGTACCGTAAAAATATTGTTCATGACGACGCTACAGAAGAAAAATATTCCGAAATTTTTAGCCCATTAATAATCGACCAATTTATATTCGTAAAGAAAATTAAATTTTCACTTGTAATACCACTGGTGCTAAATTTATTTCCGGAATTTTTTCAAGGTCACGAATATTTTGAAAATTTTCTTAAAATATTCGTAGCCGAGAAAACATTTTCCGGAATAATTTAAGCACGTGTGGTATTCGGTAAGAAAATTTCACACCAAGTTTGTGTTAAACAATATTCTTTTAAATTAATATTTGTAACTTTGACACGAGCTTTAAAATTTTACCATAAAATAAATATTTTCCATTTTACCAATTGTAGTTGCAAATATATGTAATTTTAGAGCTTATCATTGTTTATTCTGTTATATTTTATATACCTTATATTACTACAGTTGGTAAAAATAGTTTAATTTTTTTAGACCCATACCTTGCTTTCGTTTGCTCTTCACCTATGTCTAGTACTTCAGTCTTATGATATTATTTTACCAACTGTAGTTGTATAAAATTGTCATTTAGGGTCTTAAAACCTTACATTATTTTATATTATGTTATGTCTGAAATACTACAATTGGTGCAAAATAACATTTTCTTTAATTATGTATGTGAATGACAGACATGACGTTAAAACAAATTCAATGATTATGTCAAAAAATGTTCGCTATAGTTCGCTTCAGGGTACCCCAGGCAGGAGAAAAAAATTTCAGATAAATACTTGTGTTGTCATGGTAATACAACCAAAAGTACACATTTAATTGGTCAAGAAACAGTGGTGTGGAATTTTCTACAAAAATGCTTTTTAGTAAATTTCCGTAGAACATTTATTCCGCCGTTTTCTTGTAATCGCGCCTTAAATATTATTTACCTTTTTTAATTTTTTTTTAGATTCTTGATTTTTTAAACTACAATAAATATTAATATCTTTATAAAACAAATAATTATTCTTAAGAGCATAAAATTTCCCTTAAGAATAGCACCGGCATACACAAAAAAAAATATGTGCACCGGACGCGACCTTTCTACGGGTATGTTTTTCGACCCTGTGAATCCGAATTTGAAGTTAGTTTAGGCCGTACAGGTCCCAATTTGGAATAAATTGCAAAAAACGTAAAAAATGGGTAAACATTTTTGCTATTTCTTACGGTGTTTTGCTATTTACTCAAAATTGGAAGGTGTACGTCCTAAACTAAATTAAAATTGGAATTCAGCGGGTCAAAAAACATGCCTCTAGATCAGAGTTGGGTCGAATACCAGAAAAAGAAAGTATTTGAATACCGCATATTTGAATACTCGGAAGAAAAAATAATCCAAAACTCGGTATTCACGAATACCCGGAATCGGTATTCGAATACTGGAAAAAAAAGAATCGAATTCTAGAAGAAAAGAAAAAAACCGATGATTAAAAATTTGAAAAGCAAAAAAAGGTCCTCACCTAACTTTTTGTTCCCTTTTGGTATTCTACTCGTGACAATTTTGGTATTCAAATTACTGCTTACACATTCCGGTATTCGAATACTCGGAACGCCGGTATTCGAATACTCAAAAAAATATTCGTCGAATACTTCTAAAGTATTCGAATACAGAATCCCGAATACTAACCAAAAAAGTATTTGCCGAATACCAAATACCAAACACACACATGTATTCGAATACTACTCGAATACCGGCAAAATGTATTGTAAATACTATTCAGAACACCGAGTATTCGAATACGACCCAACTCCGCCCTAGATAGGTTGCGTTCGGTTTACAGAAAGCTTTTATTTTTTTTATATATGGGCCACCAGTGCACAAAAAATAAGTTTTTTCAACGACTACTTGTGAAAATAGCACATAGCTCACTGGTTTCATGCCTAGAAAATGCGTTATATCACACTAGTGTTGCAAAGTACTTTACAGCACTCGTGTGATATATATTATGATGTCATTCTAAAAACTGCTATTGATTTTGCAAGTGACGTATTTATTGTAGTGACAGTAAAAAAACGTTTTACTTACCTTAAACAGTAGAACCCAAATTAGCGAAAATCATCTTATTACCGTTAAGTTACTACACTGTAGAAGCTTTCTTCTAATATCAAAAAGGGTAATAATAAAATTTCCGAAAAAATAAAAACATAAACAAAAATAGACATAACCACAAAAACAACTTTCACTGACTGCATGCTCAGTGGCACAGTGTTGTCAGGTAAGTAGATCAAATTAAAAATCTCCCTCCTACCTTTGAGCACGCACTTAATAGAGGCAACCTTGCCACTTGACCGTTCGACCTAAAGCGCCAGAGAAAAACTCCTATAGATCAAATTCCTTTCACTCTGTCTTCGTGTACTCAAACAACTCTTTTTTTTTTTAATCCCTTAATTAAACCTGAGGCTAATACATACTTTATGAATCCACTTTCTTTTATCCATTCATAAATAGAATCAGATCCTTCCGAAGTTGCCAAATGCTTTCCATATTTTGCATGGTATAACGGACGTTTAGTATACGTTTTTTTTCTTACTTTTAGGACTTTAGGTTATGCATTTACAATTTTCATATTTTTTTATATTTTTTCTCAAAAATTTGAGAAAAAATGTAATTTTTACTTAATTTTACATGTGATGTTCAGTTTCCTTAACTCGTTTTACCAATTTTATCCCACCCAGCACCCCTTTTCACTCCCCGGTCCCGTAAGTTTGTTTACTGATATTTTTTTAAAACGGAATATTTTGGATATGCGCCACTTACGTTTTATTTAGAAGAGTGTCTAAAATATGTAAGTATTAATAATTTTTAAAAAACCCTTAAAATAGCAGAAACCCGTATTAAACTATTACCGTTATTACCTAACCAAACCATACAATTTTTATTAAGTAAGGGCCTTTTTAATTTCCAAAATGATAAAAGTTATATAATGCTTCTAGGTAGGTGATTCTCGATGTAAAAATATTGTCAAAACAGTATAATATAGCAGTGAGGAAAAGTACATATCACACTAGTGTTACAAAGTAAAAATCACCCTAGTGTTGCAAAGTTCTCAACTGTTTTTTATTTTTTCTGTAAAGACAAACTTTTTTTTTGGTGAATAATTTGTGTTCGTAGGAAAAATAGTGTACAGTACTCGTGTGAAAATGACTTTCTTACTCTCGTGGGGTTGTCGCACTCGACTAACGCCTCGTGCTACTATATTCCCATTCGTGTGAAATAGGTCATTTTCCACACTTGTAATGTAATATACTATTTTGTACAGCGGATGCGACCTATCTACAGGCATGTTTTTCGACCCGCTGAATCCGAATTTAAAATCGGTTTAGGCCGTACACCCTCCAATTTTGAATAAATTGCAAATAACGGTAAAATAGGTCGCGTCCGATGCACATAAAAAAAAATTGTGTGCCGGTGTAAATATTATTTGTTTTATAAAGATATTTATATTTACGGTAGTTCTAGCAAGTAAGTGAAAAAATTTAAAAAGTAATAATTATTATTTAAGGCATGATTACAGGAAAACGGCTCGTTCTTTGGAAATTCACTAAGAAAGCTTTTTGTAGAGAATTTAATTTCCCTTAAGAATATGAATTGGTCAAGGGTCAAAGGTTCCGAGATTTTGTATAAAAAATGCAACAATTGTTGAAAAATCATCAATTTTAATGATGCACCTCTTAATGTTAATATTAAGGACTGAAAATTTCAGGATATTTTTCTTTCGTCGTCATGAACAATATTTTTACAGTACCATTAGAAAAAATTTGTTTGTTTTTTGTTTTTGGCCCAGTGTAATAATTACTGTAGACAAGCAATGGCAATACCCAGTTGTGCACCAAAAATATTTCAATAGATTTAATACTTTCTATTCTAAGCATTCTCAAGATTGTGTCATTATTCAATGATATTTATAGGTGAATGTATTTCCTAAGTTTAAAAAAACGTCAGTACAGTTTAACAACATAACAAATTCTAAGAATTTATTTTTTAGTAATAAACCTAAACATTTTATATATAAATATACAGGGTGATTAAAAATCGATCACGAAACTTAAGGGGGCGATTCTACTTGACAAAATAAGGGTAGAACTTCATATAATTTTTTTCAAAATGTCATTGGTTTTCGAGTTATAGGCCATCAAAGTACAATTTTTATTTTAGTTTTTTCGCCATATTGCATTTATCTTTTAATCAATCCAGTTGATATTTGGCACACAAATCGAGCTTTGCATATTCTAAAATTTTATAACAAAAGTAATTTTTGTAAATACCGCCAGAGGGTACTTTACCTAAAACTTAAAATTAACTTTTTATTTTGACAGATATCGCAAAACTGAGGGTGCTATTTTACAGACAATCAAAAACTTAAAAAAGAGGTACTCTTTATTAAAGTCGATAAAACTCACCGTTTAGGCATCAATAGACATCAAAGTTTTCATCAATTTCAATCAAATTACCTACATACATACAGGGTGTCCAGTAACTCAACCGACAAACTTTACGGAGCGATTGTACAACAGAAAATAAGAAAAAAACTTCATATAAACATATGTCCTAAACGTCTTAGTTTTTGATCTACGGTGTGTTAAATATTAAAAAAAACTTTTGGATTGGTTAAAAATAAATGCAATATGGCGAAAGAACCAAAATAAAAATTAAACTTTGACGGCTTTTAACTAAAAAACGAATAACATTTTAAAAAAATTATATGAAGCTCTACCCTTATTTTGTCAAGTAGAATCACCCCTTAAGTTTCGTGATCGATTTTTGAATCACCCTGTATAAATTAATGTTTAACTATATTGTATTTTTAACAAGATGAATGTTCATCACATTGCTCTAGTAAGGTAAACCAATTGCTTTGTGCTACCTCAATACTAAATAATATTTCAGTGGTAAAAAAAATACCTAGACTGTCCATTCAATATTCTTAAAAAATAGATTTTTTTATGTCTAAATAAGTAATGTGTGTATTATGGTAAGTAAAGTTTTAAAAATTGGAACCAAATTCTTTAAAAATATATTTTTTAGCTTAACCAGTGGTTGGCCCCTTTTCTCCTATACGTCCGTACACAAAATATTACCAAACATATACTGCAAGCAAATAAGTATTGGGATATCAGCCAGTAAAGCAACAACAAAGGATGTATGTGACTTAGCGAAATGTTTACATGTAGGTCTTTACATTCACATAAAACTATCTCTTTTCCTCACATTGCCTATGTGTTAAGTTATTTAGCTGATCCGGTGTATCAACCTTGTTCATCCTCTATCCAGAAGCAATATCAGTCAAAACCAATGGATATCTTACACATATACCACACATTAATATTAATATAGCTGGGACCAGATTTTATTCATTCTTAAAGGGTTGCCACAAAGTATCTAATGTAAACAAACCCTTTTGTGAACAATGATTTATTGCATCAATAAATAATACACCCGACGCGACGAGTTTATAATTCTTTACGACACGGGTCAGCTTTTATAACAGGACAGAAACGAAATAAGTTGATGTTTTCTAAGTATAGTAAGAACATTTTAAAAGCGCAAATTCGGTACCCTTTGAAAATAATACAAAAAACCTAAAAAAGGCCGCCTGCAATCGGACTATTTTATAAAAAGGCGCCGCTATCCTTTACAGCGACGCGCCGATACACTATGGGATAGAAATCCATTATTTTGGCCAAAAAGCAACTTTGAAATTTTAATGGCTCATGCTGTGTATTTCAAAGTAGATACTTTAAACTGGGGTAATAAGAAACTTGAAAATGTATTTTAAGTAAACATAAATATACAACATTTAACTACTTAGTTTATTATTAGCCTTGTTTAATAAAAAAGTAAAAGAGTTTAAATAATAAGAGCTATTGTTGTGTTTCCGATGCAGTTTCGCGAAGTCTCGCTACTTTTGTCAAAGATTTACAAGGTTTTCCATTTTAAAATTTAATATGTTTTGTCCTACACTGTATATCCTTAAAGATAAAAGCATTCTGATGAAAGATATGGATTCTACAGAATCTACCCAACAAAACGGTGTTTTTTATTTATTTTATACGTTAAAAAATAAAAAAAGTTGGAAGGATGTATCTCTATTACGCTTCTAAGAATAATTTACAATTATTTTTCAGATTTGGATGGTCATAATTTCCGAAACTAATTCACATCAAATGTAGTATTTTTTTAAAGCATTTTAAAAGATTTTTTGGTGGTGATATAATATTCAGGATATTCCATTAAAAAAATCATACCTATTGTCGTACCCTGTATATCATATGAGATAATAATAATCGGATTACTGATTAAAATACTACTGAATTAACCAAACAAGCTGACATTTTAGTTTATTTTGTACAATAAAAAATAATAATGTTAAGGGGGTGTAAATTTATAATAATATATAATAAGTTTTAGGTTCCCAAAAAGCATTTGTAATAATTTATAATATTTTTCCAGTAAAAAGCACCTCATTTTAAGTTAGAGTGATAAGTTTCAGAATTTTGACCAAAAATTAATTTCTATCCCATAGTGCGATGACCAGCTGCATCAACCAGCATATCATAAAAGAAATATAGCAAAGGCGGCCGCGAAGACAAGCATGCCGATTTATTTGCTTTAAACTTTTTGGGTTTTTTTTTCTTATCAAAGAGCACCGAATTTACATTTTTAAACTGTTCCTTCTATACCACACATTAATATTAATATAGCTGGGACCAGATTTTATTCATTCTGAAAGGGTTGCCTCAAAGTATCTAAACAAAACCTTTTGTGAACAATGATTTATTGCATCAATAAATAATACACCCGACGCGACGAGTTTATAATTCTTTACGACACAGGTCAGCTTTTATAACAGGACAGAAACGAAATAAGATGATGTTTTCTAAGAACGTGATACGTGTTTTGGCAATGTTTCTTTTTATTTATCTAAAAATATGTAATCAGGCTCTGTCCGAGGCTATGTGCTTTCAAAAAGGTTTGTTTACTTTATCATTTTTTGTGCACTTGGCGGAATTGCTTTCAGAATGAATTAAAGGTGGTTCAGACTTTACCTTATTAAATACGTTGGTGAAAACATATAATTCAACTGTTTAACAGGTCGACTAAATATTCCCTAATACGAGTAGGCTCTAACTCTGAACCGATTTCTTTTTGTAGTTGTTCAGTTAGTAAAATTCTGGCTCCTTCATTTAATTTTATACACCGCTGTATTTTTTAAAAATCAGTTTAGCCATTTTACACTTACAAAGGTTTGAAAATTCGCCTACATATTATACAAAAAAGTAGTTTAAGTTAGTGCCGGATTAAGCTTAAAGCCGTGAAGCGACCGCTTCAGCGCTGGGAAAAGCGGGCGCAAAAATAGAAAAATAGGGTAGAAGAAAGTAAAAGTACTGAATTGGGTTTGGTATGGAAGGGCGCAACTTACACGAGGACCTTTTTTTTTAGAGTGAGTTGAGTAGACGAATAAAGGACCTTAAAAAAATATGTGCTTTATTACGCCTCTTTTCATTAAAAAATAAAGTTATGATAACCCCTTGACCCTTGGCCATATGACCACAATTTTGCCGGATCTTTATATCTTTTCCCATTTAAAAAATAAAGGGAGGGGGAATGTAATCCTCGTTTCATCAATCTGAAGCACCCTCGTATAGTGCAAGCTCTATTATTAGCTAAAAGAATTTTCGGTAGCCAATCACTTCTTGGACCGGATAATAACGAATTTATTGGACAAGCCATAATTCCTAAAGTAGTAAACATATTAAAACGAGACTTAGTACAGATAAATGGTCTGATTGAAGAGTAAAGTTTTCAAATATTTTTCCCTTTTCAGTCACTTCCGGTTTACCCGAGAAAGGCTTACTTTATCATTTTTGGATTCCTGAAACAATTCAAAATCAGAATGTGACATTTTGAAAAGTTTTTAGGCCTAGTTGATTTTTAGAGCCATTATTAATATTGTATCTAGGTGGCCATGATTGTACTCAAATTAATCCAGGGACCTCAGGTAATAATAGAAAAATACAATTGCAAAGTTTTAGTACACACAGAAAAAAATGTCTTGTTTTAAGCAAATACAAGGTTTTAAAAATATGCATTATTTTTGAATAGTTGTGCTTTTAAACCAAGATTTATTTCTTACTTTAAAATAATAGTGGTTCTTAAACTGGGAGAAAAAATACTTTAATGTATGTCTTTAATGTAAAAGAAATTCTTTAAATTAAAATATCCTTAGTATTATTTTAAGATTATCAGAATCAAGAAATAAGAACCTAAAAATGTATGATTTAAGCTCTTTAATATATTAAATATAAGTTTTAAGATTTTAAACAAAAGAAATATTAAATGTTTCAATCAAAATATTAATGAATTTTCTTTAAAATAATAGGTTCTTATTTTAAGAACCTATACCAAAATCTTTAACCTTTATGTCAAAGAACCTATTTCTTTAATATAAGTATTCACTGAATTATGCTTTTTAGTACGGTATCAACGGTACGATTATATCCTACCGTCGAACAACAAAAGTTTTTTTATAAGATACAGCCAGTTTGATAAGTCCTATGAGGTTCGGCAAAACGCATCATCGATGGAGAAGAGAGGTCTCGGTGAATGACATGATAAGCAGGAATTCCTCTCTTAACTATCAAAAAGAGAACTAGTTGTTTATTTAATATAATTATCTTAATTGAATTAAATTTTATTTCAGTCTGTGGTATTTACTATCTTGTCTTAAAGAAAGAATCTCTCAGTGGGAAAGCGCTCGATGTTTTTAACGGAATACATCGTTCTTTAATATAGACCCATTGGGGTCACTAAATAAAATAAGGTTATTTTTATTACAAAAGCGCCTTCTTTTGAATTTAGTACGCAAAGCTGAAAACATATTTTTTCTGTTTGAGATCCTATTTCTTTAACACATATGAAAGTCACAATTCTCTCAAATTAAATCTAAGGCTTTTGTTTTAAGATATCTTTTTTTCAGTGTAAGTAATATGAAAGCCAGGAATAAAAAAATTGGCAAATTGACATTTTCGCGTCTAATTATTATTTTTTAAATTGTCAACCCCTGTAGGCAAGCACTATTCAAAAACAAGATTTTTGACGAATCTAACCATATCAATTTATTTGCAATCGGATTAAAAATAAGAACATAAAGGATCATGGCCACCTTGATGCAATATTACAAATGGCTCTCAAAAAATCAAGTAGGCTTTAAAACTTCTGAAAATGTCAAATTACTATTTTTGCCGGCGTTGTACATTTAATTTACTGGCATTGCCAACACTCTTTAATGGCAAGGCATTGGCAAAAAGGTATCAAAAAGACGCGAAAGTGGGCAATTGGCCGTTATTAGGCCACGTGTTGCAGATAAAGTGATGGCATCCGTCATTAATAAGTTATTGGCAAAAATGCGTTTAAGATGATGGCATCCATCATTAATAAGATCATTGGCGAAAGTAAGCAAATGCAGATATGCTCCCAAGCAGCAAGCTGACGTCTTATTGACGAAAATTGTCGCATATACTTTTTTTAAAAGCTAAAATGATGCGATATTTTATTTGAAAATTAAAATAGGAAAAACTCCTTACTGCATGCAATTTCCTTGCAATGCAAAGTACCATCTCTCGGAACACTGTCCAACTTGGAGATGCAGATTTTTACACTAGCCGAAGATATTTCTTTCAAAGCTAAGTGAGATCACCTACCGCAGACCGCTCTCGAATTATTTTTGTCTAATGGGTACGGTTTAGACGATAAAAAGCGAAGATATTGCAGAAACGTAGTAGTTTATTGTCCATTACGCCATCTATCGGTATGTCAAAAAACTATTAAATATATATAATATTTTTTATTAACACGTCTTTAAAACTTTTAATAAAGTTTTAAACAAAATGTTTACAGCTCCTAACAGTCTACTTGAATATCTTGCCTTCTCGACTAGCCATCACCAATTAATCACACAACACACACTTATTAGGTAATGAATACATTTAATTATGTCTATTAAAAACTCTTTTCTTTAAAAAAGAAACTAAAAAGCTAGAAAACCACGTAGAAAACAAATGCACAAAGCGGTCACCTTCGGTCAGAAATTAACGTAGCTAATTTTACCATCATTTTATTTTTATTCGCTCCAAAATACATAATAAACATTTTGTTTGACCTAATTTTTATTTGCATGATTTTTAACAATAAAATGTTATGAAAAGGCCATTTCCTTTAAATTATGTAAAAAAACATAAAATAATGTTGTTTAGCTGCCATTATAAATAAAACAGATCAAAAAAATTGCTTTAATGTTAGTTAAATACCAATGTTAATAATATGGTTTAAAAAGTATGAATATGCGTTGAAGGTTTGCCTTCAAAAATCCAATATTTATTTGCCTGCAACAAAAACGCGTGCTTTATTTAATCAGGATTGGTATGCCGCCATTTTGTATGCTTGCCGGCAATTCGCCTGCATGTAAAATTTATTGGCAATTAAGTGTTTATTTAGGGTTGACTTTTTAATGCGTATAAGATGTTGGCATAATATTGCCACCAATTGCCAATGCTTTACCATCAATGCCAATATGAAAAATGTACATTGCCGGCAAATAGTGTTTGCCTTTCCATACCATATCTCATTTTAATATATCATATTTAGGGAGTTATGATTTGTCTAATTGATTCGTTGACACCCGGTATAGATAAACCAGTCATTAAGCGGTTTGCATTGTACTTCCTTTAAGAAATTATCAAAGTTACAACATGAATACAACTAAAGGAATTGTTGCAGCAAAACATTTATTATACTATTTTTTATCGGATTTTATACACAATGTATTCGGTGTCGAAAACGACTAAAATTACTCGTGGTACGGGAATTAAAGCTGGGAAAAATTTTATTTACCGGTTTCTAAAGCTGTAATTACAAATTCATCAGACACGCAATGGTCGGGTTTTCAAACCACTAGGCAGCGGCGTGCGCCGAATTAAATTAAACCTCAACAGGGAGTAATGAATTCACTACAATAAAAAATTATTGTTGCTTTATACAAGGCGTACTGTTTATAATTTTATTCTTGTAATAAAATTAAAAACATTTTTATTTTTTCTTGGTTTTGGTCCTTCAGGTCCAATCCACCTTTCTCCCTTCCGGACTATGCTTTCCAGGGCTTCGTCGGCTGGAAAATCTGGATAATCGAGGCTCGTAAGCTCCCAGTAATTCAAAAGAAAACAAATAATTCTATAATCGATGCAATGCATAAATTGTCGGCTGTCAAACCAAGATCGTGCTACTGGTGTTACGTATAACCTTCACTTTCACTACTGACAGTTCCCATGGCACGCCCATCTATTTCCCGCCATTTGAGAAATACCTCGTGTTCACCACCAAACAGGATACCATCAGCGTATAGGAATCTTCGCTCACAGCGCTTAGATCAGAAGAAAGATGCCGTCAATTTAGCGTGAATCTTTCCTTGATCCCCGAAGGTAAAAAAACGTTCGTACGGCACCTCTAGCCCGCCACTCCGGAAGAACTTTGTAGTCCTCTACGCACGTCCGCACTGTAAGAAACTTAATAAAGAAGTATGGTACTTCCTATAATATATATTTTTTAAATACTAATAATTATTTTGCAAGTCTTTATATTTAAGCAATTTTGTAAACCTCTAGATGGTTTAATAACATAGTTAGAATGCATTTTAGTTGTAAGGGTTTTTATATAACATCTTTTTGACCCACCCTGTGTGGCAATTCTATATATTTTTATAAACCATAGAAACCTGTGCACAATTCCTATAAACACTTTTTTAATTGCAATAGTAACGTCAATATCGAATTTTAAATGTAAACTATTATTTAAACACTCTGTATATGTTTTTTTATATTATTATACATATAAACCTTTCTTTTGAATCACTTTATCTATTTAAAAAAACCGCATCAAAATTCGTTAAGTAATATCAAATTTTAAATGTAAACTATTTTTTAAACACTCTGTATATGTTTTTTTAAATATTATTATACATATAAACCTTCCTCTTGAATCAGTCTCATCTATTAAAAACCGCATCAAAATCCGTTGAGAATGTAACGTCAATATCGAATTTTAAATGTAAACTATTTTTTAAACACTCTGTATATGTTTTTTTTTGATATTATTATACATATAAACCTTTCTCTTGATTCACTCTATCTACTAAAAAAAACCGCATCAAAATCCGTTGAGAATAGTAACGTCAATATCGAATTTTAAATGTAAACTATTTTTTAAACACTCTGTATATGTTTTTTTTTACATTATTATACATATAAACCTTCCTCTTGAATCACTCTATCTATTTAAAAAAACGCATCAAAATCCGTTGAGAATAGTAACGTCAATATCGAATTTTAAATGTAAACTATGTTTTGAAACACTCTGTATATGTTTTTTTGACATGATTATACATATAAACCTTCCTCTTGAATCAGTCTACCTATTAAAAAAAACGCATCAAAATCCGTTGAGTAAGTCATCGAATTTTAAATGTAAACTATTTTTTAAACACTCTGTATATGTTTTTTGGATATTATTATACATATAAACCTTCCTCTTGAATCACTCTATCTATTAAAAAAACCGCATTAAAATCCATTGAGAATAGTAACGTCAATATCGAATTTTAGTTATAGTTTATCCAAGATAGCCGACCCGTGCCCACTTCGTTGGGCGTTAATGTCTGAACTTTTTGTTTAATCATAGTAAAATATAGCCTATAACACTCCTGAATAGTGTAGCTTTCTGATTGTGAAAGAATTTTTATGATAGGTTCAGTACTTCCGAAGATTAGCGGCTACAAACAAACAAACCCACAAACTGAGAAGGGGTTTAGACATAAGCAAGACCGGTGATAGCTTTTGTCAGGGACGTGAGGGTGTGAGAATTACGATTTCGGTTGGCAGTTCTGTTCAAAGTTGGTAGCATTATCAGCTGATGACAGAGTCGTGCCTTGTCGAAGCTTTGTTTGGTAAAAACTGTGGAAATTTGCCATTTTTCATTTTGGTTGTATATTTTGCAAGGATTTCCAGTTGTTAATGTTTTTGGTTAGTTTAGAGACTTCACATATTATTGGTTCGGACTCGTTTTATTTTAGAGATTTTGATAGTGTTTAGTCGAATAGTTTTCAGTCATTCGTGTTTTTATATACATATGATACTGATGAGTGTCCGCTAATTAATGGTACACAGAAAAACCACAGATTTCTTATGCGAAAATACCCATTTAGGATTTAAACAAACATACCTATATCCAAAAAGTTAATGATAAGGAAGATACGGGGTGTTAAAGGGATATAAATATTTTTTATTCATGCATTTCGATAATTTTGATATGTTTTAAACATTTTAATAAAACTCGGTATCCAGGAGTTTTTAGCTATCAGCTATTTATATCTGAGCAGTTGTAATTATAGCTAATACGATGTTATTGAAGTGTACATACTTTCAGGTGCACTGAACAACTAAAACGTGAATACCTTAAAAACGGTTGTCAAGACCGATTCTTACTAAGTATACCTTTTTTTGTGCAGAAAGCATAGAGAAGCTTACTAGTTTACATACAGTACAGAGTAGTAACAAAAATTGGGTAGTTTTAGAGAATTTTTAAATAGTGTACCCATCGCCCTCCTGAGTCTACACACAAAAATTAATATTCGATCTGAAAAGCTAATGTTTAAAAACCCCGAGATACCGTTTTATTAAGATATTTAAAGGGAAACAATTATCGAAATAAATTTACTTTTTCTTTTTACTTGACACCCCCGTATCTTCCTTATTATAAACTTTTGGATAGTTAGGTATGTTTGGTTTAAATCTCAATATTTTGGCATAAGGAATCTGTGGTTTTTCTGTGTACCATTCATTAGCGGACACCTGTATACAAAAGTTTTTAAAATGGTTGTTGACTTACGGAACCATGGAAAATGTTTTGCACCAGGTACCTCATCGTCCTGTCGTCGCGTCGCTTGATAGTTTGCAGTTTTCAGCGTTTTTTAAAGCCACACATTTATGTTTTTCGTTTTAGGGATTATGCCTATTAAAATCAATCCAAGTCTTTGTTTACAACATACAGGGTTCTTTTTTTTGTTGTTTTCTCCGTTAACTCTACGCCACTGAAATCTGCACCTAAAAATCAAACATGGCCGAAAACGGCCCCGACTTATGGCGTCATCAGCCGCGCATGGCAATATTGGCGACCGATAGGTGGCCTTATCTCATCAATTGTTACAAAAACTGCCTTAAATAAAGCAAGGCGATTAAGAAAGAACTAAGGCGACCAAAAAAAACACTCTGCATGTTTCATAGGATAAAAACCTATTTCATAGTTGTGATATAAAAACGGTCTCCGTCGAAATGGTGGCAGTAATCAACGTGAAATCAATTTATCGTCAAGAGAAGATAAAAAAGCGAAAAAAAGGCACGTCCAACTAAATTAGTAACAGTGGATTCGTGAAGACGTTTTTAGAGAAATCAGAGAATAATGACTTTGCTAAATCGCTTTTGCTTCAGTTTGAGTCCGGATCTTCGTCTCTTTAACTATTTCCTAGTCACTATTACCAGAGGCGTACGGGATAATGTATCCATAAAATCGGTATATTAAAAATAGATTACTTGGCTGACCTGTTTTGACCTCATACGAGCTTAATGGGCTATTTTCTAGAGACGTCATTATGACGTCATTTTTAAGTCATTTTGGTCATAGGACGTCATCGGACCAAAATTATAACGTCGCATTTTAATGACGTGTTTTTGACGTCGTTGAAGTGACGTCTTTTCGACGTCAATTTTTCGTCATACTAGCTCATAAAAATCTAATGACGTCATGTTTAGAAAACCCGCCAGAAAAATTTTGTCGACATTATATGATTCGTGTCAAAATCCAACCGAAATATCATATGACAGAAAAATAAGACTAATAATTTTACAAAATTGAAAATAGAAAAACTCTACCGATAGATGGCACGTAATGGACAATAAACTACTACGTTTATTCAACATCTTTGCTTTTTATCGCCCTACACCGTTGCCGATGAGGTCAAAGTAGTTCGAGACCGGGTCTGCGGTTGGTGATCTCAATTAGCTTTGAAAGAAATATCTTCTGGCTCATATTTTTGCCCAACAGTTCATCATTCAAAATTTTCATTAAATATGTCAAGCAATTTTTATGATTGACACACACGTCAAATAAAACCGAACACGGTGGGTTTTTAAATTAAGCGACTTGGCAACGTTGTTACCGCCCTCTGATCGGAATAATTTTGAATTAATTTATTGAAAAATGTCATTTTATTAGTCAAGTTTTGCTTGCTGTTGTTGTAGTTAATATCGTATTCTTTCAAGATTGTTTTATTCTTTTGACATCTCACGAAAGCTTATGTCTAAATACTGTAAGTGTCGGGTTATTAGATGTTTTCCCCGTTCCGTCAACGTTGTCCAAGCACTCAAACATGCAGTTTTTGCATTTCACATCACCTTTAAGACGACGCGTAGTGCCACCACGGACGTTATTTTTTAAATAACTACTACCTTGAAATATCTCTTCGGTCGGGGGTCACTACGCCACCGGAGCTACAATTTGTGCTAAGTGTTTTAATGGTTGTCATTATGGATTTCGTAAAAAATCTGCAATGAAGCAAAACGTGCAAAGTCAGATTTGTGGTGTCTGTCAAATGTAATAATGTATCAAATCTGTCAAGTGTAATAATGTATCAAAGAACTTACGTTTTGTTTCTTTATATAAAATTAAGCAGAATTCTAGCTGTTTACTACTTTTTGTTTCATTTAGGTTTTTAGGCAATGATACCTTATATTTTTTTCTGAAAATCAATGCCTTGTTTTTAAAAGTGCTTACTTGCTGCCGAAACAGAAACCAAATTTGGATAATGTCTGTAAATATTGTAAATATTTTTCTCCAGTTTTAATCTAGATACCCATTTTTGCATTTGACAAACGTCTTTGACACAAAATTTGATCGTTTACTGTCTGCTTTAATTACCATCGGCACACACAAAAACAAGGGGTATCTTTTTGACCCGTTAAAGCCGAATTTCAAGTCAGTTTAGGCCGTACACCCTCCAATTTTGAATAAATTGCAAAAAACCATAAGAAATGTGTGAAAAAAGAAAACTTTTGTGCATCGGTGCACAACAAAAAGTTTTTTGTACAACGGATGCGACCTATCTACAGGCATGTTTTTTAACCAGTTGAATTCAAATTACAAATCAGTTTAGGCCGTACACCGTCGAATTTTGAATAAAGTGCTACAAAACGGTAAAAAATGGAAAAAATTTGCACCATTTTTACGTTTTTTGCAATTTATTTGAAATTGGAGGGTTAACTGCCTAAACTGACTTAAAATTCGAATTCAACGGGTCGAAAAATATGCTCGTAGATAGGTCGCGTCCGGTGCACAGAAAACATTTCTTTGTGTGTGCCGATGTAATCTTTAATTTTGATGCCAATATATTTCTAAGAAGTTATCAGCTGTTACATTACTCGGTTTAAAAGTTTTTTCCTGCAAAATCAAAAAGACCCAACCATTTCACCCATGTAAACACACAAGTATTTATGTATCCGTCTATCCTGATATATTAGGTTGTCCTGCAGGGAAAAGATACAATCTTACTCAATAGCAACGATAAGCAGAAGAATTTAACTGCTTCCTCTTGCCTTCTGAATAAAATTTAAATAATTTCTAAGTAAAATTATTTATGCGTTTCTTCGACTTAAGTACGTGTGTAACCGGTAAATTCGAAATTAAAAATTAACTGGTCGCAGATCGGATCGATCTGCTTCCGTTTTGGAAATGGCTGCAATTAGAATACCGAAAAAACTAGGCGACTTCCGAACTGGTATGAGGATAATTGGATTTAATTTGTTTAAATTGTGGAAGTAAATCATATCCTAAATAAGAGTATGTACAGGGTGTTTCCTCAAATTTTGACAGCTTCTAGCGACCTTATTATTCCAGATAGAAAAAAAATGAGATAAAAATTGTAGGGTATCCTCCACCGTCCGAATTTGCTACTTAAAGAAACAATTGAGCATCACCGGTGAACTTTTTAACTTATTGTATACTATTTTTAAATAAAACACCCTATATATTATGTGTGTATTGGATAGCGCCTAAAATTCTCTTTTTAAAAATATATATGTTGTCTATAATTCATTCATCCATTGTTGAAATATTCGCTATTAAAAAATTTAAATATTACTAATTTACTATATGAAATTAATCACAGTAACCATTGAAATAAATTTTAATACCAAACACAATAAAAATTTGATTTACCAATAACAATAGTTTTACATATTTTATGTTTTACCCATCTATTATTGATCTGTAATACCTTAGAAACGGAATATGTTATGGTAGCAATAATACCTGCTACCACACTTAGGGCATTATAAGCGGGCAATGCCCTAATGCGCTAATATGGAAATTTTATTGCTTATCCAATTTTATTTCTCTCACAATAAAGATCAAGTTTATACAAACATATGTATTAAAATAAAATCAATAACTTACCAGTTCCTGAAAATGTGCCATTAAAACGGTTTCGGTTATTTGAAGAATTGCGTTCGCATCTTTCCAAATACCAAATATGCCATACTCCCGATCATACTGTTGCCTTGATTTAAGTGGCCAAAGATTTTCGATCGCTTTTATGGCCATTTCTCTTATATTTTGTGGAATTTCTTCCATTTTGAGCAAATCGTTAAATAAAAAATGCCAACTGACTAACTGATAGAAACATCAAAGTCAAACTTAACACCAGTCATTATCTACTTACGTATACAGGTACAGGTGCAACTTATTTTTTATATTGCGAATAAATAATGTAATTAGTCATTGAAAAACTCTTTTATAGGTAAAACATAAAGCATTGTATACACCACGGGCTTTACTGGACTATAATGCCCATCAGATTGAAATCTAGCCCTCGGGCCAGTGGCCCTTGGGCTATTTCGACCTTCAGGGCATTATAGTCCTAGTAACGCCCTTGATACATAAATAGCTATTTCTTTATGCCCGCCTTTATTATTTAGGCACTTTGTGTAATCATCTTCTATTTTATCAATAGCATTCATAATAAAATGAGGCTTCCCTCCTAAAAATGATCACCCTGTATGGTAATTTTTCGGTTAGCCACACCTTCCTTTCCTAGACAGAATCTAAGTTTTAAAATCGAGTCCACTATCAGTATTTTTTCGTGATCTCAATTTTTCGCAAAAATCTGCCTTTTTCGATATATAATAAAGAGTGAAAAAAGCAAGCTGGCCATAATTTTTTGTAAAATATAGATCGCAATCTTTGGGATTTATTAATAAAATTTGATCAAATTCACTAAAAAGAATACACCTAAAAGGTTTGCTTCTAAAACTTAATTTTTCTTTGGTAAGTGTCTAACTAAATATTTTTTCTACCAAAGTATTTCTCTTTAGGCCAATAGTATATGTTTTAAACAAATTAAAATGATCATAGGCAATGGGTGGAAAGAAGATGGTCTAACACGTGTAGAGCTTTAGCAAATAGAGATTAGAAAAAGAATACCACCATGTTAACATGGTAATGCATCGATCACAAAACTTTGAGAAAATGCGATATTAAATATTAACTTTATTACTTTCGTAAATAGGGCCATCCAAATAAGATATTTTGGTAATAATTAAAGAACGCTATTCTGTAGCGGGTGAAGGTATTGGGTACATTCAGGGGGTCCCATCGGCTAAGTTAGCCAACTTAGCATGCTGATACCGCTGTCAGTCAGCGTTTTTATTTTTTCTGAATGCATTGCTAACTTAAAGGTTGACAGCTGGTCAAATGTGAACATTCAAACATAACATAAATTTGGTTTATAGGTATATTAGGTATTTAAATACATATACAGGATGGCCAACCATATATATACACGGTCTATAGCTGGATAACCATGGGGTTTTTAAAAAAGTAAATACTGGAACATATACAGGTCGGATAAGACTACAGTATAAAATTATTTTTCTCTATCTATCTATACAGGGTGTCTCAAAAAAGTGTGACGTATCCAAGTTTTATTTTTTTTAAATGGAACACCCTATATTTTATGACAGTTTTAGATTCTACTTTAAAAATAATTCAAGTTTGTTTATAGTACTAAGTGTCTAATTTTATTCGTTTTTGTGTTATTTGATTTTTTGAAAAATGCAGAGGTAAAATTAAATTGATTTTACTTTAACACTTTAAACTTTAAAATATGTAACAAGATTAGAAAAAGTCTGCCATATCATACGTAGGTCAAATCAAGATCAAATATTTTACAGGGTAATCAAAAAACAATTTTAATTTTTCAGAAAATCAAATAGCCATATCTCTCTTATTTTAAATGGAACACCCTGTATTTTTTTACGTCACATGATGACAAATAAAATACTCTTTCAAATGGTGTATAGGTTGCCTATACCTATCTTTTGTGCTTTTTTAGTAAAATCTGTTTTACAAATTTTTAGTCCGAGACCTGTATATGTTTCAGTATTTACTTTTTTTTAAAACCGCATGGTTATCCAGCTACAGACGGTGTCGAATATGGTGGGCCACGCTGTATTTACAGTAAGTAATGATAACTGTTTGACAATAATGGTAATTTCAATAAAATAAAAATATGTTTCATTGGTTTAAAAAGTTAGTAACAAGAGTAACTACAATAAAAATGTATCTTATTGGTTTATAAAGTCAGTAACCGGAGTTACTTACTAGGTATTCATTATAGTGCCCAAAGGTATATTTTATTTTCCGAAGTTTTAATTTTTTAAATTGATTCGTTAAAAAAATAAAAGTGGGGGGACATTAAAGAAATGCACTGTTTGATTAAATTATCAGGAAATACCAACCAGATTTTTATCTGCCTAACACTGCCATCTGCATCTTTGTAAATTAATGAATTTCTCACACCTTTCTTCCGACAAGTTCAATTTTTTTACGTTTGATAACTTGTCATTTATGAAACATGCCATTGCTGGCAGGTGTTCGTATTCCCACCATTAGACATTAGATACTAACATGATGGCATACCTCAGGTATCAATGGTATTTCAACTTTAATAAGTACATAGATGAGAAATCTTTGCAGTAAATTTCAAAGAGCAATTATCGTTTGATTAATTAATCTTACAAGTTAAAAACGATAAAAATATGTTCTTAATTTTAATGATACTCTTTTATAAATAGCAAGACTATTTAAGGTACATACAGGGTGATCAAAGTTAAGCCGACACTATTGCTAAATTCTTTATTTATAATAAAGATTCAAAGTCGGTTAAATTAGTGAAATTGTAGTATTTTTACGCTGATAACGTGCAGCTAATAGAAAAACAATTTAACATCAGTTTTTCAATTTATTTCAAAAAATGTACTTTATATTATGTCACCATTTAAAAGATCTATCAGAGATCTTTAAAAAAAGTTCATATGTAATGTATCCAGTTTTAGTTTTGGAAATATGTCCATCCTCAAGAATTTAATAAAAAATTTAAACACCCTGTATATTGCATCACCAATATATAGCTTTAGAAAAATGCCACTTTTGGTATGTCTTATAGTTTTGGAAATAAGACCATCCAAATTTTTAAAAATAGTAGATACAATGCCCCAAACTTAGTGCATGGCCTTTATTTTTAACTATTTACACAACGTTTCAAGCAGTCCTATCTCTGTCTGTTTTCAAGTGTAAACTAATAAAGATGGGTCCACATTTAATTCATTCTGAAAGCGATGCCGCCAAGTACACAAAAAATGATAAAGTAAAGAAACCCTTTTTGTGAACAATGATTTATTGTAGCAAAAAATATTTAACCCGACAAGTTTCTAGTACCACGCCACGTGCCACCGGTTTAATAATAGGACAGAGGAGAAATAAGAGAATGTTTTGTAAGTAGGTGATACGTCTTTTAGCAATGTATTTTTATTATTTATCTAAAAATATGTAATGAGGCTCTGTCCGAGGCTATGTGCATTCATAAAGGTTTGTTTACTTTATCATTTTTTGTGTACTTGGCGGCATCGCTTTCAGAATGAATTAAATATTGACCCATACGATACTAATTCCAAACGCTACTGAGTTTATATACTATGGTAGACCATCAACCCGTGACCGAGTTGGGTGCGATCATGCGTGGGGTTGTTCACCTAGGACGCCAGCATTGGTGCGCTTAAGGAATGGTTTCCAAATAGTGGGTATTTCAACACTTGGTTTACTGAAAACATTTAGGTTGTTTTTAATAAAGACTGCTTCTTTAAATTAATAAGCGCACCAATGCTGGCGTCCTAGATGAACAACTCCACGCATGATCGCATTATTTAAAAATGCTAATTTTTATCAAATTCCTGAGGATTTCCGAAACTATTAAAAATTGGATATATTACATGTGGACTTCTTTAAAGCTCTTTAATAGATCTTTTGATTAATAATACAATATACAGGGTGTTCTATTTAAAAAAAAAGTTTTTGCAATAAAAATCTAAACTCGCTGTTTAAATTTTTTTCTGTTGACGGCACGTTAATCAGCGGAAAAAATACTAGGTACAACTTTTTAATTAAACTGACTTTGTATCTCCAATACTAAAGAAGTAAGCAATAGTGCCTAGTTAGGATTAATCACCCTGTATACAGGGTGGCCCACCATATTCGACACGGTCTATAGCTGGATAACCATGGGGTTTTTAAAAAAGTAAATACTGAAACATATACAGGTCGAATAAGGCCATAGTGTAAAATTATTTTATTCTATACAGGATGTGTCAAAAAGTGTGACCTATCAAAGTTAAATTTTTTTTTAAATGGAACACCCTATATTTTATGACGGTTTTAGATTCTAAATAAAAAAATTTTAAGTTTCTTTATAGTACCAAGTGTCTAATTTTATTCGTTTTTGTGATATTTGATTTTTTTCAAAATGCAGGGGTGCAATTAAATTAATTTTATTTTAACAATATAAACTCCTTAAACTTTAAAATTTGTTACAAAATTAGGAAAAGTCTGCCTTATCATACGTAGGTCATATCGAGATCAGAGATTATACAGGGTGATCAAAATATAATTTAATTTTTTAGAAAGTCAAATTGCAATATCTCTCTTATTTTAAATGGAACACCCTGTATTTTTTTACACCACATGATGACAAACCAAATGCTCTTTTAAATGGTGTATAGGTTGCTTATACCTATCTTTTATACTTTTTAAGTAAATTCCGTTTTAACATATTTTTATTCCAAATGTCTATTTAAATGTAAGTAGGCTGTGATATAGCTATGCCTATTTACTAAGCCGTTATTGCAAAATGTAAATTTGTTGGAAAAAAGCACAAAATTAAAAGATATTGTATTATCTTTTTAAATTTCAAAGAAAAAAAATCATTAATTGCTTATAATGCTACTTCCAATAACACTTATTTCAGCTGAATGTGGTAATGATAAAACTTGTGTTTTTAAACAATCCTAATAACGCCTCTGGTCAGTTATGACGACATTCTGTGACCTATAACTCGTTTCTTCCATTATCCATAATCACTGTGTCAAAAATTTTTAAAGCAACTATTAAGGTTATCAGATGGTTTCTCCTGGAATATTTTTCAGGATTAACTCTAGACTAAAGTAAATCATTTTTTTACATCCTACCAGTAATTTATCATCTTGTTGTTGTAGAAGAAGGGTTTTTATTTAAAATCATTGAAATTTCTTTTAAACTGACTAAAACACTAGTAATCAATAAATGGTCGTTGTTATTTTCTTAAGAAAATATTAATGGCTGCTATGTCACAGCCAACTTTAATTTAAATAAACATTTGGACTAAAAATTTGTAAAAACAGATTTTACTAAAAAGCACAAAAGATAGGTATGGGCAACCCATACACCATTTGAAAAGAGTATTTTATTTGTCATCATCTGACGTAAAAAAATACAGGGTGTTCCATTTAAAATAAGAGAGATATGGCTATTTGATTTTCTGAAAAATTGAAAATATATTTTGATCTCCCTGTACACTATTTGATCTTGATTTGACCTACGTATGATATGGCAGACTTTTTCTAATCTTGTTACAAATTTTAAAGTTTAAAGTTTTAAAAGTGTTAAAGTAAAATCAATTTAATTTTACCTCTGCATTTTTCAAAGAAATCAAATATCACAAAAACGAATAAAATTAGACACTTAGTACTATAAACAAACTTGAGTTATTTTTTAAAGTAGAATCTAAAACCGTCATGAAATATAGGGTGTTCCATTTAAAAAAATATAACTTTGATACGTCACACTTTTTTGAGACACCCTGTATAGACTAAAATAATTTTATACTGTAGTCTTATCCGACCTGAATATGTTTCAGTATTTACTTTTTTTAAAACCCCATGGTTATCCAGCTACAGACCGTGTCGAATATGGTGGGCCACCCTGTATGTCAATCTACTATTAATATAACATTTTTTTATCACATAATAAGATGGCATCTTGACATCCGACATGGATTTTAAATAAACAAATTAACTAGATTCTAAAATGTTGTTTTAAAAATTTGTCCACCCACAGATTTATTAAAACAATGTAAAACATTCCATTCAAGTTAAAATAAAAATATTCTTGACATGGGTAATAAAATAAACACATAATCCAATCTTGGTAGTAAATGTAGTTTTTTATTTTGTAATTATGGTATGTTAATTACAACTTTAATTTCTTTTATCGCTAAAACTACTAAGCTAATGCAATTTTCACAGGTTGTTGTTTAAAAATTCGTTTTAAATATTGTAATTAAACTCATTATTTAGGAGATTTTGTCATGAACTTTTAGACCCGAAATCAACTTTTTGAGTAAACTAGAAGAATCTACCTATACACTACTTAAAATTTCTATATGTGTACTAATACTTCTCTGTTTAACTGTGCAAGATGAAAAAGGAAATACATACTATTGCGAATTAGATTTATGGAGGATTATTGAGCAATTGAGTTTTTAATTATTGTTTTTAACCCGGAAGAAAAAAGGTTTTTAATCAATTTTTATTTAATTTTATTTTCTTTTACTCTAAGGGGTAATTTTGGAGTATGGCATTAGCAGTTATGTCCTTTATGAAATTAAATTATTCTGAAGATAAACCTAACCTTTTTGAAAATAAATAGCTAGTAATGTTCCCTACTGTGAATTATTTAAATGAGTAAAGCAAAAATATGTAACCAATTTATCTAAACTAAAAATTCAATACCAAATAAGCTTTATACAATTTTGAATTTTAGCACAAATTACGGTCTCATTACACTAAAAACAGGGCTAGAACTAAAATTATATTTTTCTATCATTGTAAGAAACAATAAAATAAATATTTGCATTTTAATATGACAAAAACAACCAAATAAATATATAAATCATAGCAAACTAACGAACACCTAAATTTATTTTAGGGTTATGTAAGACTTGTTAAAATTTTGGTAGAATTCGACACGTTCGAAGATCTCGCTTATAGGCGACCAATTTGATCGACTTCAAGCGTGTTTTTTGAACACAAAGTGCGAGTAAGGTAGAAAGAAGTCGATTTGTAGAACACTATAGTACAAGGTTATTGATTAGATTTTGATCACCCCTGTAACTTTTTTATTTTTTAAGCTACAGACCTGAGTTTTTACCAACTGATAGGAAATGGAAATTTTTAGAAAATCAAAAAATATTATACAGAGTGTCACAAAAATTTGGACATTTCAATGTTACTTTTTTAAAATGAAACACCCTATATATTTGTAGACAGTTAAAGAGCCCTTAGAGAGACCTTTTAAAAATGAAATATTAAATATTATTATTCACTTAGTTTTAAAATAGAAGGTTTTTCTAAATTATTTTTCAATTTAACAATAAACGTCAAGCACAGTTACAATATGCTAAACGATATGGAAAAGAAAGAATTATTCCTAGTTTGAATACTTTTCGTTATATTTATAAACAGGTATCGGAAACACTATCATTTAAGAGAAAGAAACAAACAATAATTCGAGATGAAAACTACTATGATGACGAATAGAATATTGTGCTACATGTTCAAGGTAAGTTGTTTTGGGTTTCGTTTTTCTTTATTCAAAACCCCTGATTTTTAGAAAATCCGTGCACTTCCATATCCAAGGCTGCACTAGAACTAGGAAAAATTATTATAAAATACAGAATACATTTTAGCCAAATAACAGTTGAGCATAAAAGAAACCGATTAGATTTTGCTCGGAATATGATGAATCTTTTAGAACAAGATGGTCTTTTATTTAACAAAATGGTTTGGACAGACGAATCCGTGTTTTCAACGGTTTTATAATTTAACAGACGGAATAGTCATGTTTGGGCTTAAGAAAACCCCGTGCTATTAGTCAAGTTAAACGTTCTGGTCGTTCATCCGTAAATGTGTGGTGTGGAGTTTTAAATAACAGGGTAATAGGATCCATATTTTTTAATGGTTCTTTAAACGGAGACCGATACTTCGATTTAGTCCAAGATATTGTTGAAAATTTGCCAGACAATAATAAAGTTTTGTGACAACAAGATGGTGCTACTTACCATAATATCGGTCTTGTAACTCGTTTTCTAAATGACTGATTTCCTGTCTGGCTTGAAAGATTTGGCAGTATAAGATGGCCCGCTAATAGCCCAGATTTGACAGTTATGGACTCATTTCTGTGCGGTTACCTCAAAGGAAAATTGGACCAGATAATAGCACCCGAGGAAATGACACGTAAAAACATTCGACGTTGTATAACAGAAGAGATTGCGGCACTAAACACTAATAATCAAGGTTACATTTTGGCTGCAATGGAGAGACAAAAACGCATCTATTTAAAATGTATCGAAGTGGATGGGGGCCCTGTAGAACATTTAGCAGTTTAACATTATTATATTTATTATTAAGTTTCATATTAGTAGTAGTATATAATACATAGTTGTTTAAACAATCTTGTAATTATTATTGTGTCATTATTTGTAATTTTAAACTCTGATAGCTCAAAAAATAGAAAAGATAAATACATCATGTTATATATTTTTGAAAAGGTCTCTTTAAGGACTCTTTAACTTTCTACAAATATACAGGGTGTTCTGTTAAAAAAATATTAACATTGATTTGTCCAATTTTTTGGGACACCCTGTATAATATTTTCTCATTTTTCTAAAAGATACGTTTAATTTCCTATAATTTGGTAAAAATATTTGGTGCGTAGCTTTTAAAATAAAAAAGTTAAGGGGTGGTCAAAATCTAGTCAATAACCCTGTACACGGAGTCCCGCCCCCACTATAGGTATTAGATCCTTCCTGAACTAAAAGGGGTCTGCGGGTAAGGACCAACGTGTGTATGCTGAACTGGCGGCGCACATCAATGCAAATTAATAGTATCGGTCTTACTCGCAGACTTGCCTTCTTACCTACCTTCTGGTAGAATTTAAGGCAAGTCTCATCGTGAGTATGCCTATTAAAACGATGCAACTTTTTTGTGCTACCTGCATGTCCCACCTAAGTATACCTGTAAACTCTTCTATGCTTTCTACACAATTTAGCCTAATGGTAACATCAACTAAATTAAAAGATCAAGTTAGGTACCATCAGGGCCGTATTATCCATTAGGCTGACTAGGCTACAGCCTAGAGCACCATGAAAAAAATAGGCGCCAGACAGGGAAGTTATAGGCGCTAGGCTAGACAGGGGAGGTTTTAAAAAAGTTTAGGTTTAGGTTGAGTGGGGATTTTTTTGGTTACTAATATCTCTGTGAAAAAGGAAGGTGCTTTGGAATGAAATAGATAAATAGGTGTGAAAAGGACCTTTTTTTTCTCTCTTCAAACATTATTTTGGTGGAAAATAGGCGCTCTAGGAATTTCTAGCCTAGCGCGCCTCAAGCAGTTAATACGGCCCTATGTACCATCAAAGCCGATATTTCTTCTTGGTTTACCTTTGTGTCACTAAATTTAAAAGTTGACAGTTTCTGATCTAAAATTAATATTATTATGCGAACAGCCAGATCTTTGACATTGGGACTGCAGAGTTTGTCATTTATGTAAATTAAAAAAGCAGAGGGCCCAGTACAGAGCTTTGTGGGACTCCATACTGTAGCATTGCCTCATTTGATAAATTATTTTTATATGCTGTCACCTGAGTACGGTTGGACAGGTAGCCCCTGATTAGATTCAAATAAAAAAATGTATAAAATGTAAAATCGATTATAAGAAATAGGAAAAAATTAGTATACAACTCATGCATAAAGTGTCTTTGTTTTGCTCATGGGATTTCCATGATTGGGCCTGCCATTAGTAAAAAGTATCATTTTATGTACTTGTAGCAGAGGTTACCATTTTTTTTTACCTGGAAATTCCTTTATTTTGTATACAAACAATATAGAGAATGTGTGACCCCTATAAAATACATTAGTAATTAATTTTCTATTTTGATAAGATAACTGTTTTAAATTAACAGTGCTAGATTAATTAGGTACAGTAAAATACAAACACTATAGGTCATTGACAGTGAACAGGTAATAATACTATAAATTATTATCACCAACAGCTGAATATAACGTTATTTATTAATTTTTTGTTTTTAATAATAGGTGTTTTGTTTTAGATGATAAAATTTGTTTTTCCAATTAACAGTTGTTTTTATTTTGAATATGATCATAAACGGATTTGAAAATTTACATTTTGATTTAAATACTATAGTTCTTGGACCAGTAATGAAGTTTACTTCATGATAATATAGCTATTTATGTATCAAGGGCGTTACTAGGACTGTAATGCCCTGAAGGTCGAAATAGATTTCGACCTGATGGGCATTATAGTCCAGTAAAGCCCGTGGTGCATACAATCCTTTATGTTTTACCCAAAAAGAGTTTTTAATGACTAATTACATTATTTATTCGCAATATAAAAATAAGTTGCTCCTGTACCTGTATACGTAAGTAGATAATGACTGGTGTTAAGTTTGACTTTGATGTTTCTATCAGTTAGTCAGTTGGCATTTTTATTTAACGATTTACTCAAAATGGAAGAAATTCCACAAAATATAAGAGAAAAGGTCATAAAAGCGACCGAAAATCTTTTGCCAGTTAAATCAAGGCAACAGTATGATCGGGAGTATGGCATATTTGGTATTTGGAAAGATACGAACGAAATTCTTCAAATAACCGAAACCGTTTTAATGGCATATTTTCAGGAACTGGTAAGTTATTGATTTTATTTTAATACATATGTTTGTATAAACTTGATCTTTATTGTGAGAGAAATAAAATTGGATAAGCAATAAAATTTCCATATTAGCGCCACATTAGGTGTGATAGCAGGTATTATTGCTACCATAACATATTCCGTTTCTAAGGTATTACAGATCAATAATAGATGGGTAAAACATAAACACTTTTAAAACCTTTTTAAGGGGAGGTTTTCTTTTTATGAGTCTATCACGAATATACCGCCATATATGAAAGCGGCGCCGCGTTAACCCAGCCGGTCAATGTCAAATGTTTCGGGTGTCGGACTGGGCAAACGCGTCAGTTTTTTTATCGGACAAATTTACCACAATGTTTTGCATGCAATTTTTAAACATTTTGCCGGTCCGATACCCAAAAAATGTCAACGGCATAATTTTTAAAAATTGCATGTAAAACATTGTGGTAAACTTATTCCTTATAACACAAGTTGGTTTTATAAACGTTTATAAAACATTTAAGTAGATTTTGGGTAACGTACGATAAACGTTCTTAAACGTTTATGAATGTTCTTTTAACGTTCTTAACAAATAATACTTCTCGAATTTTTTTCCAAGGAACAACTTTTAGAGTTATACAAAAAAAAGGTTATATCTTATCCTTAAAAGTACGATTAAACAATTTTTAATGTGCAAAAATAATTATTTGAGACTTTTTTATTCATTTCATTTTATTATTCATTTAGGTTTAGAACACGGTCAATAAAAACGTTTCATGTAGGTTCTAAAAAACGTTTGTAATAACGTATGTCCTAAAAGTTTTGGCACAAAACTCATTGTCTTTAATTTTAACAAAAACAAAATAATATCAAGTTGCCTTTGAAAACAAAAGTTTATTTACTTTATTTACTGTCAGTTGAGATTTCTTTATTTTGAAGTTTTCGCTTTAAGATGTCGTATTAATTAGAAATAAGAAAAAGTATCTACAAGTTAGTTGGGCGGATACCCAAAGCTGAAATCTGTCGAATATTCCAGAATGAAAACATTTCACGCAGAACCATTTATAGAACAATAGCGGATTGCAAGCAGGGAATACCATGTCTGAATCTCCCAAAAGTGGAAGACCACGTGCATTTACCGCACAGAGGTCAGAAAGATTGGTGAGAAGAGCAAAAACCATATTGGAATGTCAACGAGGAGACTGGCTAGGCAATTCAGATCTTCTAAGAGTACGATATCGTTGGAATTGAGGAGGAATGGTCTTAAATATCGAAAGAGACGTAAGTGCCCCAAATACTCTCAAGCGCAGCTTCTTCGTATACCAAGATGTTGTCGTCAACTGAGGCGGGTACATTTTGCCAATGAAAAAATCATTATTTTAGATGACGAAAAGTATTTCACTTTGAGTAATTCTGAAATGAAGGGAAACGATGGATTTTATACGGACAACGTAGAGGAATGCCCTGATAATGTTAGATACAAACATAAAGCGAAATTTGCAGATAAAATCCTTGTCTGGTGCGCAATTTCTAACAGGGGTGTATCCCGACCTTTTGTGGGAAGAGAGAGGGGTGAAGTTTGAATAGTCAGAGCTATATTGATAACTGCCTTTCCAAATTGCTTCAGTTTGTCCGCGAACATCATGCTAATGACGATATCATGTTTTGGCCAGACCTAGCATCATGCCATTACTCAAGAGATACCCAAAACTGGCTTCGACAACACCACATACCTTTTGTTCCCAAAAACGATAATCCTCCAAACTTGCGAGAGGATTTTTGGGCTGTACTGTCTAGAAAGGTTTATCATGGAGGCTGGGAAGCACAAGATGAGGAACAATTAAGACGGCGAATTTACGAGAAATTAAGAGAAATTGAACTGAATTCCGTCCAGGACCTCATGAGAGACATTCGAGAAATTTGCGTCTGGTAGAGCAGAATGGGCCACTCCACATAATTCGATAGTATAGTTTAGTTAAGTATTGAGTTGTAATTTATGATAACTAGTTAGTGTTTAAATAAATTTCTTCATTAAAAAAACCGATAAATATTGTGTGCCAAAACTTTTAGGACATACTTTACGTTTATATAAAACGTTTTGTAAACGTTTTTTTAGTCTTGAACGTTCGGACCTAAAGTGTACCTAAAACGTACGTTTTCTTAACATTGTGTGGTATTAGGGATTCGACAAATAAACTGACGCGTTTGCCCGGTCCCACAACCGAAACATTTGATATTGACAGGCTGGGTTAACGCGCCGCTTCCATATATAGCGGTATGAATATTCGTGGTAGACTCGTCAAAAGAACCCCTAAAAAGGTTTTAAAAGCGTTATTATCATGAAGTGCTCCACTGGACCAAATAATACTATGTAAAGTTTTACAGGCATCCTGTTACCTTAAATGAGTGTACCGAATTTTATCTAATTCGAATAAAGGATTTTTAAGATATTTTAAAAATATCGACTTTATTTAAAAACTTGTAAAGGCCTGTATCTCAGAAACAAAGCAAATCCGAATATTTATGTTTATAGGAACTTTCCTTTATAAAAAGACATAAGAAATCTCCTACTCTTAAGTTTCGTAAGGTAGTTATAAAACACCCTGTATAGACGGGACAATGTATTTTTGCTTAAGTAAAAACATAATAATAAATTTAAGCTGAACTTTGTTACCGAAATGACACGGCAGAAACAAGAGTTAATTACAGGACTCGTGACATAACGCGTAATGATAAATAAAAAACCAGATTATTTCCGGTACATTTTCCCACAAAACATCGCTCAATGACAATAAATTCAAATACCAAGAAAAAATAAAGCTAGGTCCACATGAACGCACGAAATAAATTTCAATAATTACAGTTTACTTAAATTTAATTTTTTTGGGACGGTATGGTCATAATAGATTCATAAAATACCTTTTTAAATTAAAAATATATACAGGGCGTTTTAAAATAAAACGGCTATGCTTTAAAGTGTATGCATCTTGACAAGGGGCACACTGAAGTTGCAAGCGAGTGATATGGCAGCGAGGTGGTGAGCTAGTGGCTGGTATAACCTCCAAAGCTCTCGAAAATTAAATATTTTGGAGACTAGTGGTACCCAAATGACGCCACACACTTGCCAAACACCATTCCACCATCAGTGTCGTGGCTGCCAGGAGGTAAGTCCGTGTCAGGTGGAATCTCTAAAACCTTCGTAAATAAATACAGAAGCGCGTATTAAAGAAGAAAGGCGGTAAAATGGTATTTGGGAAGTGTGTGGAGTCAGTTGGGTACAGCTAGTCCCCAAAATGTTTAATTTTTAAGGGATTTAACGCCTTCACTTGCAATTTGCTCTTCAGAACACCATCACGTCACTTGCTTGTCACTTCAATATGCGCCTGGCCTTAGGTAAGGTGCGCACTGAAATGGTAAGCAAGTGGCGGCCAGATAGTAAGTCAACGTCAAGTGGAATCTCTAAAACCTACGTAAATAAACACGCGCATTAAGTCGGCTGTCCATAAAAGCGGTTTTCCGCTCGCGGGTGATAATTCAGCGTTGCGCTTAGTGCAAATTTAAAATGGTTTTCCCGCCAATCACAACGCTGAATTATCATCCGCGAGCGGAAAACCGCTTTTATGGACAGCTGGCTTTAAAATGGAGTGGCGGTGGAATGGTTATCAAAATATTTAATTTTCAGAAGGTTTTATTATTTAAAAATAAGAATTATACATATATTTGATTCGTTATTGTATACAAATTGCGTCGCGTCTTGAGTCAAAGCTAATTAATTAAAGACATTTTTTTGGTTTACGTTTACCTACTCCAGAAAAGAAATAATGGTAAACAATAATAATGTTTTATACAGGGTGTTTCCTAATTGCGATAAGAAAATTAAAGGGCGAAGTCCTGAGCTAATTTTATGAAAAAAGTTCATATAAACATAGGTCCGATAATGCTTTGTTCAGAAGCGTAGCTAGGCGTAGGCTGTTATAGGCGGTCGCCTACAGCAACGCGCCTGGGGAGGCCTCGCGGCAAGGTGAAGGTATGGAATATGATATAGGAAAACTACCGAAATGAAAGATGGGGAAGGTTTTGGAAGCCCAAAATTGTAAAACAGGGGCCCCACAAAACTGTAGTACGTGTAAAAAGTAGAAATAAAAAATGAGGGAGGACTTTTTTTTCTTTTATTTTTCAGAGGACTAAAGGGGTTCCTAAATATATATTTTTTCGCCCTAAGGGGCCTCGCGGTAACGACTTTGCCTACGCCTAATTTTGGTCACACAACGCCACTGGCTTTGTTTCTAAGATACAGGGTGATAAACTTTAAAAAGAAAATCGGGTTTTTAATATCTTAAATATGACTTAACTGATTTTAATAAAATTTGTCTGTGGTATTTTTTAAATAGGAAGATAATTTAGCCCTAAATTAATTTTAATTCGTGAGACCAGTGGCGGCCTGGGACGCATCTCAGCTAATATTATTGACAAAAAATGTAAGCCACTGAATTTTTTGCAACTTTTATATTTTTTCTGGATGAAACACCTAAAAATATAACTTTTCTGTGTTTTCATATTTTTAAGTAACCGTCTTTATGTAACAACAACAAATACTTAATTAAATACCGTTTATATCTAGTCAAACAAACTTAACTAAAAAAGTGTTTTAGAGATTTTTAGGTTTTTTGAAAAGTTTAACACCCTGTATCTTGTAAACGAAACCATTTAAGGACCCATGTTTATATAAACTTTTTTCATAAAAATTGCTCAGAAATACGCCCTTAAATTTTCTTACCGCAATTGGGAAACACCCTGTATATATTTTAACCTTTTTAAAACATTCTGTATAATACGTCACTGCAAATTCTAAATTTATTACAGCAATTCAATTTTCCATTATTCGAAACAATCGTATATATTATTAAAACGTAAATAGCCAAAACGGAACATTGTATAATACTACTTAAAAGTCAAAAGGCCACGTACCCAAGTTAATCCATTGTCCATCATTGTTACGACATCGAAAGAGCAGCATCGGGGAAGACAGATAGAGGAATCGTGCTAAAGATCTAATCTGCAGAGATCGGAAGAAGAAAGGTTTTAGAACAAGCCAGATTTGTGGGGCTTGGAAAGAATATAGCTTTGCGCTCAGATCTTGTTAGCTGCGTATTTGTTGAGTTCGCAAAATACTTTCCAAAGGAGTGGCATATTTTGTATTTTAAAATGCTCAGTGGTGGCTGGTGACATTTTTCAAAAAAATAAGTACCTAGTTTTAAAAACTTACCCTCTTTTTAAAAAGAAAGTCCATTTGCCTATTTTTCTTACTACAGAATACTTCGATCACTTTATTTGTGACCAAACACCCACAAAACTAGTGATATTTTTCATAAATGTTGTATACCCTAGTTTTACTGATAGATAAACAATTAATTTAAAGATCGGGAGTAGGTCTTTAATAAAAAGTTTCTGCTCAAAAGGCAAACTAATCTGTAGTAGAAACTGCACCGCATTTATTTTTAGTTGTTGATCCATTTCTAAATTATCCAATTATCACATATTACATCACATAACTCTCAACATATGCACTAGTTAACTATACTTGGTAAAAATAAACGTATAATCAACGATTTATTCACACCGTATAATCATAATCAACAATAAATATTGCTACTAAAACTCTACTGGACCCGACACTACCGTTTAAGCTTTGACTTCTCCCTGAACACACGTAATTTGTGCCCATGCACTGTACTATATTCGCGTTTATTAAAGTAAAGAAGACGTAGATCGCAAATCAAAATAAATAAGATCGGAAGAAGAAAGGTTTTAGAACAAGCCAGCTTTGTGGGGCTTGGAAAGAATAAAGTTTTGCGCTCAGATCTTGTTAGCTGCGTATTTGTTGAGTTCGCAAAATACTTTCCAAATGAGTGGCATATTTTGTATTTTAAAATGCTCAGTGGTGGCTGGTGACATTTAAAAAAAATAATAATAATAAAAACTTACCCTCTATTTAAAAAGAAAGTCCATTTGCCTATTTTTCTTACTGCAGAATACTTCGATCACTTTATTTGTGACCAAACACCCACAAATCTAGTGATACTTTTCATAAATGTTTTATGTCCTAGTTTTACTAGTAGATAAACAATTAATTTAAAGATCGGGAGTAGATCTTTCTTTTTTTAAATTAATTTGTCTCCTCCGTGGCGTAGTGGACAGAGCTTTGATCTTCGAAACCAGAGGTCGACGGTTCGATTCCCAGCGGGGAGACATATTTAGGTAGTAGTTATTTAAAAATAACGACATTGGTGGCACTACCGCGTTGTCTAAAAGGTGCTGTGAAATGCATAACTGCATGTTTCAGTGCTTGGACAACGTTGACGGAACAGGGGAACGATGGGTTAACCATCTAATAACCCGACACCCACGGTACTCTGGTATTTAGGCATATGCCTTCGTGGGATGTCAAAAAGATAAAAAAAAATAAAAGTTTCTGCTTGAAAGGCAAACTAATCTGTAGTAGAAACTGCACCGCATTTATTTTCAGTTGTTGATCCATTTCTAAATTATCTAATTATCACATATTACATCACATAACTCTCAACATTATGCACTAGTTAACTATACTTGTTAAAACTTAACGTATATTCAACGATTTATTCACACCGTATAATCATAATCAACAATAAATATTGCTACTAAAACTCTACCCGACCCAACACTATCGTGACTTCTCACTGAACACACGTAATTTGTGCCCATGCACTGTACTATTTTCGCGTTTATTAAAGTAAAGAAGATGTAGGGCGCAAATCAAAATAAATAAGACAAGGGGGCACAATTCCCGCGTTCTAGTACACATATCTAACTTCATTCGTTTCGTTTGCCTCGGCTTGGAAAAAAGTTTTAATATTTAGGCGTTGCGTTAAAATAATTTAGAACTAAGTTTTCATCAGAGTATTTAGAAGTAAGTTTTAAGCAGAGTATTTAAAAGTGTTATAAGGGAATATAGTAAATATTTGACATTAAATTATTTTTAACAAAATCGTTCTTTTTGTTTATTTGAAGGGTGGGCACGTCCCCTTGTGTCCTTAAGTACCAGCCACCAGTGTGTTTTCTGTAGATTTCCCCCTGCTAGTGATGGTTAGCTGGAAGTTTTATTTTATGTCATGGTTGGACCATCTTAAAGGTATTTTAGTTTCTAAATACAACTCATTGCATCTAGAAATATATTTGATGTGAAAAAGGTGCTAAATACAAAACATATTTAATATGAGATAGAGTTGTAAGTTGGACATTAACGTAAACGATAACACGTTATCTTCTTGGTTATTTGGTCATTTTATACTTAAACTGCAGACAAACAGTATCGACTTTGTATATCTTCTTTATTGCCGAATTTTTAATTAAAGTCACGATAAAAACCACTAAAACACTTGACACAAGTTTACATTAACATTTTTTTTGAGAAAATAAAGTGGAAAAAAATGTTTTTTTTTAATTGAGTATCTTTTTAATTAAAATTATATACCGGGTGTTGCTCTGTCGAGCGGGACATACGGAATCACATGTAAATTTTGAAGTGGTCCAATATTGGCTCCCCTAATTATTTTAGGAAAAAATATTATAAGGATTTTTTAAAGAGCACGAAAAGTTGTACCCAATATACAAATTTTGAGCTCTTCTCAGTCCAGCAGCTACGAGGTAAATGCTAAAATAAGTTACGAATCTCCTAGCTTCTTACGCCCCTGTATTATTAGAAGTTTATAATAAAATACCAGAAAAATTATTTAACCTGTAACTCTCAAGTTGTCAGATCAATGTTACATCATTTTTAAATAATGAACTACTCAAATCAAGAAAAAACACTATTTTAAAATGGTTTTATCAGGGAAATAGTTATCGAAGAGTAGCGGACATGTTTGCAGCCTATTTTCCCAATAGGCCAATACCAAGTAAATCGACAATAGAACGGACGATAAAAAAATTTGAAACTACAGGCACAGTAATCAATAATTGTAAATGTGAAGAAAACCGACGTGAAAATCAGGGACAAATTTTACAAAACGAGAGGGATTTAGACGTGATACTTTGTGTAGAGAAGGCCAAAGGAAACATTAGCACGACAACTGGAGGACATTACTGGAAAAGACCACACTACAATATCTCGAATTTTAAAAAGATGTAAATACTTCGCTTACATGTATACGACGACAGGAATTTTGCTTTGAGATCATGAAGAGGACAAACATTGACAGAGGTTTTTAGAAAATATTTGCTTTACTGACGAATGCACTTTTACATTTACGAACCCAACGTTCAAAATTGCAGATACTGGAGTAACGAAAACCAAAATCGATTTGTTGAGACGAGGACTTAATATCCACAAAAAATTAATGTTTTGGCGAGAATTTTTGGCCACCATATCCTTGGACCATTTGTCTTTGACCGAAATTTGAATGCGGAGTACTTTCTGGAATTTTTAGAGGAACAAATTTTGCCTGCTTTGAACAACCTTGCTCGTAAAAATCAAGAGATTTGGTATCAAATGGATGGCTGCCCAGCACACAGTACCAGAACTGTGCACGAATACTTGAACAACGCATTTAATAACGACATCATGGGCCCGAACCACGCAAAATCTTGGCCATCCAGGTCTCCGAATCTTTTGCCAAACGATTTTTTTCTATGGGTACATTTAAAAACTAAGCTTTATACCAATACAAAATATGAAAATTTAGACCAGCTAAGGAATGCTATTTCCGTTGAGTGTGCCAGAATATCGATGTACCAACTAGCCAACGTAAGAAATGACTTTTATAATCGTTTGGGTTATTGTCTGGCAGTTAATGGAGGAATATTTGAGCATTTAATTAGATCCTGATATTTTTGTCATAAATTGATTTTTTAATGTAGACAAATTTGTTTTATTGTCTTGCGTAACTGTGAGTGCATGTGTTGGAATTAACTGTAAACTAAAATGAAATGCGAGGATTTTTTTGAAATTTCCGTATAAAATTGTTTAGTTTTGGCAATGACATTAGAAATTAATGATCTTAATTGTCACTGATAAATCGATATGGTGTTTTCATTATTGATTTCTAGAGTACAGGGTGCATAATGAGATACTACGTTGCAGAAGTATTTAAGCAGTTTACTCTTTACTGGTTGGTTAAAAAATGCTCAAATTTTCATTTTGGGTGGAACTTATTGTGCTCTTCAATAAATCCTAAAATAATTAGGGGAGCCAATATTTGACTACTTCAAAATTTACATGGGATTCCCTATGTCCCGCCTCGACGGAGCAACACCCGGTATATTGCAGCAGAAGAAACCAAAAACAAAAGTTTCCACCATTACTGTAAATAAACCAAATTTCTTTTTAACTCACAGAATATTTTATTCAATTACTTAAACAAACTAATTAAATTTACGTATTATGTATAAGGTTCGACTTCACAAGAATTTAAAAACTGGTTTAAATTTAATTTTAGTGGACATTACAACACTTTTGCCTTCCATAAACTTGTATAAAGGTACTTATAAGGAATGAACGCTTCAAATATAGTCGTAGTCGTGGGAACAACAACTACATCAGGCCAAATCCTACAGAAGTTCACATTAGTGTCTGTTGTTAGAGCCGGTGCAAAAGGTTTTGATATAAGATTATGAAAACTGATTTTAGGACTGTACGAACGCGTTTGGTATACTGAGAAACAATGGAGGTAAAGTCTGAACCACCTATAATTCATTCTGAAAGCAATGCCGCCAAGTGAACAAAATATTATAAAATAAACAAACCTTTTCGAAAGCACATAGCCTCTGACAGAGCCTAATTACATATTTTTTGAATAAATAAAAAAAACATTGCTAAAATGCGTATCACGTACTTAGAAAACATCATCTTATTTCGTCTCTGTCCTGCTATAAAAACTGACACGTGCCGCAAATAATTATAAACTTGTCGGGTGTATTATTTATTGATGCAATAAATCATTGTTCACAAAAAGGTTTGTTTACATTAAAAACTTTGCGACAACCCATTCAAAATGAATAAAATCTGGTCCCAACTATACCAGAATTGGGCTCCAGGATAGTTTTATTCAAAAAAATAGGATATAGAAAAAGACATTCGTTTTTGATGGCGAAAACGTATAAGGTTTTTCTTCATTTTAAGATAATAGGTTTTTTCTTTACGAGTGAGAAAAGTGCCGCTACTTCTCCCGGGGATGGTTTAACACGTCGCGAAGCGGAGGGCAGTAAATCATCCAAGGGAGGAAAAGGCACTTTGCTTTAGGAGGAATGTATGTTATTGTTTTTACTATCTTTTGTGACACTTTTAATAAATACATATGTACATATGTATAATAGTTTTTTTCACTAGTGTCGAAAAAAGCATTCTAATTTAGTTCGCGTATCCCTGTATCTCGTAATCAATAATCAATCTCGAATTCTACCTAAAATATAACATTTAAAACCGTCAAACATCATAGGAGCTATTGTTGTTAAGGCGTTTAAGTTTTATTCGGTCGAAGAAAAATTATGATTCCAAAGCAAAATGTACTCTGAACACCACAACAATATCCCAAAAATATTTTGGAAACCGAAAGGCTAATCTCATTAAATCTTTTGCCAAATGGATTTAAGGGGGTAAGCGGGTCTTGGAGACTTAAAAAGGGCGAACTTTTAAGCATTTAATTAAATCAGTTTAAACAGAACCCCTCGAAAAAAATGGCTCTGCTGTGGACACGATTACTCGATCGATAATCTTCATCGATATTTAACTTCTCGATAAATCGATATATCAATATTGTGAACACCTAGTATAAAAAAGTATACATTTTGGGAATTTTAAAAATATACATTTTTGGGAAATTTAAATATAATTGGGTTACTTAACATTGGGAAATTTGGTACATAAAACAATACGTGAAGTGTCAAGGTTTAAAAAGTAGAAATCAAACAATTTTCTAGGTTACTCTTATAATAATAAAACAAAAACATTAAACAAGCAGAGTTGCCTAGAAATGCAAAACAAATACTGAAAAATTTAATATTTAAAGAGAACAAAATTTTAAGACGGGGATTTGATTGTTTATTAGATAAGAAAGAGTTAGTAAAGTCAAGTAAAGAGTTAAAGTTTGAGTTAAGCCCCGTACGGGCTATCCCTAGGGATATGCCCGTACTAAATTTAATTAGTTCAATAAGTTAAGTTGGTTTTTAATGCAAAGTTAGTTTTGGTAGTCCACCGGTCCCATGGTCCAAGAAGATAGTTCCATATGGTACATTTGCCCAGTGACGTAAAGTGACCCTATATGTAAATTTCAAAATTGTACACGTCACAATATCAAATATTATCGATATTTGTGGTAAATGAAACAAAATTAAAAAGCGTTTTTTTCCTTAAATTTTGTACAGTGAAATTAAATTAAAAAAAAGGATTTAGCTAATTTTTACTATTATGCTATATTTATTAACCCACTAACTATTAAAAACAAATGAGCAAAACAGCTATAAATCGATATTTAAGAGCGACAAAAATATCGATATATTTTCTTATATATTTTTTTGCTCTTAAATATCGATTTATAGCTGTTAGATATATCTAATAATCGTTATTAGCCAAAACGATATTTATCGATATCGATATATCGATGTTTTTTTTTATTTGACATTCCTAGACATGTATCTTTTTTCCCTGATTCTCATATATTTTTTAATAATTTATTTACGATGTAATATATTAAAATGTTTTACATGTCTTACTAAAATTAAGAAGAAAAAATATTAACTGTAAGGACCTATTTAATTTTAAAATAAATCGTCAAAATGATCATTTTACTGGTGATTTCAACAGTCAATAAAGCCACAAACCTTTTTCGTTGTGAATAACAAAGGCTGTGTCGTTCTGTGCTTTTGTGCTCGGTTATAAAACCGATTTTAAGAAGATTGTAAGCTTTTATTAATGTAAAACCTAATTTAAGGTAGATATTAAATACCTAATAAAGGTTTTAGTCTATTCTAATTGGTCAATAAACAGCACAGTAAAACTTTTATTGGTTTATTCCACTTAAACTTGACTACATATACACTGAAAAAAAGATATCTTAAAACAAAAACCTTAGATTTAATTTGAGAGAATTGTGACTTTCATATGTGTTAAAGAAATAGGATCTCAGACAGAAAAAATATGTTTTCAGCTTTGCGTACTAAATTCAAAAGAAGGCGCTTTTGTAATAAAAATAACCCTATTTTATTTAGTGACCCCAATGGGTCTATATTAATATAGCCCCATGGGTCTACATTAAAGAACAGTGTATTCCGTTAAAAACAACGAGCGCTTTCCCACTGAGAAATTCTTTCTTTAAGACAAGATAGTAAATACCACAGACTGAAATAAAATCTAATTTTATTAAGATAATTATATTAAATAAACAACTAGTTCTCTTTTTGATAGTTAAGAGAGGAATTCCTGCTTATCATGTCATCATGTCATTCACTGAGACCTCTTTTCTCCATCGATGATGCGTTTTGCCGAACCTCATAGGACTTATCAAACTGGCTGTCCTGGGTCCAAGTTGAATAATACGAATAACAAGTGTATTTTATAAAAAAAAAACTTTCGTTGTTCGACGGTAGGATATAATCGTACCGTTGATACCGTACTAAAAAGCATAATTCAGTGAATACTTATATTAAAGAAATAGGTTCTTTGACATAAAGGTTAAAGATTTTGGTATAGGTTCTTAAAATAAGAACCTATTATTTTAAAGAAAATTCATTAATATTTTGATAGAAACATTTAATATTTCTTTTGTTTAAAATCTTAAAACTTATATTTAAGATATAAAAGAGCTTAAATTGATTCTGATATTCTTAAAATAATACTAAGGATATTTTAATTTAAAGAATTTCTTTTACATTAAAGACATAAATTAAAGTATTTTTTCTCCCAGTTTAAGAACCACTATTATTTTAAAGTAAGAAATAAATCTTGGTTTAAAAGCACAACTATTCAAAAAAAATGCATATTTTTAAAACCTTGTATTTGCTTAAAACAAGACATTTTTCTTTTACATTAAAGACATAAATTAAAGTATTTTTTCTCCCAGTTTAAGAACCACTATTATTTTAAAGTAAGAAATAAATCTTGGTTTAAAAGCACAACAAAAATGCATATTTTTAAAACCTTGTATTTGCTTAAAACAAGACATTTTTTTTCTGTGTGTACCTAAGTTGAGTTAGTCTATCCTAATTAATTTAAAATAAGATCTAATTGACTTTTAAAATCATTATAAACTTACAACTCTTGATTACCTTTTTAATGATCCTATTTTACAATAAGGACGCACCTCTGTTTTAAAATTTAGCAAAGTCAAAACAAAAAAAATAGTCCCACTAATTACAACTGCAGTACGAGTAAATAGAGCAAATTTTTATGAAGTTCGAGTAAACCTTGAAAAATAATAAAAATTTAGCAATATTGTATTGTTTTTTTTTATCTTTGGACAAACCACGAAGGCTAAAAGCCTAAATACTAACGTACCGTGGGTGCCTTAAGCGAGGTAAGAGGGAGTTTGTTGACACGGGACTTAAATACTTGAAGTTTTGGGGTGGAAGGAAAGACCTCCGCGGGCAGCAGGTTCCACAATCTAGAAACTCTAGGGATAAAAGAATGAACAAAGTGGGAAGTTCGGGGCCTGTCCAGTTGGACCGTATAGGGATTTATACGCGCAGAACCACAAGTTTCTCTATTGGGAACCATGAGTGGAGGAACTAAACTGGACAATTCTTCAGAGCAGAAGCCATGGAAATACCTATAAAAAAGCGATAAATCCCCCACCGCCCGACGATGGGCAAGAGAGGAAGCCTTTGTGTAAGTGAAGGATCATTAATGAGACGAACAGCTCTTCTTTGAATAGAATCAAGAAGGCTTAGGGTTGTGGGGGACGCCATGCCCCAGATACGAGAACAATACTCCAAGGGAGGTCGGATTTGGGACACATACAAAGTGTATAAATTAGAAGGGGAGAAATACTTTTTGGCTCGAAAGAGAAATCCAAGCTTTTTGGAAGCTGCCGTGGCTATAGATACAATGTGTTTATGCCAGTTAAGGTTACTTTCAAATGTGACGCCCACAAGATTGAAGGTGTCTTTGCTCTGTAAAACTTGACCGCTCATAAGTAGAGGAAGAGGAAGTTAGAGGAATCCAATATTAAATTAAGATCCTGCGAAAGAGATATCTGCATTGCTCTGCGTTTGTTTTCCAAGTCAGGTTTAGTGATGGGTTTAGGAACCTGAAAACTGGAGTGAAGGGTACTATCGTCGGCGAAACTATGAATGGAATTAGTTGTGGGCGAGAGAAGGTCGTTGATGTGAAGAAGTTTATTAGGATATTTTCACATTCACATTTTTTTAAATTACTTTATTTTATTTAGAATTACTAAAATCTAAAAAATTTTTACTTGAAAACGTTTTGTTTTCGAGATATTCATTATCTAAATTCAAGTTTAAACCAATCCTATTTTTACCATTTTTCCTCTTCTTTTGCACGAATTTCTTGAACACTAAATTAACACAAAATAGTTCATTAAACAGCAAGAAAACCTTCTTAAAACAAGTTTTTATTAATTTAATGCCTATTTTACATTAATTTAAAAGCATCACGTTATATCAAGACAGTCAAAGTTTTGAGGAATAATATAAGTGTATGCATGGTTGCGGTGTTTAGGAGTAAAATATTTCTAATTTAATGGAAACAAGGTGTAAAATAAATAAACAAACAGGTATTTAAATGGTGTTTATAAAATATGGTATGCCAATTTAGTGTTATATCAAGAATTTTGTGCAAAAAGAAGGGAGAATATGGTAAAATTGAGAAAAGCCTAATTTTCAACCTTGATGATAGATATCTCAAAAAGAAACGCTTCCGACTAAAAATCCTGCTGACCCAGGTGCAAGCTAGGGTTAGTCAAGTTTAACAGAAGTCATCTGTTTTGTTTTTGGGTTTTAATGATTTATCTCGTGTTTATTACAAGTGGAAAATGTATAAAAAAACGATTATTCACAGCCTAAATATTGTCAAAATCTTTAAAAATAACTGCACCACCAAAACAAATCAAAAAGGTTATATTTGTTTTTACACGAAGCCGATGAATGAAGGCCAAATGTATCATATGTGTTCAGAAAATAACAAAAATAACAGTGAATCTTAAAAACAGCTGACGGGATCTACCCTACCCATTGGATTCATATTTGAAAATGCCTAAAGAAGTTCTATTCTATTTTCTTTTCTTTTTTCTTGGTTTTGGTCCCTTCAGGTCCAATTCACTCCTCTCCCCATTCCGGACTATGCTTTCCAGGGCTTCGTCGGCGGAAAATCTGGATAATCAAGCTCGTAGCTCCCAGAAATTCCAAAAGAAAACAAAATAATTCAACAATCGATGCAATGCATACATTGTCGGCTGTCAAACCAAGATCTGCTACTGGTGTTACGTATAACCTTCACTTTCACTACTAAAAGTTCCCATGGCACGCCCATCTATTTCCCGCCATTTGAGAAATAACTCGTGTTCACCACCAAACGGGATACCATCAGCTTATAGGAATCTTCGCTCACAGCGCTTAGATCCAGAAGAAAGATGCCGTCAATTTAGCGTGAATCTTTCCTTGATCTGCGAAGGTAAAAACGTCCGTACGGCACCTCTAACCGCCACTCCGGGAAGAACTTTGTAGTCCTCTACGCACGTCCGCATTGTCCGGAAGTCAAACAAAGAGTCCCGCCTAAAGGAGTTCTTTATCTAGGAGGAACCTGACCCGAATTATTACTAGAATCGTGTATATTGGCCTGCAAACTCACACTTGACATAACATTTGCTTAGGATTGTATGCAGAATCTAAAAAATTAATAATATACAGGGTGTCCCATTTGAAATAAAGGTATTGCCATTAACTTTACTTTTGGCATAACCGGAAGGGCTAAAATTGTAAAAATATTTAATCGTATGCCTTTTACTGACCTAGTAATGTTGCTAAATTTTAAAAAATTTCAAAGCCTAGGTACTTTTTACGAAATTGATCGCTGTAGTTCACCTTGGGACACTCTGTTTAGTAAGCATTATTTCTATTTTTAAGATTATAAAATTTTTGCCTATTTAATTAAAGTCAGGACACTACCCATAAATGTAAACATACCCGACAAGCAACCCATTACGCATAAGAGTGTTTATAACGTATTTTGTGACCATATTAGGGAGCGTCCTACATTAAACTGTTGCTCTTGAATGGTTATTGTTCTCATAGAAAGTCATAAACAAAACAAGTAGCTTGCAAGAGTACACAAATAAATATTTATGTTCATAGGTATTAGGTAAGATTTACTTCATGTAAGGTAGCTAAATGTTAGTATTAGTCAGTGGGCGTCAGCCACACTTCGACCATACAAATAATTATTTATTTAGCGAATATAGGTTGCCCCACCGGGAACTCCTGCGATCGATTTCTCGAAAAGTAAGTTTTGGAAAATTTTGAAAATTTGGTTACATTATAAAGTCAGTGGGGGACATACAACTAAAATATTTTGACAGCTCTACCACTTCCGGTTATACCGAAACTTGATGTCAACTTCCTTATTTTAAATGGAACATTCTATATATTATTTATTTTTAGATTCTGCGTAAAATTCTAAACATAATTTATGTATAATGTTCTATACCTAAGTCCAACCGTTTTTGACTTATTTTAAGTTTTATGTCAAAAATGATGTTTGTAAGCCATTACATAACCATCAATTTCTTCTGAAATAAAAGCCTTCAATATGAGTTGGGGTTGGGTTTCTCGTAGAAAAAGAACTATTTTAGTAGACTGCATTAATATTTTGACAATTAATAAATACAAAGTGGTCAAAAATAATCGTTAAAAACTATAACGACAAAAACCTTAAAAGTAAGGATAAGTTTGTAAAAGGATATCTATTCCAAAAATTTATAATTTTCAAAATATTAACAGAGTGCGGCTTAGTTTCGCTTCTAGTCGGCCTTAACAACAAAATGCGGCGTCACAGCCAACTACCCCGTACCTACCCGTACTTAAATGCATTATTAGAATAGATAAATATTAAGTCGTTAATATTTCGAAAACTATAAATGTTTGGAATAGACATTCATATACAAACTTACCTTTATTTTTAATGCCTAATAGGATAGGGTAATAAAAGATATGGGTTTCTATTTGAAAAAATTGACTTTTAAGATTTTTGTCGTAATAACTTTTAACGAATATTTTTGGCCACTCTGTATTTATTCATTGTAAACATATTGATATATTCTACTAAAAACGTTCTTTTTACAAGGAACCCAACCCCAACTCATATTAAAGACTTTTGTTTGGTAGAAATTGATGGTTATGAAATGGCTTGCAAACGTCATTTTTGACATAAAATTTAAAATAAGTCAAAAACGGTTGGACAGGTATAGAACATTATAAATAAATAAAGTTTAAAATTTTACGCAGAATCTAAAAAATAAATAATATATAGGGTATTCTATTTAAAATAAGGAAGTTGACATCATCTTTCGGTATAACCGGAAGTGGTAGAGCTGTCAAAATATTTTAGTTGTATGTCCCCACTGACTTTATAATGTTACCAAATTTTCAAAATTTTCCAAACCGTACTTTTTGAGAAATCGATCGCAGCAGTTCCCGGTGAGACACCCTGTATAGGGTAGGGTGGATCAAAAAATATACTCTTTTTTTTACTTCTGACACTAAAAAACTAGTTTCTAGGCTCCTTTAGAGAATTATCTGCAACGATAAGTTCTTAATTTTTTAAAGATTAAAAAAAACTATTTTGTTTTAAATTTAGTAACTTGAAACTGAAAAATAAATAAACTTTTTATGTAAGTTACAAAATTCAAAAGAAAAAAGTGTTTTTTTTTAATTCTTCAGTCTTTGACCCTTAATATCTTTTTAATGGTTAGATTTATCAAAAAGTATAGGAGACTTTCTTTGTAGCGCGTTTAATTTTCTTCAAAGTTTCGCTTTGTGATTAACGAATGGTAAAATATGAACTTTTTTCTATGGGACTAAAAAAATATGCAAAACCTTATTGAGGCGGATCTTTCTATTAAAATTAAGAGCTCAAAGTTGCCGAGCATTCTCTAGAGGTCCGTTAAGAATCAATATTTCAGTGTCAGTTCTGTTTTTTTATCCACCCTAATATACTGGATATTAATTGGGTATGGACATGGGTATTTTTAATAAAATAGACGATCCTTTATGTAATTTAAGAACAAAAGTCTATACAGTGTTTCCAGCATAGGTGTTACAAGAGGACAAATAACCAAATATTTTAAAACGAAATTTTTGGGAAAACTGGTCGCATGGTCCAAAACTAATAAATAGAAAATTTTAAACCAGTTGGTATCATACAGGGGCGAGTTATAACTAAAAATATTAAAAATGTCCAGGAGTTAACTAAATTTATTCTTAATATCAGGCAACAATCAGTTGCTAAAAACAGCGACATCTAAAGTATATTAAAAAGTAGTAGATTTTTTTTTCTTGATGTTTCTATGAATTTTAAGATTTTAGTGTTTCATTAGTTGTTCAATCAGCGACATGCGACATCTAAACTGTATTAAAAAGTAGCAATTTTTTTTATTTACTTCTTGTGTCTATGAATTTTTGAGATTTTAGAGTCTTAGCTGGTTTATTAAAAGCAGTAACTTCGTAAGTCGTTTTAATGTTGACAGGTTTTCTTTTAAAGCATGATACAATGAATACAAGGTAGAGTGTTGCGCTTGAAGTGTATCACGTGATCACCGCCTCTGACGTAGTAAAGTGTGAAAATTTGTAAACAAAGTTAAAACCATCATTAATTTTAGGCATTTAACCAATTATAACCGCGGCAATAATTGGTGACAACTTTGACGTATAATACATTGTTTAAACGTCAACATAACCGATTGGTAAATACCGTTTTAGAATTGGTTCTTCGCCTAAAATTGATGCATATGTGTGTATTCGTGTTTTTAACAGTTTTTCGTTCCTTTTAGCAGTTTTATGACTTTGTTTTTAAGTGCTAGTAGTTTATTACATAAGTTTCGTTTATGCCAACAATAGTATTTTAAACTATGTAATTTACATCAAATAGGTACTATATTCTTATAATAACTGTAATATTATTTTAATAACTTATTTATTTAAAATCTTCCTGATATTTAAAAAAATTGCTGACATTCCCAAACCTTGCAGATTTTCTTTAGGGCTTCAATTTAAATATTGCGAGAAAAAACTCACATATCTACGACATTGCGCAGAGCGAACCATTTAAAAATCGCTGATGATCCTTCCTTGTATTCATTGTATCATGCTTTTAAAGCACATTTGGTGACCCTACTTAGGGATCGCAAAAAGGATAAAAACTGTTCGTAAATTTATTTCTTTTAAGGTTCTTTAAAAAAATTAACTCTTAAAAAAACTCCTAAGCATTTTTTAATGCTAACTATTTAGTACCACATGTTTCAAATTGGCATTTAAATATTCCATCATAATTCCAGCCTTTATTACGTATAAAATCAGTGTAGGTATGCAAAAGGAATAGAAAAGTGAGGCAACAATGGTACCGACATCGACACCGGTCCGCTCGCGCGAATAGTACCAATGTAAGCTAGTCTGCACGGTTCATCAGCTATAAATAATTTATTAGGTTTCACCGTAGCAAAGGTAAAATAGTTCTGCGCCTAGAACGTTAACCTTTTACCGTAATAAATATGGGCCTTTATTTAAAATCGGTCGATTCCTCAGAGTTATCGAGGTATCGTACGTTACTTTTCTGGTTTATTTATTACCATGACTATGTATTTAAGTTTATGGCCTGTTTTACATACATAAAATTTATTACCATAGTACCATTTAAACGATAATTGATTTGTGTTTTAAGCCTCCCTAACACGGTCAATAATATGGAAGCCATATTGAAAAAAATGTTAGTCCTCACACAATAAAAAAATGGATCAATAAAGTGTCAGTTTAAATTACGTATTATAAAATTTTCTTTTTATATTTTTTTATAGTTTCCCAATATCTATCTACCTACAAACTCTCTTATTTCTTACTCGAAAAGCATCTATTGTAGTTCGTACCATTCCGATCTCCTAACCTGAGCACCTTGGATTTCTTTCTATGGGTATGGCGGAATTCAAAAATGGGGTGGATCAAAAAAATTGACTATTTTTCTTTGACTTCTGACGCTAAAAATTGGTTCCCTGACGCCTCCAGAGACTGCTTGGCAACTATGAACTCTTTATTTTAGAGGAAGATCTGCCTCATTCCATTTTTGCATACAGGTGTGGAAACCAACTCGCCCACCATAGAGAATTAAAAGCATAGTAAATATTCGAGGTGGAGTCCGACGAAAGACGGAAGCGGTGGACTGGCGGCAGCCCTGATCATCTGCTCAAATCGACAGCGGTGAATTGCGAGAGGATACATAGTGGATTGGTGGAGGAGATCATACGCACGGATTTTGCTAAGGACGGCTTGGTTTCCATACCGGTATTTTTCTCAGTCCTAAACAACAAAATTAATATCTCACCATTAGTATACAACAATACTTAAAAAATTTTTTTTAGAAAATTGATCGCTCTACAAAAATATATTTCATACTTTTTTGATAAATCTAACAGATTAATAGTAATTTATGTAACAAGTGCATAAAGTGATACTTTTTTACGAATGGGAAGTTTAACAGCACGAGCCGTTAGTGCGGCAATCCCCCATGAGTAAAAAGACACTTATGTATGTGTTACATACTATATTTTTTCCACGACCGTATAAAAATTTCCCAAAATAGCATTTTATACATGTTTTATTTATCTAAACTTATTAATTTTAATTTTTGCAGCACAGCCATTATATTGCAACAAAAAATCATAGCTTCCTTATTTTTTAAGAGACAATTATCCTCGTTATACCTATGCATTTATTATTTAATTTTAGAAAATTGTATTTACTTACTTTTTGTAAAAATAATACTACAACAGTATAAATTCTTTTTAAATTTCTTAGTTTCCAAATTCATTATTACTAATACTTTCAACTAATTTATTTGCAAACTGTCAAATTTTAAAACTAGTGACACATGAACTAAAAGAAATAATGACAAAATCAATGGTAACTTAACCCTTTGGTTCAGTTGATGTCGCGTTTACTGATACATTGCATAAATTGATATTTAAGTTTATTGTAGTAGGCTTTAAAACAAAACACTAATTCAAAGTGTGAAAAAAGCTTCAAAGTGTTAAAAAAAACTTTTTCAATTTCATATTAAACGGTCGTGGAAAAAATATTTAAGGTTAAAGTATAAATAATGTTTAATAAATAACTTTTTGTTTTGATTTTTGATACTTACTTAAAAATCATTATTGACAAAAAGGTCTCTCATACTTTTTAAGTAAGTTAAAAATTTAAAACAAAAAAAATACTTAAAATTCTTCAATCTTTGACTTTAAATATCTTTTTATGGTTAGATTTATCAAAAAGAATAAGACCTTTTTGTAGAGTGTTTAATTTGCAGCAGAAAAAGTAGAAACTCAATTGTCAGTAAATATTTTTCAGTAAGTTATAAGATTCCAAAGAAAAAGTTATTTTTCTTAAAATTCTTCGCATGTAATTTCGACGCAGAAGTAATTATGCAAATTTTGCAGCGGTAAACTCGACGCACTAGCGAAGGGTTCATGGTAGTGCTAATGTGTGTATTAGTCTTAGGTTTAACTAACCAGAACTAACCATTATCCCCCACCTACAGGGTAAGTCAGAAGTCTGACAAAGCTCATTTACTTGTAATCCATAAAACTCTTTTAATTTCTTTTTTCTTAGGTATATAGTTAGGCATAATTCTCACATTTTAAAAATATTTTGATGTATACAGGGTTGCTCATAAATGCATGACGACGTAAAGTTATGTTTTTCAAGTGAAACCTCTGTATTTTATATTTTTGTTTAATTTCTTTTCACATTATAACACTTTTTTGTTTTAGGTTATATGGGGTTAAATCTTTAAATTTAGAAAATATTGTAGATTTTTTTTCAAAAAATAAAAAATTAAGGACATTTTTACAACGCTACCATTTTCCCAATTTTTATTTTCTTTTGAAGTTGCCTGGGTAGCCTAATTGATGACATTTGTACATTTTATTAATAAAATGTATTTTAATTATACAGGGTGTCAAGACAACAGTGATAAACTGAGAAAAATTAAAACCTTCAAAACTTACTTACTTGAAATGGTATTTCTTTTATCGTTGGTTAAGGCCTTTTAATACCTATGCATTTGCTTACGGTTGCCCTATACCTAAGTCAAGTAGTTTTTGCAATATTTTTAGTATTCTTTTTTTAAAGAAAATATTAGTTTTAAATGGGACACCCTGTTTTTTTATCATTACTCTGGGCCTTTTAATATTTAGACATTTCCTGAGGGTTGAACGATACGTTAGTAAAGTACTTTTTGCAGTATTTTTAATTTTTTTTTAATTTTTGAGTAAGTTTAGGATCATTTTTACGGATATCATAATTTAACTTCAAAACTTATATTTAAAAAAAAAAACAGAAATTAAAAATATTGCAAAAACAACTTGACTTAGGTATGGAAAATTCCAAGAAAATGTATAAATAGTTAAAGGCCCGAAGCAATAATCAAAGAAAATACAGGGTGTCCCATTTAAAACTAATATTTTCTAGAAAAAAAAAAATAAAAATATTGCAAATATTGTATAGGACAACCTTAAGAAAATTTATAGTTAGTAAAAGCCCTGAACCAATGAGAAAGGAAAATACAGGGTGTTTCATTTAAAATAAGAAAGTTTCGTAGGTTTTAATTTATACTTAGTTTACCACTGCTTTCTCGACACCCTGTATGATCAAAATTTATTTTATTTATAAAATGTACAAATATGATCTAAAAGATAATTGCCTGCCCAGGAAACTAAAAAAAAATTAAAATTGGAAAATGGAAGCAATATGAAAAATGTCCCATATAATCTATAACAAAAAGTGTTAGAATATAAAGAGAAATTAAACAAAAATATAAAATACAGGGTAATTCATTTAAAAAACACAAACTAAAAAAGGATTAAGAGTAAATGAGTTTTGTCAGACTTCTGACTCACCCTGTATATTCGAGTAATATCATTTGCACATTTACTACAATATGTCGCCATACTTTTCCTTTAACCTAAAGAAAACTACCTATTCCTAAATATTCGTCGAAAATTCCACTCGGATTTTCTGACTTTTCTCTGGCATATAGGTAAAGTAGGTTATGCGTCGAGATTACCACCGCCGGACAATTTCATACTTTTATGATAAAGATAGGATATCAGGAATAACTCAAAACAAGGAAATTTTAAATGTATCCCCTAAATATAATGACGTGTTGTAGGAATAACAAATTTAGAGTGTACAAATAATGGGATTACAAGGGGTGGTAAGTTTTAATCAGAATTTACTGTATTATCCAAGAAAGCGATCAAGTAGATTTAAATCCGGATATCTAACCGGCTATTTTACTAGTCGATATCTTTTCTTTCCCCACTTAGTAGTTATTTATTAGATAAGTGAGTTATATTACATATAAGTCACGCAAGAAAAGTTTAACTCTCGAGCCCGAAGGGCGAGAGAGGTAATTTTCTTAAGTGACTTATATGTAATAACTCACGTGTCTAATACAAAATTTTATCCAACACTTTCGTATAAATCGTTTTTAATATCGAAAATAATTTGAAAACGTCATCCATTATTTGTTACTTGTCATTGTCAACACCAGCAACAAAATTTTGTATTTTTGGAAAGCAAGCTTGTTTGGTTGTAATGCATTTTGTTGGTAAATAAAGTCTATAATTCACTAGTGAGCTAAAGGGTACTTTAGCTCACTAGTGACTTATAGTACACTTTATATCCTCAAAATCTGATCAATTATGTAGATATTATATGTAAGTGTTGGATAAAATATATTTAATCCTTAAACAATATACTTATATATTTTTTTGATATGAAATTAATAGCACTCTTTACTTATAAAATTTTCTTGTTTAATTTGGTAGCTAGTTTTTAAATTTTGTGTAGGAGAACTAAGTAGAATAATTAATAAGTAAAAAAATAGTCAGTGTATTGTGATAATAGAGGTAAAATAACTAGAATTAAAACACCGCACACAAAAACGTTTTAAGTTTTATGACTTCACATTTTGAGTACAAACTCCAAATAAATTTATTATAAGTGCATGGGTATAACAAAAACATAATAACGCAGATAGGAAGTAAAGAAGAAATATTAAGTAAAAGTAAATCCAATCGTGTGCCAAAGCAAATTAAACTTTAAAGCCATTTATACAATTATTTGAGTTACACCATAGCATTTTCTTAATTTCATTTAACGGTTGTAATTTCCAAAGCACATTTAAAAAATAATTTTATTTTTTCCTAAATTGGGTGGAATTTGACTGGAACTTTTCCTTAAAATACAAAAAATTTATGATTTTTAAACTTTGTTTTCACATATTTACCCTTTACTTATATGTTGTCTAAAATCGTTTCATTATCTGATAAAACTTTAAACCTCCCAACTCCTTCCAGCCATCTGTACAGATCACATACTGATATATCCGAATTGTAAGGTGGATTTTAAAGATCCTTTATTGGATAGTTGCTCTCAATTGACAGTATGGAAACGGGCATTACCACTTAGCAAAAAAATCATAATAATGGTAAATCTTTCTATCAAAAAATCGGCCATGGAAACACTTTCTCTGTCTCAAACCACCAAAGTTTTTAGCAATCCAAAGAGATGGAAATCATATGGTAATATATCCGGAGTATAAGGTTGATTTTTAAAAATTTCCCATTGCAAAAAAGTTTATTACCCCGTATCTCAAAAGTTAAGACTTTTGGACAAATATCTCAGTAAAGAGGGACTTTGGAGAGAACATTTTATGGGAACTTGTCACAATATTTTTATGTGTTCTTTATGAACCCGAGTGACTGCCCCAGGTGTAGTAAGGGAAGTGCCACTTTACCAAAAATAAATAATAAAACATAAAAAAAACATATTACTAATATTCAATTCATTTTTCTCATTTCTATTCCTTATTTGTAAAATTCGCCATGAAAAATCTAGCATATAAATTAACCGCTGGCGCAAGTCTCTTTCCTCCTCTTTTGACAACGCGTGTATTGCAAATATAAAACGGACCGAAGTATACACTTCATGGGGGTTTTGTTTACGCTTTGACGCTCTGTTGCCATGACAACGCTATACTTGCCGGCGGCCAAAATCGCGGGTGGGAGCATCAGGTGTATTGCTTGGTAAATTGCTAGCCTTAAAAGATAGTATAGATGTTGGTCGTTTCGTTAGTTTTCACCTATTATTTCGATTGTTTCCGTTTGAGTATTATTAGCGACAGTGATTTTTCACAGGAAGAAATTAAAGGACAGTACAGAGCACTTCTCTATGAAATATTAGATCATATTTTGATGGAAATGGAAGTAAGATTCGAAGATTGTTACAAACTACAATTTCTTTGTCTTCCTGATACTGCAAAGTTTGGCCAGTATAACCAAACTTTTCCCATTGATTCTTTTCAAAATTTATTGGAGATATATGCCGAATCATTTCCAAAAATCAGTGGCTCAGAAATAAACTTGACCTAATATTTGCTGATGAAAGTTATAGAAATATTTCGTTGCAACAGTTAGTGAAACAAGTTGGCGCAAATAAAGACATTTTTACCGAGGAGTATAAACTTTTTCGCTAATTTTAACGATATCGTCCACAAGCGTGTCAGTGGAACGGAGTTTTCTTGTCTTAAGCGTTTAAAAACTTTTTAAGGAAGACTATATCCCAAGATAGACTTTTATCTTTGGCCAATATTTTAATTCAAAAGGAGCTTCTACAGGAACTGATAAAAACTTAACCATTTTAGGAATATATAATTGATAAATTTGCTGCATTAAAAGATAGAAGGATTGATTTGGTGTATAAAATTTAGGTAAGTTTATATATTAAGACTTTTTACTTAGACTTTTGATAGTTGAGTATTTTTAATTTTGTTAAAATGGTGAATGCGCATTTTTTCCCTTCCTGCACTACACCTGTTTTTAGACCCGCGAGTCGCCACTGGACTGCCCACATATTCTCAGATACTCTGTATAAATTTGTTGCCAAAGATTATAGTTATCGCATCCTGCAAAAACACCTCCAAAAATCTAGAAACCCTTGGTTGGAATTTACAAGTTGCTTTCTTCCACTTTTCATACCGGCACTCTTAATTTTTTTTCTCAGAAAATATTCTACAAATCAAATACTTGACGTTATTCAAACTTCTTCATCGACCGTACTTTGAAGTTTCGAAAGATTCTTCTTCGAGCTCCTTAATATCTCTATTAACTCTACTAATGCATTTGTAAATTCCTATTTTTCGCATTCTTGTTACTTGCAGAATGTACGAGCGCACTGTCTGGTTACTTCTTGGTTCTTTTCTCTAACCAGTTGTATTGAATGTCAGCTGGTCGTTCTTCCTATAGACAAGATGCTCACGATGGTAACGGCACTCGGCGAAGAAAGAAGAATGCTGCCTTTGCCTCTCTTTGCTTTCGCAAATGTTAGATGAAGAATCTTCGAGTATTGAACCATATGGAGTTAATAGAGACTCTTGGGCAGACTTTTATTGTGTTTGTTTGCAAGAAATTCTCGCAATAATGAGCTGAAGAACAAAAACAAAGTTTTCATGGTCATCTTAGGTTTAGAGATACAGGGCGAGGTTAAAATGAAAAATTTGCAATTTAAGGCACCGCCTTTATCACGGTTACTATGTGTCCTCAGCGGCTGATTAAGTTTTGTGACCGCCTGCGTCAGATGATCATAACATTTTTTTGAGGAGCGCAAAGTCGGTCTATATAGGGTCGCGACATTCGGCCATATTGCTTTGACGTGTTATGACGTCAAATCTCCCATTTTTCGGCCAAGTTGTTCAGTGCCGGAGATATACAGTTTATTGTATTAGTGAATAACCGTTTACACAACAGTTTTTAATTATTATTAAGTTGTAAATTCTTTTGCTTTAAATAAAAAACATTTGGAATTACATCTTTCAACAAATATCACTTCCAAAACAATGCAAAATGAAATGCGCAAATTCTAGACGCCATTGGATTGATCATCAGCTTTGATTTTACCCAGTCTTGCCAACTTTTTCCGTGGAGTGCCCTTTCTTGCGTCCCCGACCTCGAACCGCCTAAAAGTTGGGGATGTGTCGCAACCTTATAAATATAAACTAACCTTGGAGGAGCGATGAAGCGAACTGTAAATTTTGGGACGGCCCCTCACGGATTTTTTTCAGGTCCTCACCTCTGAATTCGCGCCCACTTCGATTAAAAAATAGTCAAATTAAAAAATGAAAAGCCAAAAAAAGGTCCTGGCCTTTTCTACTTCTGCGCGCGCCCTTTCATACCACAACCTTTACTCATGATTTCAGCGCTTCCCCAATCCCGATTTTTACGCCCCCCAAATCTTCGCGCCTCTAGCCTGCAGCCTTATTAGCCTTATGGTTAATCAGGCCTGTGTGTCCTTTTAAAAAGTTTAAAATAAAATAATTAGTAAATGGCTTGTACCTATTTTTGTTATAAAGCTTTGTTTTAAAAGAAATATTTGGCTGAATTGTTATGTAGATATCGCACGCAAATGGTTATTTTAAACAAATGGTTTCAGTCTAGGCAAATGCTTTTTGCCTGGGCAACTAGTGTATTTACATTTTTAAATGCTATTTGCCTAGGCAAATGCTATTTTACTAGTCAATAAGAATTTGGTTTTATTTGCCTAAGCAATTTTTAGACAAATGGAAATCGAAATATTTGCATAACCAGACAGTCATGCAAAACTGTCACATTGGGGGTCGTGGTTAGTTCTGGTTAGTTTTTTAAATTCTTTATCTCTAATCTATCTAACCAGAACTAACCATGACCGCCCCAATGTGACTGTTTTGTATGACCGTCAATAGCGCTTCAAACCAATCAAATTGAACATGCTTTTAATATAGTCTGCCAAACACACTGTACGCCTAAAATGTTATTAAATATATTACACTCATTTGCCTAACCAGGACAACGGCAAATACCATTTACCTAGGCAAATGGCTTTTAAATAGAAATTATTTTCATGAAGTCATATGCCCAGGAAGAAAGCATTTGCCCAGACAGAATCCATTTGCCTAAAATAACCATTTTACTGCGACATAGATATAAAGATTTATTTTTAGCCAAAAATATTAGCTATATTGCATTAGTAATTTATGTTCTAGGTGTCTGATGACCCATGATTATGAGAAATGGTGGAGAAGGCACTAGAAGATAGAAATAAGAATTTCCATCAGATGGGACCAACAGTTTGTTAATACTTTTACAATTTAATCATAATTACTATCAACAGTACCAGATGTCGACGCTCGTGTTCGTTGTATGTTATGTGAACTGTCACTGTTATAACTTCTGTTTCTGATGATGAAAGAAAAATCGGTGAAAGAAAATAAATTACCTTTAAAACTATTCTTAAATAATTTATTGATGTAAGGAATATAAAAGGAATATAAATAATACCTGCAGTAATTACAGGGTCTTTTAATTAGTTGTGGCTTTTCTTGTAGGGTTGTCCGAACAAATACTTAAAATAATAATTTATATATTATTTTGTTAAGAGACAATTATCCTCTTCATAACTATGCACCTATGATTTAATTTGGTAATTTTCTAGAAACCTGCGGCAAACTCCGATTTTGACGAAATTTGGTATACGGAGGTTTTTGAGGCGCTGATCACGAATCTAAAAGATTTTTTGGCGGAAACGTTTCGTTCTTAAGATATTCATCATCAGACTTGAATTTTAAACTAAATCAATTTTTACAATATCCCCTTCTTTTGCACACAATTCTTGATTTAAAGCTAAAGTGGTACATAATATTTGATTTTTACTGTTTAAAACCCCATTTTTTACGTATTTACATTATTGTTGCATTAAATTGCATAGCTTTACTTTGAATCATTTCAATCCCAGTGTGTCATAAAGCCCTATGTGTATGTATGGTTGCCGCATTATCAAAGAACAGCCACGCAATTTAATTCAAAAATAATGTAAAAACGTAGAAAAACGAGGTTTTAAAATGTGAAAATCAAATATTGTGTGACACTTTAGCTTTAAATCAAGAATTGTGTGCAAAAAGAAGGGGGAATTTAGTGAAAGTAAGCTTAGTTCAAATTTGAACTTTGATGATGAATATCTCGAGAACGAAACGTTTCCGCCAATAAAATAATTCAGATTCGTGATCAGCACCCCAAAAACCACCGTATCCCAAATTTCGTTAAAATCGAGGTTGCCGCAGGCTTCTAGAAAATTACCTTTAACTTTTAGAAAATTGTATGTACTTACTTTTTGTAGAAATAATACTAAATTAGTATAAATTCCTTTTAATTTCTTAGTCATCTAAATTCATTATTACTATTAATTTCCAATAATTTCTATTAAATTTATTCGCAAACTGTCAACTTTTAAAACTAGTGACACATGAACTAAAAGAAATAATGACGAAATCAAAGGTAACCTGACCGTTTGGATTAGTTGATATTTACTGTTACATTGCATAAATTGATATTTAGGCATTGAAACAAAAACAGTAATTCAAAGTGTGAAAAAGCGTCGAAGTGTTAAAAGTTACTTTTTTTAACACTTTATACAGTGTACTAGAATGGAGTACTTTATCTTCATGTTAACGATAAAAAAACATTTTTTTAACGGTCCTGGAAAAAAGTTATGTTAAATTAAAAAATAATACGATATAAAATTATTTTAATACTTACATACACCTTAATTATTGTATTATTTTTAACAGCACCCCATTTTTGATATGTTGCAATAACAAAAAATGTATAATTTTTTAATAACAACAGAATACAGTTAGTTTTGTATATTTTTTTCCCGTTTTTGCCGGCGATACATTAAAAAAAATACGAGGACCATATATACAACGACCATAAATACGAAGCTGCAAACTTTGGACGTGTCTGTAGATAATTTAACCATGCCGAGAAATGGTTTCCATTTCTTTACGCGAAAACGAAAAAGAAACCAAATTTGTTCCAAACTAAAGTCATTTTTCGTGTTAGCCGTATTCATCGGAGTGGTCCAACCGCATTTAAAATGACAATATAAATGTGGGAGTTAGATAGAGATAGGTAGTCAAATGTTTTTAAAATGTTTTAAACCGTATTAACACGAAAAAAACGCCTTAAATGGGAATTTACAAAAATATTTTTATTTTAGAAAATGCAGTGCCATACCATTTTTTTCTTAACACATATTTATTTTAAACCCCTTATGGATGACACTGGTGAAGATTATTTTTTGTCTTGTGGTGCCAAGGAAGCGTATCCCAAACTTTTAAAAATATATTATAAACTGGTATAAAATTTATAAAAAAAAACAACAATAATTTTTTCAATTTTTTAATACTAAGACGTTTAAACACATCTTATTCTATTATTATTAATACCTTAAACATGATGTATTAAATTTTGATTAAAAACATTGTTATTTACATCATTAAGGGGCTTATTTACCCCAACTTGATGAAACAAAAGTCTATACTATAAATAAATTTAACTTTTTAAGTATAAAATTAATAATTAATTCCTATTCTTAGACCCTTTTCAAAAAAAAGAAAATATCATCCAAAATTGATTTAAAAGATCGTATGTACAGTGTGTCCCAGGATAAGTGTTACAGGAGGACAAATTGACCAAAAAGTTTTACATTTCAAAACGAAATTTTGGGAAAAGTTGTCGCATAATTCAAAACTAAAAATACTAAATTTTACTCCAATTGGTATTAGATAGGGCGAGTTATAACTACAAATATGAAAAATGCCCAGTGGCTAATTACTTTTATTTTCGAAAATAGAAAAAAATTGCATGTGTAAATGTTATAGAGAATTAAATTTTATGTTAAAATTTGAAGTTGGAGCATGAAAGTAAGAAATAGTATTTTATGTTTATGTTATTAGGTCCTGACGAGATCTATCCGGTTATGTTGCAGAAAGGCGACATAACATTATACACCAGGCTTTGCACAATTCTCAGAGCAAGTTTGGGACTGGGATACATACCAAAAGTCTGGAGGCACATTAGGGTGGTCTTTATTCCTAAACCTGGCAAGTCAGGACAGGATAAAGCAAAGTCCCTAAGAGCAATAAGTCTTATGTCGTTTGTACTAAAGACACTTGAGAAACTGGTAGATATGCATATTAGAGGGGGTGTCTTGGTAAACAGACCACTACACAAGGCCCAATATGCATACACAGCAGGTTTGTCAACGGAAACGGCACTCCATGACCTTGTACAAAGGGTGGAGTACGTTCTGGAAAACAAAGAGGTGTTGTTGGGAGCTTTTCTCAATATAGAGGGCGCATTTGACAACACCTCTTTTGAAGTGATCACAAGGGCGATTCGTCACAGGCAAGTTGACGAAACATGCTGCAGATGGATAGGCTGCATGCTAAAAGACCGTGTGATCCACTCGACACTCTTGGGTGAAACTCTGTCGGCGCGGGTAGCAAGGGGATGCCCACAGGGGGAGTATTATCTCCCCTTCTCTGGAACCTTGTTGTGGACGGGCTGATAGACAGGCTTAAGAGCAACAACCATGAAGTTTTAGGGTATGCGGATGACATAGTCATTGTATGCCAGGGCAAATTCAATACTACGGTCAGAGAGCGAATGCAACAGGCTCTGAATATAGTAGCTACTTGGACGGAAGAGGTTGGTTTAAAAATCAGTCCAACCAAATCCAGAATAGTGCCTTTCACAAAAAGAAGAAAACTAGAGGGGTTGGGTCCTCTCAATCTTCAAGGCACTGAAATACCAATGATGGAGGAGGTTAAGTATTTGGGGGTTATATTGGACTCAAAACTCACCTGGAACCACCATTTGGACAAAGTAATCAAAAGAGCGGAAATAGCATTGATTCTGGCTCGCAGAACATATGGCAAAACGTGGGGACTAAGACCACAAATGGTTCACTGGTTGTACAATACTGTGGTGAAACCAGCCATAACATATGCATCCATTGTTTGGTGGACCAAGACCAGACAGCACACGGCTATGCTTCGGCTGAGCAAGGTGCAAAGACTAGCCTGCCTTGGCATAGCGGGATGCATTAAAAGTACACCAACAGCGGTCTTGGAGACCCTACTTGACCTCCCGCCACAGCATATAGTGGTACAAGGGGAGGCGAGAATGGGGGTATACAGACTGAAACACAACCTGAGCAACACAAAAGTTAGATCAGGACACATCGAAATAAAAAATATGATAAGGAGTCCCATAATGGATATGAGGACAGACTATATGACCCCACAAATCGTACCCAGAAGACCCTTTCAGGTGACAATACACCCAAGGGAGAACTGGGCAAACGAAAATTTCAGACTCTCTCTTCGAGGTCAAACCTGGTATACGGACGGGTCCAAAACCGAAGAAGGGTCAGGAGCAGGTGTCTACAGTGAGATGGGAAACACTCGTTTGACCTTTCCACTGGGAAACCACGCCTCTGTATTTCAAGCAGAAATTTTTGCGATCTTACAATGTGCCAGGATTAACAACCAAAGGCCCCGCACAAATTGTACAATCAACATTCTTACGGATAGTCAAGCAGCCCTTGGTGCACTAATTAATCCCAAGGTATCGTCTTGGCTGGTACTAGAATGCCTCGAGGAACTCAGGGAACTGGCGGAACGCAACAACACGAGGTTGATGTGGGTGCCAAGGCATTGCGGAATTCGAGGCAATGAAAACGCAGACAAACTGGCTAGAAGGGGGTCAGCCACGACATACGTCGGGCCAGAACCAGTCCTTGGAGTGCCAAAGAGCACCTTCCGGAGTGCGGTACAAAACTGGGTAAAGGACCAGCAAAGACTGCACTGGGAAAGGCTTCCTCAACACATGCATGGGAAAATATACATCAGTGGACCATGCACAAAAAGAGCTAAAGAACTACTCAAAATGGGTAGGAATCAGCTAAGAACGATCACAGGTTTCCTCACCGGACATGCTCCAGTGAAAGAACACCTAAATAAACTGGGATTATACAACGGAGATCTGGACTGCAGATTATGTGGAGCAGAGACCGAAACAGTATCCCACATACTGTCAGAGTGTGAGGCACTGGATCACAAAAGACAGGCAATCTTCGGGGATATTAGAGTGCCCCCGGAAACAAATGGTACGCACCCAGCAGACCTATACCGCCTTCTTCAAGGAAGTAGGGTACTGGAATGGGTACAATAAAACGGGAGTTTGGTACAATAAGCCTTCAGGCTGCAGTGCCACCGGACATGCAGACGGCTCCCTGGGAAAAAAAATGTTATAACACCTAACGGACGTGTATCGTATTTTATGATATTTTATTTCATACTGTATTGAAATTTAATGAATAAATATTATTTATAAAATTTTAAGAGAACTTGTTGTTAGTTTCAAATTATTTCACTTAAATTACGTAGATAACAGCCTTGTTCTCCATATCATAGGTAACTATGATTATTCTTCGCTTGTCACTGTCAAATTGATAAAAAAATATTATATTAGTTATAGCTCCTAAACGGTATTAAATAGGTAACGCTAGGTAGGTCCAAATTAAATAGAAATTACCAAATTAACTAAAACAGAATATTTTTGAAAATGTAACAATAAGTCTTTTTTATAGTAATATGATCAGTTTTATTTACTAAAGTTGGTAGAAAGATAAATTTTACAAGTAGAAGTTCCTAAATGGTTTTAATAAGTAAGGTAGGTAAGGTTTAAATAAAATAGAAATTACCAACTTTAGTTAAACAAAATACTTTAAAAAATGTAATAAGAAGTCTGTTTTGTAGTAATCTAATCATTTTTATTTACTAAAGTTGGTAAAAAAATATATTTTAAGTACAAGTAGAAATTCCTATATATCCTAATATCAGATGAAAATCGCTTAATATATGAGTATTTAAAGATTTAATTTTATTTTGGCATCCAAAAATGTCATTAATCAAGGCATAACAACAATGATCACGTAGACATTTATAATGATACATGACAGCGTTGCTAGGCAACACATTACGGTACCAGGTGTGCAATTTACCGGCCCCAAATTAATACAGGGTAAGTGGATTTACTGGACAGTATGAAATTAAAAATGTACATGTCAATTTTTTACATTACGCATTACAACTTAAATAATGTGTAATAGGGAGCAAAATTTAATAATTTTAAATATTTTTTTAAAGTTCGCTGCCTTAAGCCAATTATTTTAAAAACTGTTTATGCATAATTAAAAAATTGACCAAAATATTTTTTTACTTTAATTCTTTAACTTTAAATTTTGAAATAAAATTTATTTCTCTACAATATTTACTTATACAATTTTACAAGTTGTCGCTAAAAATAATGGATTGTAAGATAGTTTAGAATTTTTAAAAAGGTAATAAATTAACCTTGTTCTTAAAAGTTTTTACAAAAGAAAATTAGGCCTTGTATGGGTGCCCCACGTATATCAATTTTTAAACAAATTTATAAATATCTTTACTGGTACTGCTAACAACCACAATGGGCACGTAAAAGAGAAAGTACGACCATACAGTCATGTTTTTCGACTCCAAAGCGATGGTACGATCGATGGTTAAAACTGCTGGGTCATGGGAGAAACACGCCGTAAAAAATCAAACTGGAAACGAAACAAAATAGCAGCCGACCGGATAATCTATTAACTATTCTCTCGAATAAATTGATAAATTTATGAACTATTGAAACATTTCAATGATTCTTTATATTGTTGCGGTTAAAAAGCGGTTTGATTCTGTTTTTGTATTTAGTGCATATTTTAGTTAATTACACAGTTCTGCATTTTGAACTTGTTTGTGCTTCCTTCCTTTTTTTGGATTTTTTTAGATTTACTGTTATTTCGTCGTGGCCTTAATTCTCAAAGCATATGACAAATCTATTGATATGCGAACCTCCCTTAATACAGAATTGAGATAATTTACTCACACGAGTTATACGGATTTATATGGCAATCCAAGATACATTAAAACCAAATAAAGAAGAACATATGCGCGCCTCAGAAAGTTAAAAGGAGACACGTATATTATTAGTAAAACGTCAACGGTCGACCAATTGTATCGGTCCTTTGTATCACGCGGTGGTTAGTGAAGGGCATTTATGAAAATTCGTTAATACCGCTCGGTAAAAATAGAATTGTTTTTTTTATCTTTGGACAAACCACGAAGGCTAAGCCTAAATACTAACGTACCGTGGGTGTCTTAAGCGAGGCAAGAGGGAGTTTGTTGACACGGGACTTAAATACTTGAAGATTTGGGGGAAGGAAAGACCTCCGCGGGCAGCAGGTTCCACAATCTAGAAACTCTAAGAATAAAAGAACGAACAAAGTGTGAAGTTCGGGGCCTATCCAGTTGGACCGTATAGGGATGCATACGCGCTGAACCACGAGTTTCTCTGTTGGGAACCGTAAGTGGAGGAACAATACTGGACAATTCTTCAGAGCAGAAGCCATAAAAGTACCTATAAAAAGCGATAAATCCCCCACAGCTCGACGATGGGCAAGAGAGGAAGCCTTTCTGTAAGTGAAGGATCATCAATGAGACGAATAGCTCTTCTTTGAATAGAATCAAGAATGCTTAGGGTTGTGGGGGACGCCATGCCCTAGATATGAGAACAATATTTCAAGGAAGGTCGGATTTTGGACACATATAAAGTGTATAAATTAGAAGGGGAGAAATCCAAGCTTCTTTGAGGCTGCAGTGGCTATAGATACAATGTGTTTATGCCAGTTAAGGTTACTTTCAAATGTGACGCCCACAAGATTGAAGGTGTGTTTGCTCTGTAAAACTTGGCCGCTCATAGGTAGAGGATGAGTATTTGATGACTCTTTTCGCGACAAGGAACATGATTGTGTTTTGGATGCAATAAAATGAACAAGATTTTTGGCGCCCCAATCCAATATTAAATTAGGATACTGCGAAAGAGATATCTGCATCGCTCTGCGTTAGTTTTCCAAGTCAGGTTTAGTGATGGGTTTAGGAACCTGAAAACTGGAGTGAAGGGTACTATCGTCGGCGAAAAATTGATAAATTTATGAACTATTGAAACCTTTCAATGATTCTTTATATTGTTGCGGTTAAAAAGCGGTTTGATTCTGTTTTTGTATTTAGTGCATATTTTAGTTAATTACACAGTTCTGCATTTTGAACTTGTTTGTTGCTTCCTTCCTTTTTTTTGGATTTTTTTAGATTCACTGTTATTTCGTCGTGGCCTTAATTCTCAAAACCTATGACAAATCTATTGATATGCGAACCTCCCTTAATACAGAATTGAAATAATTTACTCACGCGAGTTATACGGATTTATATGGCAATCCAAGATACATTAAAACCAAATAAAGAAGAACACATGCGCGCCTCAGAAAGTTAAAAGGAGACACGTATCATATTAGTAAAACGTCAACGGTCAACCAATTGTATCGGTCCTTAGTATCACACGGTGGTTAGTGAAGGGCATTTATGAAAATTCGTTAATACCGCTCGGTAAAAATAGAATTGGTACATTAGATTCTTTATGTCTATGCTAAAAATTTTTATATTAAGTAAAGAAAAGCTTTTTTGAAGGCTTTGCATCGGTTTTTTAGAAAACTTGCCAAAAAATAGAGTAGTTTCTCTATGCTCCCCTGGCAACCAGAAAAAAATATAAATATAAAATGTTTACTAAAATTAAATTTAAAAATTTGTATTTTAATGAAAATAATAAACTTTTTTCCTTTAATTTTATCAAAAAGGAGAAGAATTTTTTGTCTTCAATTTTATCAAAAAGGGTACTTTTTTGTCTTTACTTTATTCAAGGGATCATTTTGAAAAAAAATGCACTGGCAATTGTATTGTCTAGGAGCCCTGATATAACTAATCCACCCCTGCCTGCAGTTTTAAAATTGTTTTATAAAAAACATTTACCTCCTACAAAAATTTAGGAGGAGTTGGAAACACGGACGTATTTATATATTTGAAAGGGGGTGGAGAGGGGGTTGTATTTTAGTGCGTATATAATTTCATGTCTGCCGAGGTCAAAAATTTTGAGGAGCAAAAAAATGTCTTAATCTGAAAAAAACATACTTACTTTCATGTCATTTCTTTTTAACTGAAACACACATATACTGTGCACATACATACGTAAGAACATTATATGCAACATGGAAAAAACAATATTCAATGAGAATTTACGTTTCTCCAATGCTAAGGGAAAGGGGGAGGTTGGATTTCCTGAACCCCCTCCCCCTTATATACGCCCATGGTTCGAAGCTACTTTAGAAAAGTCAGTCTTTATTTTCCACCACTTAGTTAGATGCCTTGTTCACAATGACAAAAACGGCAACTAAAAAAATAATGCAAAAAGTGCATAAAATCATTAAGGTTATGATCATTGTGGAAGAGCAAAGTTACCATATTTTAAGTGAAGTTTTGGAGATAAGAAAATTATCCGCTCTATGGGTGCCGCGCGAATACTTACTCCAGACCAAAAACTTATCCACATCACCATATAAAGAAGGGGTTTGATATTGTTTAGGCGTTTATCAACTGATTTTTTCATGTAATGTGTGTTACTGTCGATGAAACTTGGATCCAAAACATTGAGTTTAAGGCAAAACAACAATTAACACAGTGGGCAGCGAGGGACAAAATAATTTCAAAGAAGTCAAAGGCAATTTTATCAGCAGAAAAGGGTCACCAAAATTTTTTGAAATTCCAAAGGGATATGGCTATTTTTTGGTCGAAACCGAAACTGTAATCAAAAATATACATATATTATAGCCAATACCGAGAAGTGGGTTGGTCTCATATAGATAACCTACATTTAGATCCGCAGTGGCAAGAAGCATTTTTCTGATTTTTACGACCTCGCGCAGTAAACAAATCGAAGGTGGACGAACATGCACACTTAAAAGCCGTGGCAAAATACACCGGCACCCTGTGCCCTCCGTCCGCGGTCGGACCGTGACGCTCATTAGCTACCGTACTTCGAACGGAAAACCAGGTCGGCGTCGACAAATTCTTTCCGATAATGCGGATAGTATGTTTGGCGCCACGTTCACACTCAATTAGCTTGCGCACTAACCCATTTTTTCGCCCATGAAATGTAACTTTAGTTTCGCGCAGGTAATAACATTTGCAATAAATCGAGATCAGTGGTTGGTTTTCAATTGAAGTTAAAGTTTGACAGAAACTCAAATAATATCTACTTCTAATGTTACCGTCCTTCTTTTTATTTAGTTTCGACGACTCTGCTTTAATAATACTTTAAGTTTAAATTGTGATTCAAATCTAATGGGAAAATTTAAAGCAATTACCATAATTGTCGACTCAATTTTTATTTCAAAAACATTTTATAAATATGTCGAGATATAGACAAGCGAACAGAGATTCATTTTCATTTATTTAGACCTTGAAATGTTTTCGAATTATACAACAATAAAAACATTACATGTAATTTTCGACATAATGGTAGAATAGGAAGTCAAACGTCATAGAAATGTTCACAAACCAGTTTTACACTAAATTTTTATCATCCACAACATGCTATTACAGACGTACCAAGCTTTGTATTTTTATGTGGCTATAAAACATCACTGTCACTAAAATTAAACGTGTTCAACTATATTTGTTACAAAGAACTTTATTACTTTGCGGTTTTTTTTAAATTGTAGATTAAAATTTAATTCTGTAACGAATTTACGGGGTGTCTTGAAAATACGTGTATAAATTTTATAAATTACTAGCCGACCCGTGCCCTCTTTATTGGGCGTTACTTAAATTTTTTTCTGAACTTTTTGTTCAATCATAATAAAATATAGCCTATAGCATTTGTGAAGAATGTAGCTTTATGATTGTAAAAGATCATTCATGATGGGCTCACTATTTATGAAGAATACCCCTTACAAACCCAGCAAACACTATTTACCGGCAATATACATTTTTCATATTGGCATTGATGGTAAAGCATTGGCAATTGGTGGCAATATTATGCCAACATCTAATACGCATTAAAAAGTTAACCCTAAATAAACACTCAATTGCCAATAAATTTTACATGCAGGCGAATTGCCGGCAAGCATACAAAAATGGCGGCATACCAATCCTGATTAAATAAAGCATGCCGTTTTGTTGCAGGCAAATAAATATTGGATTTTTGAAGGCAAACCTTCAACGCATATTTATTCTTTTCAAACCATATTATTAACATTGGTATTTAACTAACATTCGAGCAATTTTTTTGATCTGTTTTATTTATAATGGCAGCTAAACAACATTATTTTATGTTTTTTTACATAATTTAATGGAAATGGCATTTTCATAACATTTTATTGTTACAAATCATGCAAATAAAAATTAAGTCAAACAAAATGTTTATTATGTATTTTTGAGAGAATAAAAATAAAATGATGGTAAAATTAGCTAGGTTAATATCGACCATTTCGACCGAAGGTGATAAATTCAAATTTCCCGCTTAGCCGAACTACAAGATTTGACAATTTGACAGATGAGGCAACCTTGCTTTTGTTTGGCCGCTTTGTGCAATTGTTTTCTACGTGGTTTTCTAGCTTTTTAGTTTCTTTTTTAAGGAAAAGAGTTTTTAGTAGACATAATTAAGACAAGTGTATTCATTACCTAATTAGTGTGTGTTGTGTAATTAATTGGTGATGGCTAGTTAAGAAGGCGGGTTATTCAAGTAGACTGTTAGAAGCTGTAAACATTTTGTTTAAAACCTTTTAAATTTGTAGTTACCTAAAAAATTATATGAAATCAGGAAGTTGCCTTATTAAAACTTTTAAAGACGTGTTAATAAAAAAATTATATATATTTAATAGTTTTTTTTTGACATTTAACTCCTTTAAAATATTTCTCCCTATGTTTTGGATCTAAAAATTGAGTGTAAGTGTCCCTTAAATACTTATTTAAAGTGTTTTCTTTTGATTTACTATCTTTTTTTTTAATTTTATTACATACTTTTTATTTTTTTATTTTTTTGAATTATTGTTACGGTATAAAAATTTATATTATGTAATTTTTTTATTGATAAAGTATTCCTGCCTTGTTTTCTCATTTTTTTCGATTACAAAATTCTAAATATGTTATTTAACTTTTGGGACATTCAACTTATAAAACATGCAATACTTATTTAATGATAAATGCCATTATCCTGAACGCATTTTTTTGCCAATAACTTATTAATGATGGATGCCATCATCCTAAACGCATTTTTTTGGCATAACTTATTAATGATAGATGCCGTCATCCTAAACGCATTTTTTCATCATAAATTATTAATGACGGATGCCATCACATTATCTGCAACACGTGGCCTAATAACGGCCAATTGCCCACTTTCGCGTCTTTTTGATACCTTTTTGCCAATGCCTTGCCATTAAAGAGTGTTGGCAATGCCAGTAAATTAAATGTACAACGCCGGCAAAAAATGTTATATGGGAACAAACAAAGTTACACACTTTACCTTTTTATTCAGTAACTTAAATCGCTGATAACAATATAAAAATAAATAGAACAAAAAATATCGTAATTAAATTTGGGTTGGGAATCGCAAAATATGGTACGCCTAGTTTATACAGGGTGGAGGGGCTAATCACCTTCTTGTAGAAGCTAAGCTCCCATATCTACCATTAAATATTGTCCCTGGTCAGGCCCGTACGCAAAAATCCATTTTGGAAGGGAAGGGTGGGGGGAGCAAAAAAGGAAAAAAATCCACCTGAAAAAAAATGAAGAGCAAAAAAAAGTCCTCACCTTTAAAAACGTATAAAAACAGTCTAGAACCGCAATATAACACAAGAAAAGGTAGTAACTTTGCATATACATACATCTCGCAAGAAGAGGGGGAAGTGAGCAAAACGCCAAAAAATGCCAAAAAATGCCAATTATTTACACACCGATTTTCATAGCCCTCCTGGTAGAAGCAATTGCCCCCCTCCGTACGGCTCTGCCCCTGATTACGCCTTTTGCTATCTGGCAAAAACACACAAAAAAGGCAAAAAAAACTTGTTTTTCCCATAAAATATTTGGGCTTTTTAGATCAGCAGAGCAGCTGGGAATTAAAATTTTTTTAATGTAAGAAGTGAGACATGAGACCCACACTAAATACACTAGGTAAAAAAATTAAGGATACAAAAAAAACAGATTTTTGAGGCTTTTTAAGTGACTGGTGGAGTGTTATATTTAAAAAAAGGCAAATTACCTAAAAAATTCCTGAGGATGACCTTATTTCCGAAATTATTAAAAAGTGGATATTATCACTTGTGGACTTGTTTTTAAATCTCTTTCAAATGATGATATGATATACAGGGGGATATTTTAAAAAAAGCGGGGTTGCAATAAGTCGAAAACTCGATATTCAATTGTTTTTCTGTTAGCAGCAAGTTAATCAGCGGAAAAAATACTACTGGATTGGATCATCTAAATTAAAAAACCAAACGTAGCTAATTTCAGAAATGTTTAATCTGTAAATTACTCGAAGGGAAAGGCAAAATTTTCTTTTTGAGAAAATAGTGGTTTCTCAAACACAAAACTCAATTTTGGGCCCCAAATTTAGGCCTTAAATCAGTGGTTTTCAACCTGTGGGGTGCCTAGGGGGCGCAAGACAACACACACAAGGGGGGCATGCAGCTGTTTCCAAAATATCATTTTCGAATACAAACCAAAAAAGCACAATAGGTAAATAGGTGTCAAAAAAAATATATCGACAAAGTAGGTATACATTAATTAATTAAATTGTTAGAAAAATTGGGGGGCATTTTTTTTTTAAAGGGGAAACAGGTACAATAAGGTTAAAAACCACTGACTTAATTTATTTATTAAAAAACAAAAATTAATGGAAAAAGAAAAACCTTTGATTAATTGTTAAAAAATATATCTAAAAAGCTTGCGTAAAAATTTGAGAGCAATCGGTTTAGTAATTTTCTAGAAATCTTGGTCACACATCTTCGACAACACTGTTTTGAGAAAAACGCCTTTAAAGCTTTAGAGTATGTATACATTTCGTAGTTGAAAAATGTTTACAAATACTCGCATCTCTCCAAAACTATTTGATGGATTAATTTAAAACTTTTAGAGAATATGCTTAAATACATGTGCACTCAAAATATGCTAACCTCTTAAAAATAGGCATTATTTTAACAGGACGTAGAAAAAACATAAGAGAGATATGGGTACTTTGGTTACCGCCTACGTTCGTTATTTACGTAAGACGCTATTTAAATACCGCATACGGTATTTAGTGTTTGTTTTTAGAGATATGGAAGACGCCGTATTACGAACGGTTAATTACACCTGTCTGCGAATTTACAAAATTAACAAGCAAATGATCCTTTAATGTGCGAATACTAAAGTTTTTCCCGTTATTTCAAACACATTTTACTGTAAATTTTCCCACTTTTCCAGATGAATTTTGACTAAGACATTCTCTCAGAAAGCCCAATCTTAACCTTTTCGTTCCTTTTCCACCTGCAACATTTATCCAAAAATAAAAAAGCAAGAATTTATCAAATATTAGTAGTTTAACTTTACTCTGTGGCTCTATTACAAAAATATTTGTAGAAATCTTCGAAATAAATAATATAACCTTAAAAAATAAACAAAGGAAAATAATGTGCGCATGGCAATTCTATTCGCTTTTTTAATAGCACGCGGTATTATCAGCCCGCAAATTACTCCATGCGGTAACGTTATTACTACCAGCGACGCGACGGTAAAAATCGAATCGGCCATAACTTAACTGTCATAATAGTGCTTAAGTTAATACCGCATGACGTTACAGTACCACCCATATCTCTCTATATTGTTTTAGGAATGACTAACCTACATTTAATTTTATTTTCTGTTTTAAACCTGTGGTTTGTTTTAGTTTAACTAGGACATGCATATTAATTATTACTAAAAAGGTGTTTTATTTTTTACCTACTGATTCATCATTATTAGACTTTCCCGGAATACCTGGCTTTTCTTATTATCTAACAGTAATTGGTAAATTATAAATTAGTAACAATACATACAAACATGTTTGTATATTTTCCAGGCTATAAATATAAATATTTCCCTATAAATCATGTGTAAGAATAAACTTGACAAAGTGGTTTTTCTTAAAAATATTGCTTAATCCCAGTGGCGTACCTACAGGTATCGGGGGCGGAAATGGAAGTAAAGCCCCTTATTTAAAGTACATACTTTTTGAACAGCGGGGTATTATTATTTTAGAATTAATTTATTTATTTTTATAATAACTTGTATAACAATTTAGATATAATTAAAAAAACAGGGAGACATCTTCTCTTAATTAGAAGACATTTTTTTAATATACATACAAGAAAAAAATCCCAATGGAGGCCCCTGCATTTTCTTAAAAAAAATATGTACTTTTAATTAATTTCTAGTAAGTACTTGACAAATATGATCTTTTGACTTTTTTAATTAATTTTACTAGATTTTGAAGATACAGCAACTTACAATACAACAAATTAAACTTTTGACACTCTGTATCTCCAAAATCATCCACTTTTGGACTGAGCGAATTAGGTTAGATCGCCATACTTTCTCTCTCTCTCTATGTTTTTCTTGGTTTTGGTCCCTTCAGGTCCAATCCACCACTCTTCCTCTTCCGGACTGTGCTTTCCAGGGCTTCGTCGGCGGAAAATCTGGATAATCCAGCTAGTAGCTCCCAGAAATTCCAAAAGAAAACAAACAATTCAACAATCGATGCAATGCATAAATTGTCGGCTGTCAAACCAAGATCTGCTACTGATGTTACGTATAACCTTCACTTTCACTACTGACAGTTCCCATGGCACGCCCATCTATTTCCCGCCATTTGAGAAATACCTCGTGTTCACCACCAAACAGGATACCATCACCTTATAGGAATCTTCGCTCACAGCGCTTGGATCCAGAAGAAAGATGCCGTCAATTTAGCGTGAATCTTTCCTTGATCCCCGAAGGTAAAAACGTTCGTACGACACCTCTAGCCGCCACTCCGGGAAGAACTTTGTAGTCCTCTACGCACGTCCGCACTGTCCGGAGGTCAAACAAAGAGTCATCGCCATACTGTAGCCTTAGGAATTTAAGATAGCGTTCACCTTTTAAGCCGCGTTCTCACTCGTTAATTTTTACGTGCGTGTTGAATTAAGCCGGCTGTCCATGAGAGCGGTTTCCCGCTCGCGGATGTTAATTTAGCGTTGTGATTTGTTACTGCAAATTTAAAATGCTTTTCCCACCAATCACAACGCTGCATTATAATCCGCGAGTGGAAAACCGCTCTCATGGACAGTAGGCTTTAATGGTGCGTCGCAAGAATTTTCGTCAAATTTTTAGCTGCCCGACCATTGAAAATTTGTGTCGTTAGTTGTGCGCGTCTGCTCAGGTTACGTGTGTTTCTTTGAAAGCTTTCACAATGCAAAATGTATGCCACGCAAATCCTTTGATCTTCGCTCAAAAACCGACAACCGATAGAGCGTGTGCGTCGAAAATCCTTGCGTCCGATTTATGCGACGAACACGTACACATTAGCACAATGAACCTCGAGAGAGTAAATATTTGCGACGAATAGTTGATTCAACGCAAATCTTTATTATTAAGGATGCGGATTTAGAGACACCCTGTACAACTAAATTTGAAACATATACAGGGTGATTTAAAAATCGATCACGAAACATAAGGGGGTGATTCTACTTGACAAAATAAGAGTATTTTTATTTTGGTTTTTTCGCCATATTGCATTTATTTTTTAACCAATCCAGTTGATATTTGGCACACAAATCGAGCTTTGCAGATTCAAAAATTTTAGGACAAAAGGGCACTTTACTTAAACTTAAAATTTATTTACATCATAACTTTTTATTTTGACTTATATCGCAAAGCTCAAGGCGCCATTTTATAGACAATCAAAATCTTTAAAAAATAAGGTACTCTTTATTAAAGTCGATAAACCTCACCGTTTAGGCATCAAAGTTTTCATCAATTTCAAACAGCAAATAAGAAAAAACTTCATATAAACATATGTCCTAAACGTCTTAGTTTTTGAACTACGGTGTGTTAAATATGAAAAAACTTTTTTTTAATTTTTAACTAAGTAAACTAAGACGCTTAGGACATAATTATGTTTATATAAAGTTTTTTCTTATTTTCTGTTGTAGATTCGCCCGTAAAGTTTGTCGGTTGAGTTACTGGACACCCTGTATGTATGTAGGTAATTTGATTGCAATTGATAAAAACTTTGATGCTTAAACGGTAAGGTTTAGCGACTTTAATAAAGAGTACCTTATTTTAAAAGTTTTTGATTGTCTATAAAATGGCGCCCCCAGCTTTACGATATATGTCAAAATAAAAAGTTATGATGTAAACAAATTTTAAGTTTAAGTAAAGTGCTCTTTTGTCTTAAAATTTTAGAATCTGAAAAGCTCGATTTGTGTGCCAAATATCAACTGGATTGGCATAAATGCAATATGGCGATAAACCCAAAATAAAAATTGAACTCTGACGGCTTGTAACTTGAAAACAAATGACATTTTGAAAAAAATATATATGAAGCTGTACCCTTATTTTATCAAGTAGAATCACCCCTTAAGTTTCGTGATCGATTTTTGAATCACCCTGTATAATAAAGGTTCTTATAATTATGGGCCTCGAGTGCACAGTTACGGCGGAGATACAGGTACAAACAGTTTTTCGCAAAATGGCGGCATTTTCGTCCGCCATATTTGTAAGTATTTTGTGTTTTTATAATCATTACGTCCTATTGCACCTATTTGTGAAAAATTAAACTCTGGGAGAAATTTGAAAGAAAAAATCCTATATTGCCTGTACTAACACTCCAGCTGTCAAGATTGTTAAAAATGTATATAAATATAGGTTTGAATTTGTAATTTTTCCCAAAATAAGAATTGACACCATAAATAACAAACTCCATACTAAGATCTCGTTGGACCATTCGTGTCAAAATGGGATTCGTCCGGAAACACCGGCCAGCAACCTGTAGCCAAATCCAGCGAGCCATGACCGGTTCCGCAAGGATGCTCTTTAAGGGGTCTGGATCATCCTTGTTTTGTAGAATATAAACTCAAGTTTTTACTATTTTGGTGTATAAGTATACATTTCTAAAAACATTTTTAAGCGGTTATTTGCTTTTTAATAGCAGCTGTTTTCACATTTTGAAAGATTTCTTGCATGAAAGTTTTCTTGCTGCAAAAGACGCTCTTAATAATGAAGTTTACAAGACTCCAGTAAACACAAATCAAAATTCTTTGACTCAAATTTTAAAGCTAGAATCTGGTTAATTTTCAAAAGACCCTAGATAAAGTAATATTTTATTTTTTTAGTTAAATGTATACCAAAAAGTATCCCCAAAATTTTAGTTCATTTACATTTACATCCATTGGTATTTACCAATTCAATAATATAATACAAAGCTCCTTATAAAAGTCTGGAGTAAATAGTTACTCCAAACGATTTAAGTTTACGTACGTTTTCGATTTTCAAATTTTCAAAAAATTTATATTTTAGAAAGGCCAATTTTTTTGCTCAATTTACGTCCAGCTTACTTCTATAATCAATGAAAATGTACATACATACAGTACGTACGTACATAATACCTACAGTACATACGTACATCAGACGTACAATATGTACGTACATAAGACGTCTTATGGATATACTACGTACTTTTGTGTACGTACATAAGATGTATGTTACATCCTAAAGTTACGTACATTGGCTGATTGGGGGTTTGTTAAAAAAAAAAATTAATTCGCTTCAAACCAATCAAATTACACGTGCTTTTGTCTGTGTTTTTTTTGGTATGTTTACCAATTTAATAGTAGGTAATATTACCAACCTAAAAAGCAAAAAATAAACAGATTAAAAAAAAATTAAACCGACTTCAAAACAATAATAAAACTCACGAAAAAGTAAAAAAAATGGAAGTCGGGTAATAACATATGTGCTAAACTACTCAATTTTAAAAACTAAATAAACAAAAGCCTTTTATACTTTATTACCATCATGTGGTATTACCCAATTTTTTTTAAATTATTTTTTAATTTTTAGTGAGTTTATTATTTTTTGAAAGTCAGCTTAATTTTTCTTTAACTGTTTATATTGCTTCTCCTATGCAAATATGCATAAATATGCTATGCATAGGCATAGTTGTCTAAACATGCTATTCCTAGAATGAATGTTTTCTTCCTGTATCTTTTACAAAAAACACGTGTAAACCCATCGACAATCTGACAAACTGTCTGACGCCCTCTCAGATATGTCGATTGCTAATGAACGATCTAATTATAAGCAATAAATTTAATTACCTCTGGTGATAAATTAGGTAAATAAATTAATAAGCGTAGTCAGTGTAGCTACCGAACTGCGTCTAACAAGACTTTAACCGTTTTTAACGTTACCTGAGCCCCTTTTATGGTCCGTTAAAAATATTTAATTTGAGAATATAAGAAAGAACATAATTGGAATAACATTATGGATTGGTGAACATGAACTTTTTTTAAACATATAGGTGTCTTCTACAGTGATGTTTTTTTAATGGGTCCATATCTTGAGTCTGTTATTGTTTTCAAGATACAGGGTGTTAAATTAAAAAAAAATGTAATCGTAATTATTTTTGTATTTTTAATTTGATAAATTTTTCAGTAATATTGTGATAAAAACTTTAAAACAGTCTAAGGCTTTCTGCAAATCCGCATTTTGACATTGTGAATACCTAGTATAAAAAAGTATTCAGTTTGAGAATTTAAAAAATACTCAACATTGGGAATTTTTCTAAATAAAGATAGACGTGAGGTGTCAAGGTTTTAAAAGTATAAATTAAACAATTTTCTAGGTTTTTTTTTTTTTCGTCCGTTCGGGGTCATCCCACCCAGGCCCGACGACCGTCCCTCTAGGTGGTGCACTGCAGCCTGAAGGCTTATTGTACCTTGACCCCTACTCCTTCCCATTCACACACCATTCATTCCATATCTTGGATGGTTGCGGCTCGGTCCGTTCGTTTTACCCCCGAGCAGAACACCGCGTGCCGTTGCCTAAAACCGACAACGCCGGTCACCCATCCAAGTTATGGACGCGCCCTTCACTGCTTAACTCCGGAGATCGATGCTACCGATACAACCGAAGCAGCCACAAGCGCGCCATATTTTTTCTAGGTTACTCTTTTAATAATGAAAACATTAAATAAGGTGGGTCGCGTCAAAGAATACCAATCCATAGAGGCCCACAAGTGAGATTTCAGCGTACCCTAAAAATTTTTAGTACCTATCGCGACCAACAGATGGCGAAAGTAGTACGATGTCGCTTTGCTAATACGATTACCATCAGAAATTGATAGCAGTCGCTGACGAGCAGTCGGCCCGATCAGTTAGAGTAAGGATATACCCAAAATTTAATAAAAATAAAATACCCGATAAATGGTAGTATCCATAAGATTATTAAATTTATGATTTCAGAATAGGATATATCGATGGGTTTTTGACAAAACATCGTAAGCGACATTCGTCAGTTTTACGGGAAACGTTTTTTTTTCATTGGCTTTATTTCAGATGAAGATATATTATGTTCTATATTGGTTCGGCGGTTCATTTAATTAATGGTAGTTATTTGGATACACGCCAAAAAATAAATTAATAGTACCAAAAAACCAAAAAAAAATAAAGCAAGTAAATAGAGAACTAAAAATCGACGTTTTGGTGGCAAGTCTGCCACCGTTGTCAAGATAAATTAAATAAAAATAAAAAATTTAAAAATTAACTATTATTTAGGTATAGAATTTTTAAAATTTTTAGGTTTTTTTAGGAGATTCTGAAAATTTTGACATTAAATGTTAAATATGTTTGTTTTGTAATTCAAATTAAGAAGAAATCTAAAATAAAATCATTCAGATCTCGGTTTTTCTTTAAAAATAACGCGATGGGAAGAAAAGAATCGTTTCCCGTAAAATTGGCGAATGTCGCTTACGATGTTTTGTAAAAACGCATCGATATATCCTATTCTGAAATAATAAATTTAATACTCTTATGGATATCCTCACTCTAACTGATCGGGCCGACTGCTCGTCAGCGACTTCTATCAATTTCTGATGGTAATCGTATTAGCAAAGCGACATCGTACTACTTTCGCCATCTGTTGGTCGCGGTAGGTACTAAAAAATTTTGGGGTACGCTGAAATCTCACTTGTGAGGTTCTATGGATTGGTATTCTTTGGTCGCGTAGAACTAAAAACAAACACTGACAAATTTATTATTTAAAAAGTACACAATTTTGAAAAGGGGATAGTAGAAGAATTAAGATAGTAGTGAAGACAGTTAAAGAAGTAAAATTAGTAGAGAGTAGAAGTAAAATCAAGAAAAAAGTTAAAGTTTTAGTTAAGCCCCCGTACGGGCTACCCCTAGTGGGGGTATACCCGTACCGAATTTAGTTCTGGTTAGTCAAATAGTTCCTGTAGTCTAATTTAATAGTAAAATAAAAAGATAGTTTTTATGGTCCACCGGTCTCATGGTCCCAAGAAGATAGTTCCATATGGTAGATTTGTCCAAGTGACATGAACTAGCCTTGTATATTTCAAAATATTTGTCACAATATTTTTATTTGTTTTAAAGTTATTCGCTATCAAAATATACACCCTGTACTTCAAATCCTAACAAATACTAGACTAAAAATGTGATCAAATACTTCCAAATCTTTTCAAATCCTAAAATAATTGTAGGATTTAAAAAGATTTTAAAATTAAATTATTTTAGGTACTGTGCTAAAATAAGATTCGTATTTCTGGATTTATTAACCACTTTAATTTCTTGAAAAAGAGTAATCGAATATTGGTATTTTAAATTTGCTTTATTTTTCGGAATGTTTTAGAAACAATATTTTTGGATTCCTTCTTTAAAATTCGTTCTAAAAAGTGAAAAGGGTAAATTTTTGTCAGGATTTGAAGTATTTGTTAGTATTTAATAGGATTTAAAATGGACTATTTTTAAATCCTTTCTAATGCCTTGTTTTAATTAGGGTCACTTTTGCGCAAGTTTTATTTTTAATTTAAATTAAACCAATAAAAATACAGCTTTTGGTGCGTTTTTTAATTGTTTTAAATCTTGCTAGTTTCATAAAAAAAAATAATAAAATCCAATTCATTGCAAATCCTCTGACCACAAAAAAAATCATTTCAAAAATATATTTATAGTTTTGTAATATGTTATTAGGCAACAACAAAAACTCTGAAAACTAAATAAAAATTAAGAGGCAAAAAAATATTTGTAGTTTGGTTAATCCAAAGAAAATATAAAAAAATACTAAAGTCAATGGTCAATATTTTTTGTCTGAAATATTCGCTGCTGCTGCTGCTCGAACGACACTATACAACGACAGTAGTCTTCAAACCGAGTTTTTAAAATTAGCTCATTATTAAGCCCTTCTAATATTTTACCACAGATAGGAAGCACCCTGTATACTATGTAACTGTTGTGAATAAGAAATATAAATAAATAAAAAAGGGTGAATCCTTACTGACCATGCATATACCATTTACATTTTTAGTGCTGGTTCTCCTTGGTTTATCAACCGGTGCACCCCATGTAATTTAAAGTTGGATGCATTAATGAATAAAATATTGCTTCAGAGTGAAGAAAAATACCAAGCAGGTGTTTTCTTTTATTTATTTTTTTATCAACCAAAAATCTATAAAGCGCTCTATTTTAAAAGCAATTTTTGGGTGCAAAATTTCATTTTTAGTATGCCTGTCTTGGTTGATACCTTGGTTGATACTATTACCAGCGTTGAATTCAGGGGTGGCCCGAGGTGAGGGGGACATTAGCCCTCGGAGCAAAAAAATCCCACCGGAGATATTTTATCCTTTACATAACTATATATGCATTTATTGTTTAATTTTAGAAAATTGTATACAGGGTGTTATTTAATAAGTGTCCGATATTTCAGAGAGTGATTTTTCAAGTATTTTTAAGGTAAAAGTTCCTATGAACGTGTGGTCTAAGATGCTTCGCTTTCAAGATACAGGGTGTCAAAGTTTTATTTTTATTTATGTTTTTCTGCATAATTTCTAAATAATGCCGATTTCCGAACGAAAATTGGTACCTGGGGTTTTTGACATGAGAAATTTGAATTTGTTCTTAATTTAGCTCTTACTTGTAGGGGCGCTAGCCACATGTATATTCTCACTTTCAAAGGCTCATGACTTTTGTACAACCCTGTATTTACATTTTTGTTAAAAGTAATGGATTCCTTAGTCATTTTTACGTAAAAAAGGTACTCTTATTAGATGACGCTAGGAGCAACCGTTTTCGAAATATTTTAGTTTAAAATAATCGATGCATACGCTTAGTAATAAATATGCTAAGTAAAGACCGGCTACTTGATAAAACCGTCATTTTCGGCGGTCTTTACTTAGCATATTTATTACTAAGCGTATGCATCGATTATTTTAAACTAAAATATTTCGAAAACGGTTGCTCCTAGCGTCATCTAATAAGAGTACCTTTTTACGTAAAATGACTAAGGAATCCATTTCTTTAACAAAAATGTAAATACAGTTTTGTACAAAAAGTCATGAGCCTTTGAAAGTGAGAATATACATATGGCTAGCGCCCTCTACAAGTAAGAGCTAAATTAAGAACAAATTCAAATTTCTCATGTCAAACCCCAGGTACCAATTTTCGTTCGAAATCGGCATTATTTAGAAAATTATGCAGAAAAACATAAATAAAAATAAAACTTTGACACCCTGTATCTTGAAAGCGAAGCATCTAGACCACACGTTCATAGGAACTTTTACCTTAAAAATACTTGAAAATCACTCACTAAAATATCGGACATTTATTAAATAACACCCTGTATACTAACTTTTGTAGAAATAATACTAAAACAGTATAAATTTCTTTTCAATTTCTTAGTCATCCAAATTCATTAATATTATCAATTTTCAATAATTTTTAAATTTAGTTGCAAACTGTCAAAGCTTAAAGCCAGTGACACATGAACTAAAAGAAATAATGGCGAAATCAAAGGTAACTTGACCGTTTGGTTTAGTTAATGTCGCATTTACTGTTACATTGCATAAATTGATATTTAAGTTTATTGTAGTAGACATTGAAACAAAACACTAATTCAAAGTGTAAAAAAGCATCGAAGTGTTAAAAAAGTTACTTTTTAACACTTCATGGACTGTTACTAGAATGGAGTACTTTAACTTCATATTAACGATTAAAAAACAGCATTTTTTTTACGGTCGTGGAAAAAAGCAAATTATGAAAGTTTTTAGGGTCAAAGTCATTAGGTCATCAAAGTTTGGAAGTGAGGACCTTTTTTTTTGCTTGTCAAGTCTTTTAGCTAGAAAGAAGAAGTAGAATAAGGGGGCCCCCGAAGAAAGTATATTATTTTACTGGAAGGGCCCCATTTTGGAAATAATACCTTTTTTTTCTCTTCAATTTTTTTTTCACAAAAGATATTGATTTATTTAAATGGTATGGGCCCGGGCCCCGAATTAACTTTTCGTTCTGGGTCCCAACACCTCGCTAGCCACTGCCCTTGTAACATTATTAAAGTCATTTAAAATCGCTATTTCTGAAGAATGTTTTAAATGATATTTTGCCTAAAAATTAAATATAAAGGTAATTTACTTTTGAAGAAAAATAATGTTTATCAAGTTTTTGTGTACCTGTATACAAAGCAACATTTTCTCTTCATGAATCATATTTTTTTACATGCTAAAATTTTTTTCAATAATTTTTTCTCAAAAAATTATTTTTATTATCCATTTGTCCCTTTGTTAACCCCATTCGTAGACACTGGCGTAGATAATTTTATTTTCTGGGGGAGCGTAATGGACCTTTCGGAGTACATGACACCAAAAAAAAAAAAAGGTCTTCGAGTAACAAACGAAACAAATATGCTCATAATATGTAGTTAATACTACCAAAAAAACAAAAACGTACTTCAGCAAGGCGTTCTTCTCTTATCTACGCCAGTGTCCGTGGACAGTCTGTATATAAAAAAATATAATAAATTGTTGCTGGTCGCACAATCATACAAATTTTAAATTTTTTCGAGGTTACTACGTTGGCAAAAATAAATAAACGCTTTCTTTGCGGTAAATTATAATAATCTTGACTATGGCGGTAAACACGAAACTCAAAAACCACAAAGAGTTAATTATTGATCGCACTGTAAATACCATTCTAGCGCCATCTGTTAACTAGAAGAGAAATTAAAGTTTTTTTTTATGCTTTAGGCACGAGCTACATGGGATTACTCCTTGACAACCAAAATCCACTTACTGCACCTAACTTCTGTATTGCAATTTGCCGCATGTCAACAAAAACTCTGACGTGTCTTCTCTTTGATTTTTTAAGAAACTGCCAGGTTTTAGTAAATTTTGAATATTTTAGTTATTATGGCACCAAAAGAAAACGATGTAAAGGGAAAAGACGAAAAAGTAAAACTATTTTCTTTATTATAATTTTAATAAAAATACATTAAAACAAATATTGTTTTTAGGAGGTTGTAAAAATTAACAAATGGGACAGTTCAGCTGTAAAAAACTCTTTAGACGATGCTGTTAAAGAGGTAGGACATCACTTTTTAATTAATTAAGGTCTATATTTTTAGTAAGGTGCTAAAAAACAACTATGGAACCCAGTTCTTGATTTTTACGAGGCGGCTTTTTAGGAGAGGGTCTTGTAAACTACAAACATACAAGTGAATTTTCGCTCTTAACTTATGGCAAAAAATGCTTTTGTTGTTCACAAGTATGAGTTAACATTGCATAAAAAAGACTGTACATACATATGTTCAGACTTACTTCCTTTCTAAAATACAGGGCGTTAAAGTTTCTAAAAAAGGTTGGTATTTTTAGTATCTTAAGAAACCTTTATTCTTTAGTTGATGATGGGTAAAATTTGGTACACTAATTTAATGTAATAAGGCACTTGTAAAGCTCAGCCTAGATTAATATTATTGGGTCCAGTGGTGTCACAAAAAAAAGTAAAGTAAAGTAATCTTTATTCATCACTCAAGCCATTACAAATAAAAGAAATAGCTTATCGGACTTGTCATACAAACATACACTATTTCTAGATTTAAAAATATATAATTAAAATAAAATAAGCACAATAAGAGATTAAATACTAATTTGCTACACACTTAAATGATAACAGACTTTCATTAAAATACAGACTACAAAAATAAAGCACAAAAACAAGGGAACACCTACATTGACAAATACTCATTTACATCATAAAAGGCTTGTTCCACTAAGAAATTCTGCAGGGTATTCTTCAGAAGCTTATTATTTTCAAAACTACCAAAAAGTTGCAAAAATTTATTATAAAAATAATTCCTTTAAATGTCGGAGAACTCTGGCCGACACTTAAGCGAGAATATGTAAGATGTAGGTGGTTATTACTTCTTGTATTATAATTGTGAATATCAGAGTTCCTTTCAAATTCAGCCTCATTCTGTCTTACATAAATTATTAGAAGGTATATATAGAGAGACGGGAGAGTTCAAATTCCTAAATCTATAAATGCTTGTCGGCAATGCGCACCCGGTGGTAAACCTAACATACATCTGACAATCCTTTTCTGCAAAACAAAAACTCCATTAACATATGCTGAAGCTCCCCAAAATATTAAACCATATGATATTTGTGACTGAACCAAACCATAGTATGCCAATTTTAACACATTTAGCGAAATGGATACCCTTAAGTATTGAACAGCCAATATTATTGAGAAAAAAAGGATACCACTTACTTTATATACACTTTTATTTATTTTTTGATTAAGCAATTAAAAATTCAATTTTTTAGTCTCATATATTTTCTTCATATCTAGCTTAGAGAAAAAATATTAAAGCCACTTTAATTTCTTCTGAAAAAAACCATAAACAACTTGATATGAAAGACAAAAATTAGAATTAAACAATTATTTGCCTTTAAATAAATAAAAAGTCATGAATTTTATCGAAAACGGTGTTTTTTATTTAGTTAGGTCATAATTGTTTATTTTTTAATTTTGTTTATGGCTGCTTTTAAAAATAACCTAAAGTGGCTTCTATATTTGTTTTTTTTTTTAAACAATGCGAGATACAAAGAAAGTTTCATCTTTTATTGCTTAATCTGAAAAAAGTATAAAAACCCAATAGTAAGTCAAATTGGCTGTGGTGCCCACTGACACGCCACTGGACCCGATAATCTAATTCCATTAGATAAGTGTACCAAACTTCATTTAAATCCTTTAAAGGGTTTTTAAGAGATTAAAAAAATGGCGGCTTTTTAATGAACTTTATTGCCCTGTATCTCAAAAATTAGGCAAGTCGGGACATATGTATACAGAAACTTTTTTCACCAAAAGACACAAGACACAACTTACTTAAGTTTCATACCGTAGTTAGGAAACACCCTGTATATATTTTATTGTTATTGTAAAAGAAGTTTAACAATTTGTTTTACCACTTGTAGACCAAATTACAAGTCTAATATAGTTTGAATTGTTATGAAATATCTTTTTTAGGTGTTAACAAAAAAATTCAACTATGTGGAGAACTTTTCGCTTATGGATGGTAGACTTGCAATTTGTACAATAGCAGTTGGAGTTGCTATGTTTGCTTTGTTGTGGGATTATTTGTATCCATTTCCTGAATCAAGGTAATTCACAGTCATTTAAATTATGTGTGTTTAAATTAAACCTAAAATACACATAGGTTTTTGGTTTTTGTGTGAGCCATCCAATAGTAGTTCAAATATAAAATTTTGTACACAATTTTTAAAAACTCCATCTTACTTCATTAACATAAAATGTGTTGAATTTTAAAAAATATTGTGAACTCTAGCACACATGTTGCTTATATTAGATTATTATTTAATAAATGTTTCTACTTTTTTGATTAATAACTCAGTTATCTTGCATTTTTGAGAATCAGAATATATTCTGAGCAAATAAAGCTCTTACTACCATAAAAACTCCTCATACAGAACCAAATAATTATTTTTAGGTGAAATAATAAGGCCACAAACAGAATTAAATGTACAGATGTTCACTTTTTTTTTGTAGAATAAGGCCTAATATTTGACTAAACACTGTAATTTTATTTATAATATAAAAGTATATTACATAAAGTATATTTTTTTGTATATTTATACTTACAAATTTTTATATCAAGTTTTTTGATGTCCTATTTGTTCCTTTTAGGTCAGTGCTAATATTCAGTGTAACTTCATACTTCTTTATGATGGGAATTTTAACACTTTATACTACTTATAAAGAAAAAGGCATTTTTGCTGTTTGTGTACAGAAAGAAGGTGCAAGAAAAGGTTCAGTGTGGGAGGCCAGTTCTTATTTGGGAAAGTAAGTATACTTACAAAATTTTAAATATGTAAATTGTATACCCCAGTCATCTTAATCAAATTATTTTGGTACAAAAATATTCTCCTAAAAATCCCAGATGAAATCCTGTAAGAAACTCAAAATATGACAGGTCAAATGTCAAGAAATCAGTTTCTTGCGAATATCCCGTTTTTCTACTTTTAATTGCATTTATATTTATTATAAAAAATGTAGAACACAGAATTCTTTACAAATTTGATTTTAAGCTTTAATAAAGGGTGCAGAGTGTAAAGCACTTTACTGTATGTACATACCTTAGCACGCAATCAGTCGTGATTTTTAGTCAAATATGTCATCTTTTACTTAAGTGTTTGCTGAATATCACAATTGATTGCGTGCCAAGGTATATACATACACTAAAGTGCTTTACACTCTGCGCCCTCTATTATCATATCCGTTGGTATGACAAAAGATGCTTAGAATCAAATTTGGAAAGAATTTTGTGTTCTACAACTTTTATAATAAATATAAATGCAATTAAAAGTAAAGGAAACGATATATTGCCAAAATTTTTTTTTTTTTTTACATTTGACCTGTCATATTTCGAGTTCTTTATAGATATCATAGAGGATTTTTAGGAAATTATTTTTTTGTACCAAAATAAAGGTATGTACAGATATTCAGCTTATTGAGATTCCGAGGTAAAAGTCTAAGTTATTTGGGCTAGCAGGAATTTTTATTTTGTAGGTTAATTTTGATTAGTTGGCAGTATGTAACTTTATTTCGGAATAAACATAAATTAAATTTACATAACAGAATCCCATTCATACATTGTAAAACTCTTTAAAACTTTTAGAAAACTAAAGCTAGTTACTAACTAAATCTCAACCTGATTTTTTGGATGGGATGTTTAATTTAAATATTTGACGTGAAAGGGGTTGCCAGATGTGCTGCGGAAAAAACCGGATATGAAGAAAACATTAATTTATTTCTAAATTCGGTTAAAGTTCACTTCAGCCCAGTGACGTTTCCAGTGGCACCTAAACAAAGATTTTTGACAAAAATGTACGCCACTAACTTTTAAGCAAGTTTATTATTTTATTTAAAGTAAGCAAGTAAATATACAGCTTTTTAGCCTTTTATTTTTTTGGTATTCTATAACTTTTTGATAATAATAAAATTTACTTAACTGCACACCCCTTGACTGGGTACAGAAAGTAATAATTATATAATACATTAACCACAAACACTAAATTAAATACCAATAATATTTACGAAGTGACTAGGGGCACGTTGATGTGCCGCGATTATTTTTTACCGGGCACGTGTATGACGTCACTACTGAGCGTGCCATTATTCATCATCAAAGTTGAAATTCAAACTATCCTTAATTTGGCTATATTCCGCCTTCTTTTTGCACAAAATTCTTGATATAACACTAAATTGGCATACAATATTTTATGAACATCCTTTAAAAACCTCTTCTTTAGTTATTTTACACGTTTTTTATTAAATTCTAATTTTTTACGCCCAAAACGCTGCAACTATGCATACACCTATGTGTATAGTGGTTTCAAACATGGCGACTTAATTTAAAGCAAACATTTTATTATATTAATAAAGAAAGGCTTATAATCAGTAAAAACAGGTTTTAAAAAGGTTTTTTAATGTAAAATGAAATATTGTTTGCCAATTTAGTGTTATATCAGGAATTTAGTGCAAAAAGAAGGGAGAATATAGTAAAAATAAGGATAGTAGACAGTAGTGACGTCATACACGTGCCCGGTAAAAAATAGTCGCGGCACATCAACGTGCCCCTAGTCACTTCGTAATATTTAAATTATCGAATTATCCTGAATTTAATTCTTTATTAAAAATATTTGTTGGGGTACTGCTCAAGACACTGGATTGGGTAACATTCATTAACTTCTAAATCTCTAAATAAGCTTTTTAAATCTACAAGTATAAGTGCCAAATTTGATTAAAATCAGATTAGGGTTGTTTAAAGGATTACCCAAAAAATTATTTTTTTTTTAAGTTAGCACCCTGCATCTGAAAGACAATGCATTGCCGGACTTGTTTATATGATATTTTCACATGTTTACAAAGGTGAATTTCTTTGATTAGCGATGATTATTCACATTTGGAAACTTTGATTATTCAGTGTGCTATTGCACTATCAACAAAATAACATTTTCTCTTAAATAATGGCATTTTTTATCCAAGTCCCACAAAAAACTGGACATTCTGTTGTCCGGTTTGCTAAGGATTATCCGACCAGACCAATGATCTGAAAAATAATTTAGATCATTGGACCAGACAGACATCTGGCAAACCTAGATGTGAACGACCTACCCCAAAGTAAATGTGTAAAATATTTATTTATTTTTTAAATTTAATTGAACACATTTTACAGATATGATGACAAGTATGAGCTTCACTTATCAGTCAAAGATCCAAAAACTGGAGCAATCCGAGAGACAAAGTCCAAAAAGAGCTGTGCTAACTTTATTGATGTGAATGGTGTTGTTTGTCAAGATCTCGTCGAAAACGAAGTTACGCGGCTGCATAATTCATTACTGAGTGAACGCAAAGAAAAATAGCTACTGTGTAATTTTGTTAATGGTTTTTCAAAAGTGTAATTAATTCATTTATTAGGTACAGTCGTAAATGTTTGATCTTATCATGATTTCAATAACTTTTGAGCATTTTTGTGTATTATTTTTTTATTTATTAAAATGTACTATTGTGAGTTTCAATTTATACTGTGTAAAAATTATTTTTGTAAAACCTTTATTTTTACAAACTTCAACTTTTGTTTCTGTTGTTATGGATAAAAAATAAACTTTTTTAAGGATATTAGTTTTTATGGTTTTAAAAATACATTTATCTGTATTTTTGAAAATAATCTATTTAATATTCACTCAATACGTATGTATAAAACAATTTTTGGAGAAATCATCGGTAATTTTCTAGAAAATGGGAGCAACTCCGATTTTGATGAAATTTGGTATCCGGGGGTTTTTGGGGCGCTGATCACGAATCTGAAAGAATTATTTGGCGGAAACGTTTCGTTCTCGAGATATCCATCATCAAAGTTGATATTTGAACTAACCTTATTTTCACTATATTCCCCCTTCTTTTTGAACACAATTCTTGATTTAAAGCTAAAGTGTCACACAATATTTGATTTTCACCTTTTAAAACCCCGTTTTCTACGTTTTTACATTATTTTTGAATTAAATTGCGTGGCTTTTCTTTGATAATCCGGCAACCATACATACACATAGGGCTTCATGGCAAACTGGGATTAAAATGATTCAAAGTATAGCTATGCAGTTTAATGCAAAAATAATGTAAAAACGTAGAAAACGGGGTTTTAAAAGGTGAAAATCAAATATTGTGTGACACTTTAGCTTTAAATCAAGAATTGTGCAAAAAGAAGGGGAATATAGTGAAAATAAGCTTAGTTCAAATTTGAACTTTGATGATGGATATCTCGAGAACGAAACGTTTCCGCCAAATAATTCTTCCAGATTCGTGATCAGCGCCCCAAAACCCCGTATACCAAATTTCATCAAAATCGGAGTTGCTCCCATTTTCTAGAAAATTACCAAATCATCATATATGAAATTTAAACTAATCCTATTTTTACTATATTCCCCCTTCTTTTTGCACACAGTTCTTGGTTAAAAGGTAAAGTAGCACACAATAATTAATTTTCACCTTTTAAAACCTCGTTTTTCTATGCATTTTATATTATTTTTTAATTAAATTGCATAGCTTTATTTTGAATCATTTCAATCCTAGTGTGCCATGAAGCCTTATGTGTATGTATGGTTGCACCATTATCAAAGTAAAGTTAAAGTTACCCAATTTAATTAAAAATATTATAAAAACGGGACTATTGTGTATCGTTAGCTTTAAATCAAGAATTGTGAACAAAAAGAAGGAGGAATATAGTAAAAATGGGGGTAATTTTCTAGAAACCTGCGGCAACTTCGATTTTAACGAAATTTGGTATACGGTGGTTTTTGGGGCGCTGATCACGAATCTTAAAGATTTTTTGGCGGAAACGTTTTGTTCTCAAGATATTCATCATCAAAGTGTAAATTTGAACTAAGCTTATTTTCACACAATCTTCTTTTTGCACACAATTCTTGATTTAAAGCTAAAGTGTCACAAAATATTTGATTTTCACCTTTTAAAAACTCCATTTTTCTACGTTTTTGCGTTAAATTGCGTGGCTTTTCTTTGATAATGCGGCAACGATACATACACATAGCTTCATGGCACACTGGGATTAAAATGATTCAAAGTATAGCTATGCAATTTAATGCAAAAATAATGTAAAATACGTAAAAAACGGGGTTTTAAAAGGTAAAATTTAAATATTGTGTGCCACTTTAGCTTTAAATTAAAAATTGTGTGCAAAAAGAAGGGGAATATTGTAAAAATAGGATTAGTTTAAATTTCTGATGATGAATATCTCAAAAACGAAACGTTTCCGCCAAAAAATCTTTTAGATTCGTGATCAGCGCCCCAAAAACCCCCGTATACCAAATTTTGTCAAAATCGGAGTTGCCGCACAGGTTTCTAGAAAATTACCAAAATGGGATTTCTTTAAATTTCAAGTCTTATGATGAGTATCTTAAGAACGAAACATTTACTCCAAAAATTCTTTAAGATTTGTGATCAGCGTAACAAAAAACCCCTGTATTCCAAATTTCATCAAAATCGGTATTGCTGCAAGTTTCGTGAAAATTACCAAATAAAGTTCTTAGAAAATTGCAGGGTAGGGCCTATAAAAAGTTTAGAGTTTAGGCAATATGCAATGTCGAAAGGTCGCTTGGCTTTTTGCTTAGCCTTATACTAGTACGAGCTGAGGATTTCTTTTTCATTCTGCATATAGAGGCCCAGAATAAGTAGAGGCACGGCAAGGTCCGATCAACTAGAACACGGAGGAGAAGAAAACATTTTGCTAGTGGTTGTCTCTTTCTCCCAATTTGCTGGGACGATTAAGACTTAGCAAGGCTGCCTCTAGATGATATTTGCTTTATGGATAGAATAGATTTTAGGCCAAGTCTTTATGGGCTAATTTAAAATATATATTGGTATAACGTAGTTATGTACCGGCTAAAAAAGAAGAAAAGTTTTTAAATAACCCTACTTTTTTGTGAAAAGTATATTGTTTGTTTTGGTTTTGTATTTATTTTCTTTTAAATGATGAAAGACATGGATTCGCAAATAAATGATTTAAAAGAAATTAAACATCATAAACAAGATCAATATTGTACAACTAGGCCTGCATATCGACAGGGAAGAAAATTAACAGCTGTTAAAGTAAGTTCAAAAGTATTTGTTTTAAAAGCACAATCTTTTGGCTGATTTTTTTAAATCTAAAGTATGTTGTCGTAGCTTAATAATAATAATTTTTATCTAGGCTACTATTATTTTAGGTATATACAGTTAACAATGAATCACAGCATATCTACATCTATGGTGTCCCAAAAATTAATTTACGTAAAGAACTAAAAATCTCTGTACCAAATATGGTGAAGTCATAAATATTAATGTTGTACCAGATGTTATAACAGAGATATTTACCGAATGTTTCCATGTGCAGTATAAAAGAATTCAATCAGCAAGAATTGCCAAAAGATTAATTGATACAAGGTATGAATTCCTAATATTAGAATATAAGTTTATATTAAGTTTTTTTTTATATAGCATATTAATGTTAAACACTCTTTTTAGGTCCTTCTATGGGGGCATTCTACATGTATGCTATGCTCCAGAATGTGAAAGTGTACAAGAGACTAGACTTAAGTTGGCTCAAAGGAAAAGAGATGTCCTAAATCGGTTACAAAAGAGATAGCCAAAATTATAAATGGTATACCTGAGGAGCAAATTAGAATAAAGATTTGGATGTATGAACATAAATTAGAAAAAAATAGATGGCTGTGACTCTTAGAAATTAAAATTACATTTTTCATTAATATTGTACTTTAATTTTGAGTAATAAAATAGGTACAAGCATTTATTTTCACATGTTTACGTATACTTACATAACATAAATAAAAAAACATCTATTCAAAGAATAACAACTGTAAAACATTATATATGTTAAATAAATAATGATAATAATAATAATAATATATTCTGTTTTAATCTCCCCTACAATATTTTTTGTAATTTTACATTTTATGGGGTTTTTCTTCCTACGTTTCTTTTAGGCATATACAATGTGATCCATTAAGTGTGCAACAAATGGAATTTTTTTTTATTTGTAATTTGTCAGAAAATTTTATTTTTCAAAAGTTAGAGCATGGTTCCAAACTATATTGGCAGTGGTCAGTTTTATTAAAAGTCCAAGGATATACAGGATAGAGCAAAAAAATTTAAAAATGCTTAAAAAAGTATTATTTATTGTATGGAAAATAAGCAATTTTTACATGTACAATATTGATAATAAGATATTTGCTTTAATACAGAAAATATTTTTAAAATACTAGGGTATTGTTAAATATACTCAAAATAAACTTGAAGTTGGCAATCAGATAATAATAAAATGTATATTCAGTTAAATTTGACAAAGAGGCGTGCATTTACTTAAAATTATTTAAAAGTCAGTAAGTTACAGCTACTCTAAAAGAATGTTAAATTGGAATAATAAGAATTTAAATAGGAGGCCATGACTGCTAAGTCATACAAATTATTTAGGCATCACTTTCAATTTCAAAAAACTTTTCTTCTATTTAACATTTTGTTATATTTTTTTAAATAGGAATACTTTACTCTTAAGTAGTTTTTAGATTTTTTGCAGCATATCCTGTATATCTTTAAATTTTTAATAAAACTAGCCACTGCTACTATAGTTTGGGATCATACCATCAACTTTTTGAGTAAAAAATTAAGAAATTGCAAAACATTTGTTGCAAACTTAATGGTCCAGACTGTATAACAAAAAAAAACACAAATTTATCCTCAGTTTACAGATAGATATGCTAAAATTAGGCTGTTAGTTTATTTTAAATATAATAAAATTAATTTTGATTTCACAGAACATTTTTCTTGTGTTAATTTTTTTTGGTTTCAAAATAAACTATGCATTAAAAATTAATATCCTAATACCAGGGGTGGTATACATTTATGAACCTTTCCTAAATTAAAATTAATACAAAATAACAAAATCACCTGACCTTATGTTCTATGTTAAGCTACAGTACGAAGCACATCCACTCTGTGGAGCATGGTCTTTATTCCCAACATGAATATTATCATTGTATGATTCCCATAGACCAGGTGTCTGAATTATCTGAAAAAAAATAGATTAATTAATATGGATATTAATATACAGGGTGTTTCCTAATAACGGTAAGAAAATTTTTAGAGGCTATATTCCTCAGCCAATTTTATGAAAAAAGTTCATATAAACATAGGTATGAATATGCTTTGTTTCTAAGATACAGGGTTAAATTGTGTCATAACTTCTTATTAGCAATAATAGAGACATTTTGCACCTCTTATTTTGCAATTCCGTTGTGGTTAACGTTATTCTGAGTCTTCGCAGTAATGCAAACATGATCCGTTATCGTTATTAACCATACCGGACTCCTTTAATTACGGATGAATACCGAAGAGCTTATCGTTATCGTTATCGTTATTTTTAAACTGCGTGGCTGTCGGACTGTAGAATTTTTAATATCAATTATTTAAGAAGGTTGACATTTTAATGCCGTATTAATTAAAATATCATTGATACATAGGCTCTAATTAGCGAAAAATCCATAGCAGTACGAAAAATAAAATAGTGTAAAGGAATTAAAACGGACTTGCATTTTTAAGGATGTTTTAAATCAGTAATCTATTTACATGTTACAATCTGGCACAGTTGCTTTTTATTCTACTACCAAACCTAACCTTACTATTTGTGTTTTGTTTATATTGTATTGTTACATCTACTTTGAAAAACAAAATCAAGAGAATTATTTGCATATATTTAAATATTAATATATAACTTATGTAGAATAAAAGTAAGTACTGATTTTTCGTAAACTTTAAAATCGGTGAACCAAGGTAAAAATAAGGTTATGTGTCGAAGGCGCAGATGCAAGATAAATTTATTCGAAGAGGCTGCAAAATATCTGTCAAAAACTGCTGCTGTAATCGTTATATTTAATAACGATAACCATAAGGATACTTAATAACAACAACAAATGCCTAATTAAATAACGTTTATCACACATTTTACTAAAAACAGTGTTTTAGAAATTTTTAGGTGTTTTAAAAAGTTTAACACCCTGTATCTTGAGAACGAAATATTTGAGGACATGTGTTTATATGAACTTTTTTTCATAAAGTGGCTCAGGAATATGCCCTTAAATTTTCTTATTTTTAATTAGGAAACATCCATGTATATTAATCTACAGACCTGGTCTGATTTTAAATACTAATTATATAGTGAGAACTTTATTAAGTGATGGAAGATGCCATAAAAATGTACTGAGAAAAGTTTAATTTAACAAAAATTTTCCAAAAAATTAACATTGTTATAAATTTTAATCTTACTTTATGAACTAGTTCATCAAATGCATTCTGGACACCATGTTTTGTTTTTGCACTGGCTTCAATATACAAAGTTTGATGTCTTCTGGCAAATGCCATAGCTTGTTCCCTAGTTACTTCACGATGTTCCTAAAAATAAAAAGAACCAAAAAATAATTTACTTAAGAACTTAAAGTTTATATAATAAAAAATAAATGCCTTTAAACCGAATATTTGAAATTTCACCATAAAGATGATATTTGCTCATGTATCTGTTGGGTTTTTTAATGGTTTTTTTAGAATATTTTCAATAGTAAATTACTTTTTCAGAGGCAAACTTTTTAAACACAAAAAATGTATACAGGGTACTACAAATAAACACTCCATGTTCAAAAAATAATAAAACAAACTATAATTACCACATCAATTTTATTTCCTACAATCATCTTAACAATGTTACTTTTGGTTGAGTATGTATCTAATTCATTTAACCATGTTTCCAGCTTGGCAAAGGTTGAGTAACTACTGACATCAAAGACTAAAATGGCTCCTTGAGCATCCCTTTAAAAAAGTAATTATTTATTAGTTTGTATTAAGATAAGATCATTTTTTATTTAACTAGATGGTCTAATGTGTGTAGAATACAAATCGGTAGAAAATATATAAATAATTCCGGCATGTAAACAAGATAACTCACCACACACTGCATCAATGTGGGCAAAAATGGCAAAATTAATATTTTAAAAACAACTTAAATGTATAATATGTGTAATAATGTGTTAAATGTATAATAATAATATATTATTGCTTTCTGTATTAGCAGAGCATAGTACCCTACTCAATTATTAAAAACTGAGCTATTTTAGTGCAATTTGACTAATACATTGTTTGTTCTAAAATCCCTATCTCTTAACTCACTGTGCATTGGACCTGCTTTGTTCTTGCTTTATTGGCCAATATACTAAAGTGACCACACGTCCCGATTTTGGCGGCATTCCCGCGTTCCGCTGATTTGTAAAAATGTCCCGTTTTTTGGTGAACTGTTACACTTCCCGCGATTTTTAAACCATCCCGCTTTTAGAAAATCTCTGCATTTCTTATTAGATATGTACTGTAAAAATATACCACTATATCACCTACTATGAAAATGAGGACCTTTTTTTTTTTTTGCTCTTTATAATATTTTGGAACACAAAAGTAAGTAACGCCTAAGTTGGTGGTGTTTTTAAAGCACAGAACTACTTTAAATACTTCTGTTTTTTAACTAAAAAGCAATATCAAACCTATAATATGATGGTGTTAAAGTCCTAAATCGTTCCTGTCCAGCAGTATCCCATATGGCTAATTTGACTGTATTTCCATCGACAGTTAATTTCTTTGTCTTAAAATCCACCCCAATTGTTAAAGTTTGTTCAGGGTCAAAATTGTCTTCGGTAAATCTTAATAATAGACTCGATTTGCCCACTCCACTTTCTCCTATAATTAGAATCTTTAATGTAGTTAAAACGTCTTCATCCATTGTGATTTTATTTTAAACGACTATTGCACTTGAATTATCAAGTAATTTTTGTAAAATTTAACAGTACTAGATAAACTTAAGATCACTAAACACTGCTGACTAGCTTTTTTTGGTAATTGCGTGTCTTTACAAAATTTAATTAATTTTATTCTTACAGAATGACGCAATTTAAGGTTGATAAACAAAAATTGTTGTGTTGCTGTCAGAATCCTTACTTTCATAGTATGGCAAGAAAAACCTTCGGTATTGCATTCTGGCCCAACCAGTTAAGGCCAACATATATGTTAAAGCCAACTTTACCATTGAGAAAAGAGAATCTAGGAATTAATTAACATAACCTAAAAGTTTAGTGACTTGTTTACACATAAATTCAAATATTTTTAAAAGTATTAGTGCATTCTATATTATTTTTGAAAAGAAAAACATGTTCTATCATGTAAGGCTACATTTATTTTAGTCTCAAATGATTTTAATACATATTTTTATATATCTTTTAGATATCTTTGGAGCATGAAATCTTACTTCATCCCCAATATTTTGGACCCCAATTGCTGGAAAAAGTTAAGACCAAATTATATACTGAGGTTGAAGGAACCTGTACAGGAAAGTGAGTTCATATGTTGGAATATTAAATAATATTCACTCAATACTTAATTGAGTTCGTAACTGTTTTACAACCTCCTTTTTTTACTTTGTAGATATGGTTTTGTGATAGCTGTTACTACAATTGATAGTATAGGAGCAGGACTTATCTTACCAGGACAAGGCTTTGTTGTGTATCCTGTTAAGTATAAAGCAATTGTATTCAGGCCTTTTAAAGGAGAGGTCTTGGATGCTGTAGTACGACAAGTTAACAAAGTATGCATTTTTACACCCCTATGCACAAATAGTCATTCTTAGCACTATATTCGTTTCCTTTAGCTTGATTAAAGGTTGGTAAATTACAATGTCTTACTTTTAGGTCGGAATGTTTGCAGAAATAGGACCTCTCTCCTGTTTTATTTCTCATCATGTAAGTAACAATATAATTTACATGACTCTTAAACAAATACTGATAATTCATGTTCAACATTTTTTTCTTTTAGTCTATTCCAGCTGAAATGGAATTTTGTCCAAATGTAAATCCACAATGTTATAAAACGAAAGAGGAAGATGTTGTTATTCATGCAGAGGGAGAAATTAGACTTAAAATTGTTGGTACAAGAGTGGATGCTAGTGGAATTGTAAGTAAAACTTTTAAAAAATCAATTTTGCTGTCATAACCTACAGCTTAGCATTGATAAATGTTAAACTAAATCGTTTATTTCAGAAACCAGTCAACTGACATTTATAGTAGTTTAGTATAAAGATTTTTTTGTCATTTACCGAAAATGTAATAAAGTGCCCATAATTAGTTACTAAAATAAATAATTATATTATGGTAAATAATTGTGCAGTAAACAATATTTTTGATAAATTGGAAAATTTTTGGTATTTAGCATCTTAGTGCCTTATATTTTGTTAATGTAGAATTTGATTTGTTTTAGTTTGCAATTGGTACACTGATGGATGACTACCTAGGCCTGATCAGCAATTAGACAATGTAAATAAATTTATTTCCAAAGTATTTTTAAGTTTAAACGAAATATTATAAAATACCTGCAATTTTTTTAATAAAATGTATTTATCAAAGCATTTTTTTCTACAGTCAACAGCTAAAGTCTGAGAACTTGAATCACAGGAAGTAGTATTAATCTTAAGAGCTTTATTAAGGTTTACACCAAGGTTAGTTTATATTTTTAAGGTTGCGACATATCCTCAACTTTTAGGCGGTTCGAGGACGCAAGGAAGGGCACTTCTCGGAGAAAAGTTGGCAAGACTGGGTAAAATCAAAGCTGATGATCAATCCAGTGGCGTCTGGAATTTGCGCATTTCATTTTGCATTGTTTTGGAAGTGATATTTGTTGAAAGATGTAATTCCAAATGTTTTTATTTAAAGTAAAAGAATTTACAACTTAATAACAATTAAAAACGGTTGTTCTACTAATACAATAAACTGTATATCTCCGGCACTAAACAACATGGCCGGAAAATGGAAGATGTGACGTCATAACACTTCAAAGCAATATGGCCGAATGTCGCGACCCTATATAGACCGACTTTGGGTTTACACTAGAAAATCTTCAAAACTAACACCACAGGAAAAATATTTTAAGTAAATAAAACACAAATTATGTTTAATATTAGTTTATTATCATCAAGCAATATTAGGGACAAACCTAAAAATAAATTTTGATAACACATACATATGTATAATCTTACTAAACTAAATGTTAAATGAAACGTCAATAACGAAATATGAAGTGTTTGATAATAACTTCAATGTGTTTACCTAAACATCTATTTATTTTGACTCATTGCAAGTTTTACTTGACAGTGAGCTGCCATTGATGAAAAAAGCTACTTAACAAAATTATCTTAATTCTTTACCATTTTTTCTGAACTCTACGCAATTTAATTGGTATTTTGACTGTTTACTTTATAGCAGTAAGTTATTTAAGTTACCATATCATTACCCTAATTCACAAATGTTCCCCTAAAACATATTACCATTCCAAATAAAAGTTTATAAAATAATTATTTTATATTAATTTTTAATTAGATTAAGGACGAAGCTTGTCATGTCATGAATATGATCAAAAAGCAAATAAATTTAATTTAAATTTGAATTCAATATCTCCTGTAAAATTTTCGATTATGAAGATACAAGGTTTTTGAAAAAGGGTAATGATATTGTAATTTTTAATCTGCATAAGTAAGTCAAAACTATCAATAAAGTGTATATTTTCTCATAATATCCTTCAGAAGGTCAGAAAAAAGGTTCCTTGATATTAATTTACACATAAACCTTAAGTAAGATTCACAAAAAGCATCATATCTTACTTTGGCTAGTGTTAAAACTTAACCGATACAAAAGCGCAATCTTTAAATAAATACATGGCACATCCATTCAAATTTTACACTTCCATAAATATAATTATAAAAGACCAAAACTAACTAATTTGAAAAGTAATAAAAAGAAAACTTGAAATATTTGAATGTCATATATGATTTACATCTAGCTAAGTTATTTACTATTTCCTAACTATTAAATTTTTCAAAGAAACAACCCATCACAGAAGCAGCAGACAAATCTTATGACTGTTTTCTTACATGTACAAAAATTTAAAAGAAAAACTTGTCAAAATTTAATTAAAACTATGAAGGTTTGAAAATTTTATACAGGGTGTTACAAATTCTATGCATTAGCATTGCTATCTCGGTAATTTTAAGAGAGTTGGTTAAATTAAGGCAAAGTTAGGCATCCTAATGCTGAATAATTGGGCGAAGAGAAATTTAAAAATTCCGGTTATTTCCGGAGATATCCGGAAAAAAACGAAAAATTCAATTATCAATTTTATTTTTAAGGCCCTGTTAGTAATTATTTTGAAAACCCAACAGCACTTTGGTAAGGCACTTTTCATTGCTCTTCAAGAAAATGTTTTTATTTTTCCGATACGAGGTTTCGTTTTTAGCTACCATCATCAGCTTCATTTTTTTAAATACGAATTAGGATGATGGTAGCTAAAAACAAAGCGTCGTATCGGAAAAGTAAAAATATTTTCTTGAATAGCATAAAAAGTGCCTCAAGAAAGTGCTATTGGTATTTCAGAATAATCACTAACAGGGCCTTAAAAATAAAATGGATAATTGAATTTGTCGTAAGGTAACTGAAATTTTTTAAACTTCTCTTTGCCCAATTATTTAGCAGGAGGATGCGCAACTTGGTTTTAACTAGACTAACCTCTATCTCTTAAAATTACGGAGACAGCAATGCCAATGTATCGAATTTGTAACACCCCATACCATATTCAATTAATATTAAATACAATTTAATAAGTAACCTAAAATTCTTGAATTTTTGTTCTTATGTTAAAAACGGTAACGTAAATACCTTTTAAAAAATACTGATCTATTAACAAATCCCTTTGAGAAAAAACGGTTACCCAATACAAACATCTACTAACAAATTTTGACAAGTTTTTAACAAACTCATCCACCTTGATTCCCTTACACCACTGAAATCTAAATATTGAGCCGATCATTCTTATTCTTAACAAAGAAAACACTCTAAGCTTTTCATTGCATAAGCATTTTTTTTAATATCATATTATTGGTTTCACTCACTCATACCAACATTTATATAAAAAGGCAGCGCTAGAAATCTGATACATTTCTGATATCATTAACATTATTAATGTACAGAGTGTTTTAATATCATATTAAAACATTTTTTTTTTACATAATATGCTTTTAAATTTTCCTCATTCCTTTAACAGTTCAGTTAAGATTACCCTTTTTACGTACTTATAATACAAAAACACCCGGTACACTAATCTTACAAAAATACGGAACCAAAAGGTGCAACTTACCTCTATCTCAGATATTCTGTAATATACAAAAGGTGCTGTTTTTCCCATAACTAATGATTTTTAAAGTACTATATTGACAACTACAATTTATTGTATTTTATTACGTTTGCCACAGATTCACTCGTGCCACATGTGAGACTTATCTATTTTATTTTTAACTATCTGTGGTGTTATTGAAAACGATTTAAAACAGATCCGGAGTAATGTGGTTATAGTATTGCATCTTTCTTGAAAGACTCGTAATAAACTTTTAAAAATGCCCTATTAAACTGGCTTCAAAGACATCTTCTATGCTATTTCTATTAAACCGACTTTGATTTAAAAAATTCTAAGCGTAAATCCGTATGTGTATTTACACAAACTAGCTTTTGTGGCCGAAAAAGTTGCCTAAAAAGGTTTTCTAACTATGCAGACAACTTTAAAAAATTTGTTGTAAATCCTATCTAAATTTATCACTTTTATTTACTAGATGCAAAATATTCCTGTTTTTTAATAAATTTCCCTTAGTACTGAAAATGTAGCCATTATATTAGATACTATTTTTTATTAACTATTACTATTTTTGCTCAAAAAACGTTTTCTAGTTATTTTTTTTCAAGTAGGCATTACACAAAATGTGGAACATGTATGCTTCCTCAAATATTTTTTTGTATCCAAGATGAGTTTAGATAGACCTTTTATCCTACAATCTATGTCTATGTGATTTTCCTTATTGTAGATCTTTAAAAAATAAACTCTTCTCTTGTAAAATTTCAAATACCTAGCTACAAGAAGTGCGCAAAGTAACGAACAAGCCTTACATCTCATAATACTCACATCTATTTTGCTAAGCTAGCTGGTCTTTTAACATTTTTTATACTTTTTTTATTATTATTATTTATATAATATTGTAAGTCCTAAGCCTATCTGAAACGAAAAAACAATAAGGATTTGTTTTATGGATAGAAAGTTTATATGTGGTTTCAAAATTTTCTGTACAATGTGAGATCAGATTAACCTGGTGATCAGCTGATTTAAATGTATCTAATTCATATTAAATACAGTAAATTATGTTCAGTACTTTTAGAAATACTACAAAACATTACCGTAGTTAATTCCTAAATGAAATAAAATCTGTATATTAGTTTCAGACTATCATAATATTCGGATGTCGAGTTTGAAATGTACACCTCCCTTAATAGGCATACATACAGTGAGGCATTTCTTCCTACCTACCTGAAGGTAGGTATGAAGGCAAGTCTAGCAGTAAGACATATGCTATGAATTTGCATTGGAACGCGCTATTAGTTCAGACTCCCTTTCAGTTCAGGTAGGATCAAAGACCTGACTGACAGTGTGTAAGCTCATTTAACTTTATTTTATTTAATAAAAAACAGAAAAGTATAGGGATTGCAAAATTTAACTCGACACCCGGTACAGTCGTAAGCAATGTTGTTTTTCATCTCCTAAAAAACAAACCCTTATAAAAATAACTAAATCAAGCCAAAAAACTAAAGTTATATAAACGTTTAGTAAGTAAAGTAGATGGGTACAATAATATAAAAATACTATAAACTAAATAAGTAATACACATAAAAAAACTATAGAAAAACTAAGATAATAATAATTAAAATAGTCATTCAAAATAATCACAAAAAACTTCAGTCTAAAAGCAATACTTAGGAGAATTAAGAGATAATCTTCTCCAATGATATAACTTAACCTCCCTTTGAAGGTTAGAAGCGATTGAGTATAGGGTGTCGAGGTTAACTACATAAAAGGTTGGATTCTCTAGCCGGATGAGGGGCATTCGGCTTTTGCCGTCAAGACGGCCTTGTTTTGACGGACAATTTCAGCACGTTTTTCCTGTAAATAACAGCAATCATTAGTTTTAGTAACAAAATGGGCAAAAAATTATTTTCAGTTAAAAGCACGTTAAATCTCCCCCTTGCTTAACACTCACCTGCTAAAAATCTTTTTGGAAAAATAGAATAATAATAATTACCATTTAATGCGCATGTCTCGCCCTTAAAACCACATGAGACAGACGGCTGCGCCCAGGGGTGCGACAATTAAGGTGTGTCCACACTTAGCGAACGTATACGGCCAGACGGCAACAAACGTATGCGTTCGAGTAGTATAGACGTAAATAATTTCATGAACGAATGTATGCGGAAAGGCTCCCATACTTGTCGGTACTTCAAAGAAAATTCGCTACAGACAGTTTTGGGATATGTACGTATAAAAGAACATGCGGTAAAAAAGCTGGCAGCAAATAACTTTTGAAACGGAGGCAAACGACACTGCACACATACGTTCGCTAAATGTGGACGTCAGATCGCATGCCGAACAAAACGTACGCACATTTTTGACGTATACAGTCATGGCCGTGCGGCCGTATACGTTCGCTAAGTGTGGATACACTTTTAGAAATCTACTCTTTTGTCGTTTTTACCTTTTACGAATCTATTATAAATGTAAATAAAACTATGAATGAGGTGTTGACAAGCAGAGCGAAACATCGCAAAAATCTTAAAAAGTGCGTATTTTCAATAGCACAATTTTTATTTATCTTGGCCATAATTATTTCCATATAGTAGTAGCTCACATAGTCCACTTCGGCCCAGATAAATACGGTTTCTTCTATTGAATATACGTGTAAAAGCGCTTTAAAAGATTTGTGGATGTTCCGCTCTGGTTCTCAACGCCTCAAATACTTTATTTCATTAATTTTAGAACAGCAGAGGACATAACTATTTTTTTGTAGTTGTCTCGAAAGTAGGAGCAACTCAAATTTCGACCATATTTGGTATCGTGGATTTTTTTTGGGCTGATCATGAATCTGAAAGAATTTTTAGTCGGAAACGTTTCGTTTTCAAGATATACCATCATCAAAGTTGAAAATCGAACTATCCTGATTTTCACTATATTCCCCCTTCTCTTTGGACAACATTCTTGATATAACATTAAATTGGCATACAATACTTTATAAACACCTTTTAAAATAAAGCTTTTAAATAAATATAAAAAAAGCATGAAACTAAAAAAAAACAAGTTTTAAAAAGGTTTTTTGCTGTTAAATAAAATATAATGTGCCATTTTAGTGTAATATCAAATAAAAAGGTCTCCACCTAACAAAACGTACTTCTTATATTTCCTTTTAAATTCAAATCGTGCGAGGTATTTTATTAAAAAGCCAGGGAGGTGCAAGTAAATCCCTTGCAACCCCATCTAGGCGCCCATGAAAGACACTCTTAGAAAAATATTGTTCCTAGCACTTGCGCAGAGTGTCTTTTCCGACTTAAAGCTTATCCAAACTCCGCTTCCTGTTCGTCAAACTGCTTTTGCGTGCGGGAAAGTATCACTTTTCGCACTTGTTGGGAAAATAACTATTTCAACACATATTTAATCATTAAGAATGAAGGTATGAATTATAAGTTTGTAATACGTACGTGTTTTTTAATATTTTCTAACTTCTTCTTGATCTCCTCCTCTCTCTTTTGCTCGGCAGCAGTTAACTTGGTCTCTAGCTTCTGTACTTGCTCGGTTTTTTTGTTCTCTAAGGTTTGCTTAACTCCATTAAGGTGCTCATTCTAAATGGGGATGAAAGTGGTGTTAAAATAAAAAAAATGCGATGCTGTGAGTGGCGTATGGTTTGTGTTTTTTAGAAAAGGAAATCCGATAGCGATATTATTTATCAAATATTTTTATACAGGGTGTTTAGAAATTCATGCAACACATTTCAAGGGCATATTGTACGTCGAAAATAAGCCCTAGTTTCCTATATAAACATATGTCCGGACACGCTTGCTTTTATAGATACAGGGTGTTGAAATTCTAAGAAAAAAAATATTATAATTTATAACCAATTAAATATCTAGAGTGGTTTAAAAATTATAATAAAAAATGTTATTTTTTTCTTAGAATTTCAACACCCTATATCTCTAAAAGGAAGCGTTTCCAGGCATATATTTATGTAGGAAACTAGGACTTATTTGTGACGAAGAGTATGCTTTGGAAATTTGATGCATGAATTTCAGAATACCCTGTTTATAAGTATAGTCGAGACAATGAAGCACAAAAGTTCGGAGATTTTTTAGAACAGAACAGTTTGGAATGCGGTTGTTTCCATTCGCTTCCAATAACTATTTGCAAAATTCCTACCTAATTTTTACTTTATACAAACCGTAAATTGCATTGCTGCAGCCAAAAATCCATTCAAAAAGGAATTTTTTGAGAAGACTGTTGGAAAATTTAATAACCGTAGTAGTTTTGAGGTCGCTGATCACGTTTATGATGGTTATCAGCTAATTGATCGTGTTACAACGTTGTGTTTATTAATTTGAATTTGTCAAATGTTTACTAATAAGTCGCTACCTGACTTCTGCTTTAAAAATACTTAAAAAATAATAAACTTGGGGAAAAATAAAAATCCATGTATATTTACATATTTTTTGGCCTGTTCCAGTTTCTTTTGAATTTCCTTCTCTCGGATCTGTTCGGCGATGCACAGTTTGTTCTCGATTAGATTGATAACTTCAGTTTTGCGGCTCTCGATATTCGATTCGATTGCTTTCTGTTTCTCTACTGTTCTGGTGTTCTACATGATCGAACATAAAAAGAAAAAGCCGTATTAAGAGGGTTTATCTTTTCTTATAGAGGAAAAAGAAACGACTAATTAGTTTTGTTAGCAGTCTTTTTCTAAAAAAATTGATAAATCTATACCAGGAAAGTTTGGAATTCTTTACAAAATTAAAGCACTTGGTGTAAAACACTTTATATATCTTTCACCATTTTTTAAATATTAAGTTGTGACCAATGAACACAAAAATCTTAGTTTAAAACTGACTAAAAGCAGAATTTTTAACTTATCAATGCAAATTAGTCCCTGCGGGCCAGTAATGAAATGGATTTCATAATAAGAACACTTTTAAAACCTTTTAGGGGGTTCCATTTGATAAGTCCACCACGAATATTCTTACCGCTATACAGGGTGTTCGAAGAATGCACGGCCAAATTTCAGGAGGTGATTCCTCATTGAAAAATATGAAAAAAGTTCCTATAAACACGGGTCCGAAAATGCATAGTTTCCAAGATACAGGGTGTTAAACTTTTTTAAAAAATATTTCTTTTGTAATTATCTTGAATACCCTAAAACCGATTTTCTTGAAATTTTTCAGTGTTATTTCTAGTAATAAGGGCCTAAGTTAGGCATAATTAAATTAAAATTATTAAGTCCAGTGCCGTCTCAGGAGACTCCTTGTCGAAAATAATTGTATAAAAAATGTACGCCACTGACTTTTTGTAATTTTTTAAGTTTTTTTTTTTTTTTTTGATTAAGCCACTAAAAATACAACTATTTTGTCTTTTGATATTTTTTCGTATCTTGCTTCATTTTCGAGAAAAAAATTAAAGCCAATTCATTGCAAGTGTATGGACCCCATAAAACATCTTTTAAAGAATTAAATTTCAATTTGCAACTAGAGTAAACTATTAAAATACATAATAACAAAGTTAAATAACAAGCTACAATTTATAACATTGGTGTTCAGTGCTACCTACAGCAAATGCTGAAATATATAATTAGTTTTAGTAACATAATCGGCAAACGTTTATTTTCAATCAAAAGCACGTTAAATCTCCCCTTGCTTAACACTCACCTGCTAAAAATCTTTTTGGAAAAATAGACTAATAATAATTACCATTAAATGCGCATGTCTCCCCTTTAAAACCACATGAGACAGACGACTGCGCCCAGAGGTGCGACAATTAAGGTGTGTCCACACTTAGCAAACGAATACGGCCACACGGCAACAAACGTATGCGTTCCAGTAGTATAGACGTAAATAATTTCATGAACGAACGCATGCGGAAAGGTTCCTATACTTGTCGTTACTTCAAAGAAAATTCGCTACAGGCAGTTTTGGGATGTGGACGTATAAAAGAACATGCGGTAAAAAAGCAGACAGCAAATAACTTTTGAAACGGAGGCAAACGACACTGCACGCATACGTTGAAAATGTCCGCCTTCCATTTCCACACACCTTCTCACGGGGCGTATCATCGAACGGCGAACTCTGGGGAAAATTTGAGGCCTATTTCTGATTGTATCACAAGCATTTATTATCCTATTCCGAAGGTTTTCCACTGTTTCTATTGGTGTCGCATAAACCATCGATTTAAGATGCCCCCACAGATAAAAATCCAGAGGATTTAAATCGGGAGAACGAGGTGGCCAGTGACGCCACTGGACTTAATAATTTTAATTTAATTATGCCTAACTTAGGCCCTTATTTCTAGAAATAACAATGAACAATTTCAAGAAAATCGTTTACAGGGTATTCAACATAATTAAAAAAACTAATTTTCTAATGGGGTCCATAGACTTGCAATGAATAGGTTTTATTTTTTTCCTCTAAAACGAAACAAGATACAAAAAAATATCAAGAAATAAAAAAGTTGTATTTTTAGTGGCTTAATCTAAAAAAAATAAAAAAATTAAAAAAGTCAGTGGCGTCCATTTTTAATACAATTATTTTCGATAAGGAGTCCCCTGAGACCACTGGACTTAATAATTTTAATTTAATTATGCCTAACTTAGGCCCTTATTTCTAGAAATAACACTGAAAAATTTCAAGAAAATCGGTTTCATGGTATTCAAGATAATTACAAAAGAAATATTTTTAAAAAAAAGTTTAACACCCTGTATCTTGGAAACTATGCATTTTCGGACCCATGTTTATAGGAACTTTTTTCATATTTTTCAATGAGGAATCACCTCCTAAAATTTGGCCGTGTATTTTTCGAACACCCTGTATATGAATGCGCTGCTTTAACCCAGCCTGACAATGTTAAATGTTTCAGGTGCCTGATTGTCGGGCTAACGCGTCACTTTTTTGTCGGACAAGTTTACCACCTGCCTAATCCGATACCGGAAACATAAGTTTGACTTTATGGTTTCATGACTGTAACCCTTACAATTTTTGGCAAAATATTTAAAAATTGCGTGTAAAATATTGTGTTAAACTTGTCCGACAAAATAAGTGTCGCGTTCGCCCAGTTCGACATCCGAAACATTTGACATTGACAGGCTGGATTATTAATAACTAAAAATAAAAAATAAGAGTAATAATGGCTGAGACTGTAAACATTTTAAAATTAGGAACTTATTTGTGTTCAGTATGACGATAACGAAAATTGATTTTATTATACAGGGTGTTTCAAAAGACTCTAACAATATTTTTAGGGCGCATTTTTGAGGTTAAAATAACAACATTGTCAAATAAAAAAAAAAGAACCCTCAATAAATGACATGTTATGTGTTATGTAATGATAATGAAGATGAATAAGTTACTGTTTACTTAAAAGATGATAAGCTGCCAGATTGGTACTTATACTTCCTTCTAGATGCACAACAGTACTGTAAATTCAAAATAATTTTTAAAATATTTTTGTTCAAAATATATTTTTTACAACCGTTGAATAAATTTTGTTTTTTGGTCGTTATCATAAAGATGATGTACTGCATTTTAATACTCTATATAAAGTGGTAAAAAAATAACTTTTTAATAGTTTGACGTTTTTTTTTCAGCTCCTTAAATAGGTATTTTGTTTTAATGCTTACTACATTTTATTTAAATATGAATTTAAGCAATGAAACAGTAAAAAGGATATCGAAAAAAACCGGAACGGTGGATTATTTCAGCAACCGTCAAATCTAAATAAACCAAATTTTGTGCCAAGAGATAACTGAACACGAAGAATTAAAAATTGGTTTGCAAGGTTGCCAAGTTTAAAGTTTACTCTGTAGGTTGGGGAATTTTAAAATTTTAAATGGAATACCCTTATTTTTATTATTGTAATCAATTGCTTGTATTTACTTTAATATGACCTCATTTTTTACTCCTGTCAATTTCGGAGATATGCTTTTTCAAAATTAATACAACAACAGTTAGGTATGGTCACTTATCTAATAAACGATACAACCAATATTTGTCAAAACTAGTTCATGGGCGAAACTGGACCTTTTAAATTCATGAGCAACGTTTTTAAGATTCTTTAAAAAAATCAAGAAAAGGGAATAAGGAATAGCTACTGATGTATCAAGGGCGTTACTAGAACTATAATGCCCATCAGGTCGAATAGATTTCGACCTGATGGGCATTATAGTCCAGTAAAGCTCGTGGTGCATACAATGCTTTATGTTTTACCCAAAAGAGTTTTTCAATGACTAATTACATTATTTATTCGCAATATAAAAAATAGGTTGAACCTGTACCCATATACGTAAGTAGATAATGACTGGTGTTAAGTTTGACTTTGATGTTTCAGTTAGTCAGTTGGCATTTTTTATTTAATGATTTGCTCAAAATGGAAGAAATTCCACAAAATATAAGAGAAAAGGCCATAAAAGCGACCGAAAATCTTTTGCCAGTTAAATCAAGGCAACAGTATGATCGGGAGTATGGCATATTTGGTATTTGGAAAGATGCGAACGCAATTCTTCAAATAACCGAAACCGTTTTAATGGCATATTTTCAGGAACTGGTAAGTTATTGATTTTATTTAATACATATGTTTGTATAAACTTGATCTTTATTGTTAGGGAAATAAAATTGGATAAGCAATAAAATTTCCATATAAGCGGGAATTATTATAATGCCCGCTTATAATGCCCTAGGTGTGATAGCAGGTATTATTGCTACCATAACATATTCCGTTTCTAAGGTACTACAGATCAATAATAGATGGGTAAAACATAAATGTAATTATGAAACATCGCAAATGCAATTCCTAAATATAAAATGTACAGTTACTCCCCTGTACTAATTTTGACGAATTTTGGTTGGATCGTTTTTGAGATAATTGACCATACCTGGTCGTTTCTGTATTCAAGTTTGATGGATCTTCAAAATTGACAGGAGTAAAAAAACGATAATATTAGATTATAATAAACTTGATACAAGTAATTGATTACAATAATAAAAAATAGGATATACCATTTAATATTTTAAAATTCCTCAACCTATAGAGATAGCTATAAACTTGGCAACCTTGGGAATAACATTTTTAAATTCTTCATGTTTAGTTACCCCTTTGTACAAAATTTGGTTCATTTATATTTGACGGTTGCAGAGATAATCCACCGTTCCGGTTTTTTCTACTAACTCAGTTTTTTTAATTTATGGAATTGACTCACTTGCCTCACGGCTCGTGCTATCAAACCTCCCATTCGCCAAAAAAAAGTATTACTTTATGCACTTGTTACACAATTTATCCATTAAACACCTAAATTTAGAATCTGGTAAATTAAAAAAAAAAACTTAACCTTATAATATCAATGTCGATATTTAAATCTAGTAATATAGATTTCACAGTACTCTTGTACACCTAGGGAAGTCGAATACAAAAAATAAATGTTAAAAAAAAGTTGTAGCAAATAAAGCAACCAGCTACTACTTACGCTGATCCTCAATTTCTCGAGCGCCTCCTGATCGAGTTGTTCCTTACGCGATTTCGCCTGCTCCAACTTTTCCTGAATCTGAGTTTCCAACTCCAGCAGTTTTACGTTATTCGAAGACTTTACTTTTAGGACTTGTTCCTCCTTTAAAATGAAGCAGACAAAACATGCACAACAAAATAAAAGCAACAAAAATAACAGGTGATATATTCAACAAAAAAAAATGGTAGTACAATTTAAAACATAGCTGGGCAGTACCTACGCTTCAAACCCTGTACAATGAGTTAAACAGGTAAAATATCTTAATAATTAAACTTGAGTTTATTTTTTAAATAATACAGTGGGTGGTCTAACTAATCTACCTCCCATTAACCAAGCGCAGATAATAATTTTTGTTTTTTTTTTTTTAAATGAGACACGGGACCAACACCAAAAATATACCTAATAATATTGGCCTAAAGAGGAATACTTTCATAAAGAAAATTTTTACTTTGGAATTTGCCAAAAAAGTTTGGTTAGCCCCCAGAAAACTTTTAAAGGCAAATCCTCCATTTGTAAAATTAGATAAGAAGTAGGCAGTAAAAGTAAAGTTAAGTATAAAGTTAAAGTTTTAGTTAAGCCCCGTACGGGCTACCACTAGTGGAGGGTATGCCCGTACTAAATTTAGTTAGTCAAATAAGTAAAGTTGATTTTTAAAAAATGCGAAGTTAGTTTTTATGGTCCACCGGTCTCATGGTCCCAAGAAGATAGTTCCATATGGTATATTAGCCCAGTGACGTGAAGTGGCGCTATGTATATTTCAAAATTATACGTCACAGTATTTTTTGTGAATTTGATCAAATTTTATTGACAAAAAATATTACGAAATTAAATATATTTTTCAAAAAACTATAGCCAGTTGAAATTTTTTCACTCTACATTTTTTATGCAAGACTTTCAAATGCCTATATTTACCAAAAAAGGCACATATTTTTGCGAAATTTGAGATTTGTCGATATAATTGATCAAATTTACGAAAAAATGCAAATAGAGAATTTGTTTTTAAAAGTTTTGATTTTATCTAGGGGGCTAACCAAAAAACCAACTTTTTTCGCAAATTCCAAAATAAAAATTTTCTTTACCAAATTGTTCCTCTTAGCATAAATAGCATCTGATATAAATTTGGTGTAGGTCCTATGTCTCAGTATTTAAATAAAATATTTAAAAATCCTAGTTGCGCCCCTCCTATTAACGTCTGGATAATCTTCTACAGACCACAATTTTACGTGGGTTTTCATGGATTAAAATTTGCTCTATACAGGGTGTTTCAAAATGCCTATCCTTTGGTGATTTTAAGAAGACAAGTTCAAATAAACCCATGTCACAAAAGTCTTCACTTCCGAGATACAGGGTGGTTTGGCTATAAGGCGGCATCTGATTTAAGATGCCTTTTTGCTGTTTTGCTTTTAAAAAGCTTTTTACAACTATGCCGGGAAATAATACATAGAAATTTATTTATTATTATTTTTTTTTAATCGAAAAAAGCATTTTCCTTAAAAATATTTAGTAAATTCCGCGCTAACGCCACCAGAAGAAAAAAAATGTTTTGCAATGCCTCTTAATTCATAGTGGCTGCATACCAAATTTTATTAAAATATTGTGAGTGGTATCACATATATCATTTTTTTAACTTGACCACCCTGTATCTCAAATGTTAAGACAGTTAGGACATGTTTATTAAAACTGTTCTTCCTAAATCACTCTTAAAGATCAGCTTCTTATGAAGCACCCTGTATACTCACCGACACTGTATACTTGCATTTTAGGCCGGCCGCAAACATCAGATTTTTGATCCGATTACTCGGTCCGACATAAAAAATGCCTAGGTTGTCATTGGTTATGACATTTTATATTTTAAACACAGCTTAACTATAGGACTTTGAACTCTTTGTTCGACCTCCGAACAGTACGAACGTTGCATAGAAAGCTACATAGCTTTTCCCGGTGTGGCGGTTGGGGGTGCTGTACGGGCGTTTTTACCTTCGGTGATCAAGTAAAGATTCACGTTTAATTTGAGCTAAGCGCTGTGAGCAAATATTCCTATAGCCTGGGTCCTAATTCTCGAGCACATCGCCAAAATAATCGTTCACTTCCCGGGCTGTTTTCGTAACAGTCGCGTGATGGGAGCAGTCGTCTGCGTTCAAGAATACCTATTTAAGCTTTTCGAGAGAAGTCCGCCCACATTTCTCATGAGAACCGTGTTCCCCAGTTTAAAGAATAAGAACCCTGAAGTTTTGGTGATGTGCACGTCTTTTCGTAACGGCCGGGGAAGGAGCGCTTGATTCTTTATATTTGTCTGAAAATATAGGTTATTTTTGTGTCTTCACCTTTTTGCCATATTTTTTTTATCTGAGAAAATATACCGATACTTGCATAAAATAAAATAAAATAAATTCACTTAAAAACAAACATAAAAAAATAGTATCTTACTCTTAAAAACGATTTAAACGTAAATTCCCTTTAAAAAAATATCCAAGGGTCAGTAACCCCTGTTGAGCGGTTTAAAATTCTCTGTAACTACACTACTAATAACTAGTCAATTTAACTATAAACAGTAAAAACTAAACATATATAGAAGTTCAATGACTAAAAAGCAAAAAATGAAACCAAAACCGCGAAAAAAGCTTCCAGTGCGATTGTAAACAAAGAATTAGGAAAACGATTAGGTCACACAGGCTTAAATCAATCGAGTTTCTTATTAAAAAGTGTATCTCCTTGCGTAATACCAGTAGCAGTTCTTGGTTTGAGAGCTGTCAATTTATGCATCGCATTGATTATTTTGCACGTTTTGGAATTTATGGGAGCTACGAGCTCGATTATCCAGATCTTCCACCGACGAACCCCTGGAAAGCATAGTTCGGAAGGGGGTGGTGAGGAATTGGACCAGAACCAAGAATAATAAAAAAGGGGGCTTTCTAAGGCATAAAATGTCGCAATCAATGACAACGTAAACATTTATAATGTTGGACCGACTAATTAGATCAAAAATCTGATTTTTACGGCCAGCCTAATAGTTTTTTTTCTTCTAACAAACTAATACAAATAAGCAGTAAGTTGCGCAGCTCTATTTTAAATACATCTACTGTAAGGGCGAAGCTGATTTTGGCAGAAATACAAAACACATAAGTAATGATATAGCTACATTATGTGTGTATCAATAATAAAGGTATTAAAATGGTGGTAATAATAATATAGAAAAAGAAATAAAAAACAGATAATGACTTACATCTGAATTTACAATATTTTAAAAGTTTTATCTCGGAATTATAAAAGAAAAATGTATGTGCAAGATACTAGTTTTTTATGTTACACTTACGTGTTCCTTTAGACGTTCCAACATTTTCTTCATGTTTTCATCCCTCTGCATGGAAGCGGTCTTCAGTTTTTCTTCAATGGCAGTGCGGACTTCATCGGTCTGTTGTTCCAAAGAGAGTCGGGTTTTTCAACGTTTTCAATGTGATCCTAAGCAGAAAAAATAAACATATACTTGGTTTGCAAGAGAAAACACTAAAGCCTAGTCCTCATGTACAGTAAAATATTGCAGAACCTCGGAAGTTCGGAATCACGTAATACGTGACTAGAATATCAAAATTTCATTGGGCTGTCGCCAGCCATGTTGAAACAGTGACAGATCCGTGACAGTTTCGGATGCACTTTTATGCATTAAATAAATAAAAAAGGTGTTTTTTAAATAATTAAAAAGGTTTAAAACTTTTAGTTTATTTTGGAAACATTCATTATTTCAGTATTTTTTTGTGTTTACCTTAAGTTTAGTCTTTAAATCAGTGATGTAAGCTTCTCTCTTTCGGTGACAATTCCCATTTTTTGCTCAAGGGCATCTCGGGTGGCAGTGATAAACTGGGTAGTCTGTTCGTCCCTCTTGCGACTGGCTTCTTCAATTTTCTGCATTTTGGCAGAGAGGGATGCAATTTTGTTTGACTCAAGTTGCTAGAAAAAGAAAAAGTATGCATTTTTCGAATAAACTTAGTAGGAACATAAAAAAAAATATGGTAAATAACTATATATTCTAGACGAAAACAAGTATTCTTGAAAAGCAGTCGAAATCATTTTACAGTTTCCCTTCGTTCTTGGTCGTGGTAAGACGTTGGAAGGGAGTCCCTGCGGCTCTCACGTGGTATCGTGCACCGGTTATGCGCGATACCAGAAGCAGTTCCAAGATGGCCGAAATTCATGCCACTTCACAAGTTCAAGATTAAACAAATAGTGAAAGAATCCGGAATTTCTGGGAGCTACAGAGCTCGAGTAGCCAGATTTTCCCCCGAATGTGCTGGGAAATTGGACCGAAAGGGACCAGAGCCAAGAATAAATAAACCAACCAACCAAATCATTTTACAGAAATGAAAGAAAGAAACTCATTACTGCTTGTTATTTCTTAGCACTATTATACAATGATTTTCATTGTCAAAAATACTTATTTTCGTTAAGTATTTGTTTTACGGACTTAGGTTTGTTTATAATAAGTTACCGCCCGTTCGCCATCTCGGATTACTTAAACTAGACCGTACTGTCAGTAGCGGATTTCCATATTTGCCGACCGTAGGCTATTCATATTTGCCGCCCCTTATGTTGATCTTAGTCCACAATGTCATAAGAACGTAAAAAAAAATTGAGGAGCAAAACAAAAAAAAGGTGTTCACCTAAAGAAACAAGTTTACTAACAATCTAAATTATAATAAATCACTTTTTATTTTTTTTTATTTCTAAATCGAAATAAACAATTTATGAAGTAAATCTGCCGCCCCAGGCTTCCGCCTACTCAGCCTGCTGGTAAATCCAACACTGCATACTGATGAGAACCAAATAGTTCGAAACCGGTCTGCGGTTGGTGATCTCAATTAGCTCTGAAGAAAAATCAAGGAAAAACCTTTCGGCTAGTATATTTGTATCGCCTGGTAGGACAGTGTTCGACAAATGCAACCTTGCAGTGCAAGGAAACAACAAGCTGTAATAGTTGTTGTGTATTAGGTTTACACTTAAAAACGGACAGAAAAGGGACTGTCCGAAACGTTATGTGAATAGTTAAAATAAAGTAAAAGGAAGTCAGAATTTCTTATAGTATCATTCAAGCTGTAAAGAGTTTAAAACTCTTTCATTTATGTAAATATATATAAATATCCGGTAAAACCCTATAATATGAAGATCACTAATGGAATATCCGTGACGAACTTACAAAGTACACAACCATAAATGCGTTAGGGAGGGCACTCACGTGCAGGTCTAACCACGGTCTACCGTGGGTATACCCACGGTAGACCTGTACAGTTTTTATTCAGGTAGACCTGAGCGTGTGTGGGCAAAATTGTGCAGTTTTTTTAACCTGTTCAGGCGACCTGAGAAAAATCAAAAATATCCTATTTGTACCGGCCACAGACACGCAGGTCGACCGTAGAAGTCGTAAAGTTTTTTTAACCTGTTTATTTTAAAAGGCGACCGAAGCCGGCATCCTTTGTAAACTCGAGGGTGAACTGGTTTATTTGTAATTGAAAAAATACATAGTAATTGATTATGGCAACAGAATTTTTTAAACAATGCAAAACATTTTTGGGTTGTTTTTTTTTAAATTTTTTAAAAGAATAAACTATAGGTAAACTCCATTTAATAACTTAATGATTATAAATATAATTTAAATGTATAAAAATACTAAAATAAAATAAATAATATACAAGGTGTTCTATTAAACAAAAGCTTGTGTGTATGACTATGGTTACCATAATTTCTTTAGTCAAATTAAAATGAGACAAATAACTTTGTTTTCTCATTAATGCATTTATTGATATTTCGACTGCTTGCTACATTTTCAAACCGAAAATTTAGCAAAGCTTCAGGACTGAAGTCAAAATGTCAATGAATACACTGCTAGAAAATATAGCTATTTGTTTCTTTTTAATTTGAAATGTACTATCAGAAAGTAACGGACAACTTAATTCAGTAACTCTTTAATCAATATCGAAACACCTTTATTTCTGATATGTTAAGCGGGAGGGGGACCACTATTTTAAACCTAAATGTTTTCCTAAAAAATAGTTTATAAAAACAAAACGTAAACATAATTAATATGCACAATGTGTCACCTTAATTCTTTAGACTGTCTTCTTACCACGCATTGGCAAAAATGGACGGAGGTAAACGGGGCGCGAAAATATCTCTTTTACCTGCACGCCTGTAAGGTTACGTTTATATCATAGGAAAATGGGGCGCCAGCCCTTCCCGAGAGGGGGTGTGGGTCAGGGCAGGTAAGAATTCCTATAATTGACACTAATAATTTGTATACCACTTAGTCAGTTCAGTTCTCATTGTAATAGTGAATTGATGTGCGAAAAGATTTCCACTCAAGATATTAATAGTGAGAAAATGTCGGTATCAGTAATTGAAAGTGTGAGTGGAAAAGATTTAATAGCCTACAAAAATTTTACATTTTCAAAAGACAGTAAACAAAAGAATGTAAATATTTTTTGATGAAATAAATGTTTCGTAATTAATAAAATTTTTAAAAATAGACCAACATTTTATTTCGATACCTTTACTTCCACCGACGGCAAAAATTACCCATAGAAGTGGAGCTCCGTGACATGTAAACGTTTTATATATTTATTATTATATTAGTACCTGGAATTTTTACAATGGGCCGTTATCAAAACCAGTGTACTAGCAGCGCAAAAGGGCGCCGACAGGAGGGTGAATCACATTTTGGACTCTACGTGGACTTGATAACTTTTATGATTTTTATTAGTTGATTTCAACGAAATTTCATGTCATTGCCATAAACGACAACCTTTAGTTGTTGTTTAGTCTCTGTGTGGGGTGGTTGTCATTTTTCACAGCACACAGTCAACGCAAGTTAAAAGAATGTCTGGTCTGAACCAAAAAAAATCGTTGAAGAATTTATTGAAATGTATAAATCTTATCCATGTCTATGGCAAATCAAAAACAAGGATTACCATGACCGAAATAAACGGGAAGCTGCTTATCAAGAACTTGTTAAAAAATTAAAGGTTGTTTTGTAAGATAATAAAATTGAAAGTTGAGATTATACTCCCAACTCGGACCTATACTTAAAAAGGTTAAAGTTGTTTTTTTTATTTATTTTTTTACCATAACTTTTTAGCCAACCAATAGCGGTTTTTTGTTTCAAATATATAAAAAAGTGTTTAAACGACAACAGATGGGGAAAGGTCGCTTCTTATTCGGATCTTTGACTAGTTGCATATCACTATGTGAAAGTAATAACAGATTTTAAAGAAAATGATATGATATACAGGGTTTTCAAAATCGCAAAAAAAATTAAAAAAAAATTAAAATTATATTTGGAAACAACTTAATACAAAAACATTAAAAAGTAAGTTTTATAAATTTTTTTATCATTTATTATTACTCGGGAAAATTAAGTGTTAACTAAAATAATTTTCACATATGCAAACATTATTAAGTTAAGTTAAAAGGCATGTAAATATTATCCAAAGGGTAACGATTTATTTAACAAAAAATTAAAATTTCTATTACGTATTACTATTTAAATAAGTAAGTACATACAAAAATATTCATAATAAATTTTTTTATATTGGCAAAATACCATTTTCGTAATTTTGGATCTCCCTGTATATCATAAGGCGGTTCTTTTTAACGCTTTTATTTTAAAAAATCTCTTTTCTTTCTACGTAATTGCAAAAAATATTTTTATATTTGTTCTTTTTACGTTAACCTTAAGTTATTCCAGAAACCATAATCAATGGAAAAAAATTATTTTTAACTTTTAATTACGATTTTTTTATTTTTAATTATTATTAATTACTATTAGAATAGTAGGTAGTATCAAAAATATATTCTTTTTTTTCAAAGTTATATTTCGCAATTTTAAACCACCTTGTATATCCTGCAGCGATTTTTTTCTTTTCCTCAACACCGATATTTTCTTTCTTCAAATATATCTTGTTTTTTATATATATATATATATATATATATATATATATATATATATATATATATATATATATATATATATATATATACATATATATATATATATACTTTGTTTTATGATTCTTTGACCAAAAATTATAAATTTATAAGAGTAATTTTTTGGATTTAGGTCAGTTAAATAAATATTAAAATGGTTAAATTGTCATGTTTTTTATTTATTTTTTTAGGCAGAATTTGACTTTTAACAAAAATAAAATATGACATTTTAACCATTTTAATATTTATTTAACTGACCTGAATCCAAGAAATATTACTCTTATATATATATAGGGGTAATGTCGAAGGTCAAAAACGGACTATTAAATTAAATACCGAGTTATACTTTTCAAGAAGATAGTTATCTACAAGTTCCCTATTTACACTTTTTTCTATTTCAAATATTAACTGAGCTACGGAAGAAAAAAAGTGGACCAAACCGATTTTTGGAAACATCTAGTAAGCCATGATTATTCTTAACGAAATAAAAAGCGATTTAAACTAAGCACTAAAAAATACAGTTCTTTTCCCATTTATCCATCTCTGTAGCGGAAGCGGTTTTCAAGATCACTGTACTAAACATCGAAAATAGTATACCCTGTATAATACATTTTATCAAAGAAGGAAAGTATTTAAAGGCCTCAATAAGAAATATTTTATTCTTTAAAAAAAATCATAAAAAACAATAAAATAAAACGAAACTATTTACATATATTGTGGCACAGCAATACCGTATTTGTCATTTAACCTAAACATTTATTTAAATTATATAATTTTTAATTATTATATCCTTTACCTGTTAAACTTTATTATTCATTAAAAAGAAATCTGTTTACGGCCGACCGAAGGAAAAAAACTGTGCAGTTAAACCTGATTGCCCCACACACGCTCAGGTCTCAGGTCTACCCGAGTAGTGTTTCGGCCGACCGGAGAAAAAAACTGTGCAGTTAAAACTGTACAGTTATACCTGATTGCCCCACACACGCTCAGGTCTCAGGTCTACCTGAATAAAAAACTGTACAGGTCTACCGTGGGTATACCCACGGTAGACCGTGGTTAGACCTGCACGTGAGTGCCCTCCCTTGAGAAAAAAAACGCTAAAACTCCACTTTTAGTGGTGCACCATCTGAATTATTAAAAAAAAATTAAAATATTACAGTCTTTTAGAACTCAAATGACTCATTTTTTGTTAGAAAAATAAAATAAAATCATAGATTTTATAGTATTGTATCTAGGCGCCCTTGACCCTTGCGGCGGCCCTGAAAAAACTTAATAAATCGAAAAACGATAGAGTGGAACATGGACCTCAAACATAAAATCAATCCCTTTGAATACAAGCGCAAAACGACGACCAACCAATTTCTGTTTGACTGTCTTGTATTTTTTCAGTACAAAAGTACAAACTCTAAAGGGTGATTGAAAAAAATAACTAATCACACAACGTTTCGGGCACTCCTATCTCTGTCCGTTTTCAAATGTTAACTAAACATTGTGTGAATAGTTAAAATAAAGACAATGGAAGTCGAAAATTCTTATAGTATCATTCATGTAGAATCATTATCTACCACATTCAAACATATCTCCAAAATGTCTTGGTTTTTGAACTAGAACTTGATATTAGCGATACTAAATAAAAAAAAAAATAGAAAAAGCTAACATCCTGTATCTTGGACTAAGCATTTCCGCAACTACGTATGTTTAATTAAAACATTTTTTCATAAAATTAGCTAAGGAAGACGCTCATATTTTTTTACCGCAAATTGGAAACACTCTGTAGCTAACAGGTATAATCTGAACTCGTATTTGACTTCAGCACTTTACACCAGATACAAAAAATATTAGAATGCAGATTAGTGTAATTTTAAACTCATAAAAGAACTATCTTCCCAAAAAATTGAACCGAACGACCCCTAAAGATTCAATTTAAAAACCATCAATCATTGCAACACCGAAAAGGTGGTTTCTTTCCAAATTTCTTAATGAGATTTTTATACAAAAAAACACGATAATTTTGCGGCAGCAGGAAGGCAGCCCCGAGATTTATTGAGATGGATTTATTTTGGTGGTGTTAAAAAAGATGAATCATCTTTGTTACACTTTAAATTGGTCCTTTTAAATTTTTTCTAAATAAATTAGAAGTATGAAAATGCTAGGGGGTCCAAGACTTTTGGCGTTGTGCATAGCTTTCCGGGGTGTGGCGGCGAAAGGATTTGTACGGGCGTTTTTTGCCCTAGGGGATCAAGAAAAAATAACGCTAAAATGATGGCATCTTTTTTTTGGAGTTAAGCGCTGTAAGAGAAGATTTCTATAACCTGATGAAATTTCATTTGGTATCGAACACCACTCATAAACAAACTATATTTTCAAAAAAATTAAACCAAACTACCTCTAAAGATTCAATTTATAATCCATTAATCATTGCAACACCGAAAAGGTGGTTTCTTTCCAAATTTCTTAATGAGATTTTTATCCAAAAAAAAAAACGATATTTTTGCGGCAGCAGGATGGCAGCAGAGCGGACCCTCCCCGAGATTTATTGAGATGGATTTATTTCGGTCGTGTTAAAAAAGATGAATCATCTCAGTTAGGTAAGGGCTAATGAATCAAGTATGCTATACGTTACACAATGGAAGGCAATCAAGAAGAGATATTACCAAAAAATCATTTTATATAAAAACGATATTCGTAGTATTATTAATTGTGAAATCTGTGGAATGTGAAAGAGGCAAGTCACTCTTTTTGTTATGATATTAGATTAATAGTCCGTTACTTTTGGGGGAAATAGAAAAAAACTTTATACTTTTTTCTATTATGGTATTTTTTAAAACAAAATTTAATAGTACTTTATAAAGATTAGTATTAGATTGTTCCATAGATTTTGTCGTTTGCTAAGGAAAACACTATATTATGTTTTTCTTTTAGAATTTAAGAAGTCACAGGAAGCTAATTCTGGCGAATAAGGTGGATACGCCACAATTCATATGTTAATTTTTGTACCAGTTATTTTTGCATCGTTTTAATAACTTTGATATTTTTTCTTATGTAAACCAGATATTTTCTAACAAATTTAGCTGATAAAAAGATTCGCCGCTCAAATAACTTTTTGTTTTTATTTTCGGTATTCTTTCCTTTTGAACAAGTTTTGATTATAGTTGTTTTAATGTTAGTTCAATAGACAGGGGCATATTATTTATAGGTCACAATGTTTTTTTAGTTAATTAAGAAAAAAGTGGTGTTCTGTGTCCTAGACAACACACGATTATCGGTAAATTTTTACGTGCTGATCACAAATTTGTAATCAGTTTTGCTTCAGTACCCCACAATCTTCAGTAGATTTTAAAAACCGTTAAAATTTATCTTTTCATTCGTTTTTTGATGTTTTGTAGAGAGCTACATAGCTTTCCGGGGTGTGGCGCCTGAAGGATTTGTACGGGCGTTTTTTATCCTAGGGGATCAAGAAAAAATTAACACTAAAATGATGGCATCTTGAGATTCCTATAACCTGATGTAATTTCATTTGGTATCGAACACCAGGGGTTAATAACTTCATTTTATCCAAATAATAAAATCAAGAAAAATACTTTTTTAGGTTAGTAAAAAGATGTGACCTGATGCTAAAATTCTGACCACAAATTTGGTTTACTTAGGAAAAAATTTAAGCCGCTTCAGAACGGTGTAATGCAACATGCAACGCAAAAGTCGCAGGTTTGGACGATTGCGCGTATGGAACGTTCGTCTGGATCCAGGTGTCGATTTTTTGCGCGAACACAAAGGCGTTCGATGTGAGTTCGCAGTATCCGTTTGAACGTGATTTCCGGTTTTTTCCACCAAGTTCAAGTCAAAGTCGATTGATGAGATAAGGTCACGACATTCGCCATATTGGCTAGCGCGGCTGTGACGTCAAGTCGAGCCATTTTCGGCCATGTTTGATTTTAGGCAGATCAGTGGCGTAGAATTAAGGAGAAAACAAAAAGAACTGTATGTTGTAAACAAAATTTATTGAATTATTTTAATAGGCATAACCTAAAACAAAAACATAAATGTGGTTTAAATCCGTGGTGTCGGGGAAAAAAGAGATAAGTCGAATTTTTAAAATTTTCAGTAGATTGGTCTAAAGTTTGAAATATTATAACAAATCAGGCGTTTTACTTAGCGATGTTTTTTTCACATAGAAATATATGAAGAAACAAGTCGTTTTAATGGTACTATAGAACATATGAAACTATTTGACATATTGGAAAAAAATCGACTTATCCCCTTTAGAACTACCTGAAAATCTACTTATCTCATCTGTCACGTTTTATTTCATAAAGGAAATAAAAACTAACGCAGAACTAATGTTTTTTATTAATTTTTTTTTCAACCAAATAAGTAAAAATTATTCTAATATATATTCCAACAAAAAAAACTAATACAGACATTTTGGAACTTAAACAGAAAAGGTAAATTCATTATTATTCGTCTTCGTCAGAAGACTCCAAATCTGGATGTATGTCATCTGCCTGGTTCGTTGGAAGATTTTTATAAAAATCCCAGAATACGTCAGAAATATGCGGTAGCAACTGCATTAAATCGGCTTTCTTCTTCTCGCTAATGGGCACTAATCTTTTATACTGCAATTCTGGAATTAACTTTGCTAAAGAACCTCGCTTCCTGAATGAAAGACGCCTATAAGTTTCATTTATGCCTGTTTTGAAATACATTATCCCAATATTATTTTTGTCAATCCTTATTTCTCGAGCATCACGCCAGTAAAAAGGGTTTTCCGTTTCGTCTTTTTTCTTCTTGTAGTTCAGTTTTTAGCAAATTTGCATAATCAAAAAATTTTGACTGGTCCATCTCCACAACTTTAAATGGATGTTTTTTTCCGGTACATCGAACCAACTGATACCAGTCACGGGGGTGGTGGATTGGTGCATCTGTTTTTTTCTTTTTCTTCTCAATAAGAGCGTGATCTCCGTCACACTCCATGTGTGTATGGCCGGGCACTAAAAATTTGTGTTTTATTATTTTCAGAGTTGGGTGGGATTTCAAGGCGACAAAATACATAGCTACAATGTGTGCATTTTTATTGTCCGGTACAGGAATCCGAGTAAAGAGTAATTTCTTCAACATCTGATGGAATGCTATTAAGAAACTGATGTATACATGATCCGACTTGGTTAGCTCCTCTGGCCGCTATAGCTTCATGCCACATGAAACAGTGGGCCTGATCATCGTCACAGTCATGGACAGTTAGATTAAATGTCCATAACTGTCTTGAGTAAAAGAAATTCCTGAAGAAAGCTGTGGAGTTGCAAGGCATTGTTGTAAATCAAACGTTACTGTTTTTGTCCTTGGATCGTTTTTTGATAATCGCTTATCTTCTGCCTTCAATTTGTAATAGTCGTCTGCTTGTTTCTGATGGGTGTCTAATTCCTTTTGATACCTCAACTTTTCTTCGACGTTACTAGTAAGTGTTATCTTCATTCGTAGCCTGTCACATTTCCCGCAGGTATCTTTGCTTGGTCTTTTAATTCCGATATTCAATGTGTGGAAAATCTCTTCATACTTTGTTCGGCTAACAGCAACATGATCAGGTTCAAGTAAGTATTGACTATATAATTTAGCAATAGTGTAGTGCGGAGGCAGATATTTTTTATTGCTATCTCGTCTACTATAATGGCTGCGGTAGAGTGGAATTCTAAGAAGAAAAGATGTTATGTTTTTTATGTCGGCTTCCGTGTATTTATTTTTTGGTGGCTGTCTACCTCGGCGATCGTTTTCGTATCAGTATGATTTGTGTTCAATTTTAGACTGCATAACTCTAAAAACTTATTAGTTTCTCCCAAAGTTTTCCGAAAACAGACTTTGCAAATTTTATTTTCAATTCCACTAATTCTTAGAAAATATTTGTGAGAATACTGACGATTTTTGTTTTTTCCAGTTAATTTCTTTTCTTTGGAAGAAGCTTTTTTAGTTTTTTTATCATACTTGTGACAAAATTGACACGTTTTTCATGGGAACCAGCACTCCAATATTTATTAAAGACGATTTGTCTATCAGCATCTGTGAATCGTTCTTTACATTTCATTCGGCAATCAAGTAATGGTTCACACACTCTTGCTTGTTTTGCTTTTCCCGACTCAGTAATATATTCCAAACCAAGATTTCTTCTGGATTTCCTTTCTTGTTTCGCAATTCTTGTTTTTCCTTTCATGGATTTTCTCATCTTACGCTTTTTTACTGGATATAAAGTTCCAACCTGTGTGTCATTTGATCTTTTCAGATTGTACGTTTCTTCACCTTTTGATCTTCGCATATACTGAATTAGAGGTGCATCACTATCGCTGGAATCTGGACTGGAAGGCACATAATCATCCTCGCTCATTCCATCCAAAATTTGTTTGAATTCATCTGGTAAAGATGAAGGAATACTTGACTCATCGGAATCTGAAAAAATACATACAGTGAGGATATAAAGTCTGCCTCCCCCATTTTATTTTTTTAAACCTGTAAAGCTATATTGCGAAATTTGGCGAGATGACATTAAAACCAATTTACTTTATTTGATCGCTCTAAACATCAAAGTGACATCTGGGTGACATTTATGTAATTTTTTTAAATCAAAAGGTGGGGCTTTTTATACCTTATTTTAAATTTAATATCTACAAACCAGGTAATAAACAACAAACACGTGTTATTAAAATGAAGAGGTTAGGTTTTTGAGAAACTTAATTCTCCGAATTTTACTTACCATTTCCATCTTCCTGAGGTGGTTTACACATAGATACCATTCGTAAACTCCTTGAAATACATTTCTGCTCGCATGAACTCATTTTTTGATCGATTAAAACGAATTTTTTTCCGCTAGAACCACTTATGCTATGACGAAACGACAACTACTAACTGAGAACAAAAAGGAATATGTGTATAGTAAACAATAAAAAGGTATTTGGGCGAAAGGGGATATGTCAACTTATCTTCTTTAGACCACAGTCAAATGCATCATTGTTTCGTACGTAAGAAAATAAGTTTACTTATCTCTTCTTGACCAATTTTAAGGCGATTTTTGGACTTAACTCCAAAAGAACATGAATTTGGCTCCATGATCTACGTCTATTTGACTTATCCCATTTGGTCCGTATGAAGATATGATAATTTAAAGTCGAAGCGTGGACATATCTTATTTTGTCCAAAAACGACTTATCCCCTTTTTCGCCAACACCACGGAAATATTGAAAATTAAAAATTATTAAAGCGACGACAGGACGATGAGGTACCTGGCAGAGCAAAACATTTTCCATGGTTCCGTAAGTCAAAAACCATTTTAAAAAGTTTGTATACAAGTTGTTCGCTAATGAATGGTACACAGAAAAACCACAGATTCCTTATGCCAAAATATTAAGATTTAACCAATAAACATACCTAATATCCAAAAGTTTATAATAAGGAAAATCATAGTAAAAAGAAAAAGTAAATTTATTTCGATAATTGTTCCCCCTTTTTAAATATCTTAATAAAACGGTATCTCGGGATTTTTAAACATTAGCTTTTCAGGTCGAATATTAGTTTTTGTGTATAGACTAGAGGGCGATGGGTACACTATTTAAAATTCTCTAAAACTACCCAATTTTTTGTTACTACTCTGTATGTATGTAAACTAGTAACCTTCTCTATGCTTTCTGCACAAAAAGGTATACTTAGTAAGAATCGGTCTTGACAACCGTTTTTAAGGTATTCACGTTTTAGTTGTTCAGTGCACCCGAAAGTATGTACCTTATACCAATAACATCGTATTAGCTATAATTACAACTGCTCAGATTTTAATAGCTGATAGCTAAAAACTCCTGGATACCGAGTTTAATTAAAATGTTTAAAACATATCAGAAATTATCGAAATGCATGAATAAAAAATATTTATATCCCTTTAACACCCCGTATCTTTCTTATCATTAACTTTTGGATATAGGTATGTTTGTTTAAATCCTAAATGGGTATTTTCGCATAAGAAATCTGTGGTTTTTCTGTGTACCATTAATTAGCGGACACTCATCAGTATATGTATATAAAAACACGAATGACTGAAAACTATTCGACTAAACACTATCAAAATCTCTAAAATAAAACGAGTCCGAACCAATAATATGTGAAGTCTCTAAACTAACCAAAAACATTAACAACTGGAAATCCTTGCAAAATATACAACTAAAATGAAAATGGCAAATTTCCACAGTTTTTACCAAACAAAGCTTCGACAAGGCACGACTCTGTCATCAGCTGATAATGCTACCAACTTTGAACAGAACTGCCAACCGAAATCGTAATTCTCACACCCTCACGTCCCTGACAAAAGCTATCCCCGGTCTTGCTTATGTCTAAACCCCTTCTCATAAAGAAACTCTGAGTCCAAGTAATACGTTAAAATAAAAAAATCTTTCTTGCTCTACATCGACATTAAGATGATTTGTTACATTGCATGTTACGTTGCATGTTGCGTTAAAAGTTACATTACACACGGCTTTAGATTTTTAACAAATGACCTGAAGGAACATCAAAATTAAAGTAGAAATCTTATTAGCCCCATAAAACGCCAATCAAGTATCGACATTTCTGTCTAAAATCTTTAATATAATAAAAATAAACCACAATTATTTCGTTTACTTACTTGTCTTCGTTCTTCGGCGGCCTTGAGTTTCTCCTCGATATCCTGGGCGGACACCGAGTTCTTTGGGGACAGGGGCTTCTTCGGAGGAGCAGCTTTGACGTCCGGTTCTCCTAGAATGACTTCGTAGCGGACGCCGCCTCTTGTTTTTCCTGGCATCGCACCTCAGTAGCTAGAAAATAAATTAAATATTGAATATATATAAGTTAATTACTTATAAAAATAAAAAAAAGCGCCTTAAAGTCATTAAAACTAAAATTTTAAAAAGCAAAATTAAATATGTAATTCGAAGGTTTTTTCTGTACAAGGTTTTGCAAACGAGAGTTGCCAGTGGCTCATCCATATAACTTTTTATTTTTTTATATATTAAAAAACCAAATTTGGTATGTGGGAATGTCACATAAATATGCATTGTTTCACGTATTCACTTGTTCTCTGTTACTTCCGGTTTAGGTAGAAACGACCTAAACTTTCTACTTATTTAAAGATAAATTTACATTTCGAGTACAATGACACTTCATTTGCTACTTTTTGACATTTAACCTCTACATATTTTAAATTTTTAATCTAGAGTGCCATGAATCCTATAAAATGTTAAAATTTGGACCAAATATTCACGGAAAAATAGATGTGACGATTTTTTTATTATTTTTATAGCGCCTACATACTCGTCTGTAGTTTGCAACATCGTATTTAAGGATCTAAGTTATCTTAAGTAAAGTAGTAGAGTATTTTTTACCAACAATTTGATACCACAAAATCAATGTTTAGTTAACCTTATATCATAAAAATTCTTATTTGGTAACTAAGTTTTTAACTAACAGCAACAACTAGCTTGTGTAGGCGACAATATGGATAGACATCTAAAGCCTTGTTTTCAGAACTATGTCGTGTCGCCACCAACAATTCAACAAACTTCCCTCACTTTATTGTCGCCAGAGACAGCCTCTCGAGTTAAATTTTTAAAAACGTGTCGCCAGCGACAATTATGGTGTCGCGGCGACACGGTTCTTGTCGCAGCGACACAGTCCTTGTCGCAGCGACAAAGCATAATTATGTTGTTCCCCTACACGGCGGAGAGGATTGTCGCAGCGACACAGTCCTTGTCGCAGCGACAAAGCATAATTATGTTGTTCCCCTACACGGCGGAGTGATTGTCACAGCGACACAGTCCTTGTCGCAGCGACAAAGCATAATTATGTTGTTCCCCTACACGGCGGAGAGGATTGTCGCAGCGACACAGCCCTTGTCGCAGCGACAAAGCATAATTATGTTGTTCCCCTACACGGCGGAGAGGATTGTCGCAGCGACAAAGCATAATTATGTTGTTCCCCTACACGGCGGAGAGGATTGTCGCAGCGACACAGTCCTTGTCGCAGCGACAAAGCATAATTATGTTGTTCCCCTACACGGCGAAGGGGATTGTCGCTGGCGACACGACGTAGTTCTGAAAACAAGGCTTAAAGTCGCTTGGAAAAAACAACAAGTGGTTATTGACGACTACATTATTACTATTTTTTTAGTTCAATTAACCATTAGGAAGTAAACAAAAGAATAGATTGATGTGGTGGTTTATTTATTTTATTAGGGAAAAATTAATTGACACGCATTTTGTGATGTACTTTTAGAAAAATATTAATTGTCCGGTAAAAAATACTCTTTTCAGCTACTAGAGTGAGCTTTCCTAGATCCACTTGAAAAATTGACTTAAGACCATAAGTAGGATGTTTCAACCTTTAAAGTCTGTCGAGGCTAGATTAGATTAGATTAGATTAGGAGGTGGATTGTATATCCTCTATCACTGCAACCTGCTCAGGTTTATTGTGTGTCCTCCGTCCATAGGTTAGAGCACGCTGTCCAAGCCGGTCTTTTTAATCAGACTCCACAAGCTTGAAACCGGCTCCTTGGTAAATCTTGCCGCTTTAGGTAGAGGCTAAAAAACCAAAGACTGTCACATTTAATTTATCGTGATTACTTGATCCAAAATAGCAAATAAAGTATCATTGTACATAGTACTCAAAATGTCATTTAAAAGTCAAATACGTAGAAATACCAAGTGCCCCATTAAAAATATGACCGTTAAGATAGTTTCCAGTTAAACCGGAAGTACCGGAAATCAACTGAATACGTGAAACAGTGTCCATTTTTTAGTTATACCAAAGACAATTGTAGTTTCACTATAGACTCCCAGAACAATGCTAAATTTTTGGTTATCAGTTTGGATGCTGGCTTGGCTGAATTTATAAAGCGGCAAATTATACGTGTATACTCGATGGATACCCATTTCATAAATTCCACGAAGCGAGCGTCCAAGCTAATGACCAATAATTTAGCATTGTTCTGGGTATCTATAGTGAAACTACAATTGTCTTTGGTTATACTTATAAACATGAACAACATTTTATTTTAATATCTTAAAAAATAAAATAGTTATAGGGGTTAGAAACCTGTTAAGCCTTCGTCAGACACGGCTAAAAATTTAGTCGAGTAGCGAGTAATTAAGTATTCTCGTGCGTGCGGACAGTAAAAATTAGGAAAGTAGTTTAGTGTGGTAGCTGTTTATAGGCAGGAGAATACTTAATTATCGCTACTTGACTAAATTACTAGCCGTGTCTGAACAAGGCATTAGAGACACGCGTTATAACTGGAAATATAGATTTTGCTAAAAAATCGTTAATACAAAAATTGTGCGATTTAATAATAAAATTAGATTAGGATTATGTAAATTATATTAAAAAAAAATTAAAATGGGTCATTAAATTTTCCTTTGTAATTTAAAACATATTAAGTAGCAAATCAAAGGTTGTCTTTACCCTGTGTCAATACCGCGGCGTGACCATAAATTTTTTAGCTTGACGTCACCGCTGTTGGTCTAGCCGGCGCCCTTCCGTCTGGAGAATGACGCCCAAACGCCACACAGCCATCGCCAAAGGGAACATTTTTCAAGGAGTCGCGACGCGACGTCGAACGTCGTATACATACACAAAACGACCGCGGTTGTTCAAAGGGTCTAATTTTTTTGATCGATACAACATAAGCTACAAGTAAGTTTCACATAGGCGCACATGCGGTTCTGTCATTGCATTTAATGGACTTAAATTAGGGTTGTGTCAAAGACAAAGGCGTACCTAGAATTTTTAATTTTTTTTTCATCTAAAAAATGAAACATGGGATCCAAGCCAAATATACCGGGTGGTGCATTGCCACACTGGCCATAGTAAATCCCATGTAAATTGTGATACCTTTAAATATTGGCTCTCCTATTGATTTTACAACAAAATTGTATTTGACTATTTTGGAGACCTTGATAAAATAAGCATACCTACTAAATCTCGTTATTTTCTACTAACATTTACTAAGTACATATCATACCGAGGTGAAAAGTGTTTTATTATATCAAGAGAACTCCTTGTTTTACCTCCGGACAGTGCGGACGTGCGTAGAGGACTACAAAGTTCTTCCCGGTGGTGGCGGTTAGACGGTGCCGTACGGACGTTTTAACCTTAGGGGATCAAGGAAATATTTACGCTAAATTGACGGCATTTTTCTTCTGGAGCTAAGCGCTGTGAGCGAAGATCCCTATAAGCAGGGCCGTATTAACTGTTTGAGGCGCCCTAGGCTAGAGCTCCCGGAGCGCCTATTTTCCGCCAAGAAAATTTCCGGAGAGCAAAAAAAGGTCCTTTTTTACCTAGTGCCTATTTTGACGCGCCCCTTTGCCTATTTCATTCCAAAGCACCTTATTCACACAGAAATTAGTAATTTAGTCACCAAAAATCCCCACTCAATCTAAACTTTTTAAAAACTCCCCTGTCTGGCGCCTATTTTTCAAATTCAAAATCCTTTATTTCTTTAAACATACATGTATGTATAGAAAACGTTAATCCATTTAAAAAGTACATATTTAAACACTAATAAATACACAAATGTCAATCTTTTAAACTACCTACAAATTAGTACAATTTAAAAATTCCGCTACAGAATAAAAACTATGTTTAAGTAAACTATGTTTAAGTAAACTTTGTTTAACTTTAGATTTGAAGACTGAAATGCTCTGTATGGTTTTAATATCATGGGACAGGTGGTTATACAGTTCGGATGTCATAATTACGCAACTGTTGGCCGTAAGAGAGAGATTATGTTGTGTTATTAAGACGTCGGATGTATTTCTTAGGTTGTAAGTTAAGTTTCTGTCCGAAAACCTAACAGTTAAGTGTGGATTTTCTTTAATATGTAAAACACAAGGCGCCCTAGGCTGTAGCCTAGTCAGCTTAATGGATAATACGGCCCTGCCTATAAGCTGATAGTATTCTGTTTGGTAGTGAACACGAGGTATTTCTAAAATGGCGGGAAATAGATGGGCGTGCCATGGGAACTGTCAGTAGTAAAAGGAAAGGTTATACGTAACACCAGTAGCCGTTCTTGGTTTGACAGCCGACAATGTATGCATTACATCGACTGTAGAACTATTTTTGTTTTCTTTTTGGAACTTCTGGGATCTACGAGCTTGATTATTCAGATTTTATGTCAGAATAGATTTAATGTCAAATATACTTTTGACACCCCTGTAAATTGTTTTTCGTGAAACAAAAAAATTGAAGAAGTTTATTTCTGAAAAAATCAATGCCTGATATTTAAATTTGTTTCATATTTTAGCCGCTAGATGTTTAACCGAATAAAAGTTAAAATTCTAATAAAATTTTGCCTAAGTACAAAATGTAATACAAAATCGACAGACAACCTTAACAAAGAAAATGCAATAACTTGATAGGCGGCATTACAGATATTCAATATGTATGTGTATGTAAGTTTCATGCCCGAAACTGGTTCTGTAGACGAAAAAAATTATGAAGAGATTAATAAAACATTCAACCACACCGTGAATCATACGACTTTGTTTAGTTGTAGGTCAAATTAATGGAACATAAAATAAGAAACATAATATTGCAAAAAATCCTTAATTAAAAAGCTGGGTAATAACGACTTATATTACTACAGCGATTTGTTAATTATTGTTTATAACACAGAAAAAATGTTTTTATTTTTTTTTACATAGCAGTTTGACATATTAAATTGGATTGTATTTTAATTATTTTTACTTTCAAAATACTTAATTCATTTTACTTAAAAAAAAACTGTGTAAAACGCAGAGAAATCGTGTAATTGTTTTTCGAGAAACTCCATTTGTTTCTTAGAACCTTTTTTTCGAAAAAATGAAACATTATCATGTATTTTTTTTCATTATGAAAATCCTTTTAATGTTTTTTTATCTTTGGACAACCAAGGCTGAAAGTCTAAATACTAACGTACCGTGGGTGTCTTAAGCAGGGTAAGAGGAAGTTTGTTAACACGTGACTTACAAAACTTGAAGATTTGGGGGAAGGAAAGACCTCCGCTGGCAGTAGGTTCCACAGTCTAGAAACTCTAGGGATAAAAGAATGAACGAAAAGGGAAGTTCGGGGCCTGTCCAATTGAACCGTATAGGGATGCATACGAGCGGCACCACGAGTTTCTCTGTTGGGAGCTGCAAGAGGAGGGACTATACTGATAATTCGTCCGAGCAGAAACCGTAAAAGTATCTATAGAAGAGCGATAGATCTCCCACAACTCGACAATGGGCAAGGGAATGAAGTTTTTGAGTAAGTAAAGGATTATTAATAAGACGAACAGCCCTTCTTTGAATGGCATCAAGAATGCTGAGGGTTGTAGGGGTGCCATTCCCCAGACATGAGAACAATATTCCAGAGAGGGTCGAATTTGGGACACATACAAAGTGTATAAATTGGAAGGAGAAAAATACTTTTGGCTCGGAAAAGAAATCCAAGCTTTTTTGAAGCCGCGCTGGCTATAGATACAATGTGTTTATGCCAGTTAAGGTTATTCTCAAATGTGACGCCCACAAGGTTAAATTTGTCCCCGCTCTGTAAAACCTGGCCACTCATAAGCAAAGGATGAGTGTTTGATGATTTTTTCGCGACAAGGAACATGATTGTGTTTTGGATGCATTAAATTGAACGAGATTTTTGGCGCCCCAATCCAATATCAAATTGAGATCCTGTGAAAGAGATATCTGCATTGCCCTGCGTTTGCTTTCCAAGTCGGGTTGAGAGATTGGTTTGGGAACCTGAAAAGTTTAGTGAACGGTACTATCGTCAGCATAACTATGAATGGGATTGGTTCTGGAAGAAAGAAGGTCTTTAATGTGAAGAAGAAACAAAGTTGGTGCTCGTACTGAACCCTGAGGCACTCCAGCATTAATTTCGTGAAAGCTTGAAGCGTGGCCATCAACAATGACTGATATACGTCGATTAGAAAGATAACTGGAGAGCCAAGAGCAGAGCTTAGTTGGAAGACCGTAGGAGGGAAGTTTATTAAGAAGTGCGTCATGCCAGACTTGGTCGAAAGCTTTAGATATATCAAGAGCAACGATCTGGGACTCACCTAGAAACTCAAGAGATTTGTTCCAGTTGTGTGAAACGAAGGAAAGAAGATCTGCTGTAGATCTCTTGTGACGAAATCCGTATTGCCTGTCATGTAAAATTTTATGTTTTTCTAAATACCTAAGAATTTGCAAGTTAATGAATGGATTTCTCCATTACTTTACAAAGCATTGACAGGAGTGAAATGGGTCTATAGTTGGATGGAAGAGATTTAGATCCTTTCTTGGGAACAGGCTGGACACGTGCAGCTCTCCAGGTGTCTGGAAAAATACCCGTGTCATTAGAAATTCGAAAGAGCCTGGTTAAAATAGGTGCAAGTTCAGGAGCACATTTTTTAAAATGACTGCTGGTATTCCATCTAGCCCAGACGATTTCTTGGTGTTAAGAGAAGAAAGAATACGCTTAATGTGTTTTACCTTAAAAATAATATTGGGCATTTTGTGACGAACTGAGGAAATAGTTGGAATTGGATGGTTGACAGGTGGATGAAGGGTTGAATTGGCAGCAAATTGTTTAGCAAATAGTTCGGCCTTTCCTTTAGATGTAGAAATAATGTTGAATAAATCTAGCCGAACGCCGAGTGTTTATACTATAACTGGGTAAAAATTAGTTACTAAAGTAAGTACCTTAGGAAGTTTTTAAAATATTTTACGTCAAAGTTGTCACCAATTATTACCGCGGTTATAATTGGTTGAACGCCTAAAATTGATGATTGCAATGTAAATCATCAATTTTAGGCGTTCAACCAATTAAAAAATTAAATGGTCATTCAAAAGTTTACGATATTTTTCTGTGGTTTGGGCTTCACTAGCGAAATATAGTCTTAATGCCCAGATCAATAATTATATTGCTGTGATTTGTATTGGCTTTTCAAATTAAGCGACTTGGCAACGTTGTAACAGCCCTTATCGGAATAATTTTGAACTATCTTAGTGCAGAATGACATTTTATAGTCAAGTTTTGCTTGCTGCTGTTGCAGCTATTATCGCGATTTTTAATATTTTTTATGATTTAATAAATAAATGCAATAAAAAAATACAAAAAAGTTAGCGTACAATTGGTGCTAAGCGTTTTGGTGGTTGTCATCATGGATCCCGTTAAAATTTGCGCAATGAAGCAAAACGTGCAAAGTCGGATTTGTTGTGTCTGCAGTTCAAGTGTAAATATTTGAACTTATATTTTTGGCTTCATATAAAATTACGCGGAAAGCTAGCTGGTAACTACTCTTTGTTTCATTTAGGTTTTTGGACAATGATGCCTAATCTGTGTTAATATTTTTTATAAAATTTAATGCTTTGTTTTTTCTTCTTAAGTGCTTGCTTCTAGCCGAGACACAAACCAAAAATCGGATAATTTACGTAAATATGGTAAATATTTTCAGCACTTTTGATCTAGATATCTAGTTTTATGAGCTAATTAACCGTGTTGCAACATTGTATCACCTAATTTAAATTCCCAATACAAAGGCCGAGAAAATGAAAAAAAAGAAAAGCAAGTAAAATTAAAAAGATTGGTTGTAAAAAAACCTTTAAAGTCCAGTTCTTAGTTATGGACAATAATTATTAAATCGCCATTGTATAACGAAAAATACATAAAATTCTGCATTAGGTATATTTATTACCCAGTTACCTTATACTTACCATTGCAGGAACCACGAAGTACCATGCAGTTATTTCCATTCGTTGGTTCTGTCTCTTTATTTTGGGGTAAGATTACTGCAGGTACCCCACACAAAATTTTGTCTTAGTATCTAATTTAAGGCTTCTACCCAAGAACTAGTTTTTGGTACCAGAACTTCAAATATCGTACCAAAAATTAGATCTTGTTAGTTTAGACTACGTACTAATTGTAATTAAATAACTGGGTATAAAGATGCCTATCGAATATGAAAAAAATATACTGCGAATCAAAGTCATAAAAATTATGTGAAATATTTTTCTATGGCAGATATTTGTAAAGTAATTTATGTGGTTTAAAAATTATATTCGCAGCTGTTTCTATTCGGTATGCAATTTCTGATTTTAAAACAGTTTACCAATAAATTTCAATTATGCAATTCTTGCGATCGCAACAATATGCTCTAAATAACTTATTTTTATTTTACACCCAACTTACCTAGCACTTATGGGTAATTCTCCAAAATTGGTCATATTAATTTAATAAAAATTAATAATTAATATTAAATCCATTATATTTTATCTGAATAAAATTTAACACTTTCCTTGGATGAATTTGAACCTCGGAATTTAGTGGTGCAACTAGCCGCTAATTTTTGCGGGGTTTACTTCCCAGCTTTATAGAGCAGGACTTCCCAAACTGTGCGTCGCGACGCCCAGGGTCGTCCCAGTGTCGTTTCAGGGGCGTTGCCAGTAGATGGAACAAAAAGAGAGGGGAGTAAAGGTGTATTTAATTTGGAATAGTAAGAGTGAGTGAGGAGGTTTTTGTTTCTCTTCAAAAATTTGAGAATTGAAACTCTTCAAAAATTTGAGGATTGAAAACGAAAGGCTGTTGTGGATATTAGACGAGGATTTTTTGCTTTTTAAACTTTTCAGCACAAAAAACAAGGGGTTGTTATTGCTCTTAGAAATGTTACAAACTACAAAAATAATCGGCTAGGACCTTTTTTTTGCTCTTCAAATGTTTTGTGAGGGCGTCGTGAGAAAATAGCATGTGTCTAAGGGCGTCACAATCACTGATCTCGATGGATTGCCAATGTTATAACCTGTGCGAAACAAAAGTTACATTTCATGGGCGAAAAAACCGGTTTGTGCGGAAGCCAGTTGAGGGTAAACGCACCCGGCACCAAACAAACTATCCGCATTACAGAAAAAAATTTGTTGACGGCGTCCTGGTTTTCTGTTCGAAGTGCGGTAGCTAATGAGCGTCACGGTCAGACAGCGGACGAAGGGTACGGGGTGCCGGTGTTTGTATTTTGCCACGGCTTTTAAGTGCGCATGTTCGTCCACCCACTGCGGATGTAAATGTAGGTTATCTATGGTCACAATACACAAAAAGATTGGGAACCCCTGTTATGGAGAATATTTTTTCCAAAAAATAGTAATATATTTTAAATGCTTAATAGTTTTGGGGGCTAATCACCGTGTTGGGGCGGTAAAGCCCTCCCTGCGTAAGCTCAGGACATCTTTAAAAACTACGTTTAAAGGTCCAAAGGATTAAAAATAAACTGATTTAAAAAATTAATTGGAAAGTTTTAACAAAAACAAAAGATGGTTTTGTTTAACTACGAATAAAGACAAAATTGGTCCACAAAACTCTGCTGGATAAACACAAAAAAAAAATGGTTTATCAAATTTTGTGTAAACAAAAACAATTGCAGTGTTCGTAAATAGTACAAGACTTTAAACTTTAAGTTGACCTCGAATTTCCATATTTGGAGAATTACCCAAGTACTGTTGGAATCTAGAAATCCCGTGTGGCATATTGCCATTTTAGTGTTGCAAGTTTTTCTTTAGGAAAGAAGTTACGAATAACAAATCCTGGCCAAAAATTTACAAATCTTGGCGCATTGCAGGTCCCAAAACAGCTTTTACATTATACAGGATGGCCCATAAACTTGAGCACTTAATAAAGACACTTACAACTTAAAGATTTTATGATTTAACCCACATTCTATCTCTTAAAGTTTACAAGATCTATACATTGCGTTTTTATTAAAATACCCAGTAAAGATATAACGAACCATTTTTTTAATAACCCTATAATCAAAATAGCAAAATAAGCAAATCCATATTAAAACAAAAAAAAGATCTAGTCATGCATGGCTTCTATTATGAATTTAAGAATCCATATTGATATTTTTTAGTCAAATTACATACTTTTTTCCTTTCAATGATTTTGCAAACTAAAAAGTGACCCACCGTTTCGATAAATTATAATTTCTTTTTGTCCCCCACATTATAAAACTGAAAAATTAAAAATATATATATATTTTGTAGGCATTTCAAGTGTGTAAACTTGTTTTTCTAAGAGTTATATTTCGATTTTACAATTCAAAATCCAAACAATGTAAGCCATGACACGAAAGACAAAAGAAAAAAACAAACAATAAATAAAATTGCCTTTATTTAAAAATAATATCCAAAAAATAATTAACTAGAATACTAAACAAAATATATACTTATGTACAAAATAAAAAAATATATATTAATATATAGGTGCAGCAAAACAAAATGTACAGGTGCCTCTTAATGAATACTTACTGACAAATTGCACCCTTTTCGGTTGATGTGTTCTTGGTTTCGTTTTTACTTTTGTAATAGGGATATTTCTCCTGTGAACTAAAAACACAAACAAAAATTAATGTCTCAAATCATCTAACCAACAAATGATATCAAACTATTTATTTTATTTGGGTTCATCAATAATTAATTTTAAAGGGTAAATGATATCACAATAGTATTTTTAAATGCTTGAAAAATTTAATTTTTTAACGATTGGTAAAAAAATGTTAATTCGTTATTATAAAGATAATCCATGTTTGTACACTACATACAGTGTTAAAAAAGTAACTTTTTAACAGTTCAGCGTTTTTTTACACTTTAAATTAGTTTTTTGTTTCAATGCCTCCTAGAATTTATTTTAAAATGATCGCGATGTCAACTAAATCAAATGATTAAATTATTAAACTGTAGTAGTATAGATGGGTCCACATTAAATTCATTCTGAAAGCAGTACCGAAAACTAAACAAAAAATTATAACGTTAATAAACCCTTTTGTATACAATGATTTATTGCAGCAAAAAATATTCAACCCCACGAGTTCCTAGTTCCACGCCACGTGCCACCGGTTTTATAGCAGGCCAGAGGCCAAATAAGAGGATGCTTTTCAAGTACGAGATACGTGTGCAATGTTTTTTTATTTATCTACAAAATATGTAATCAGACGCTATGTGCCTTCGAAAGGGTTTGTTTACTTTATCATTTTTTGTGTACTAGACATGAATGACCAAAATGAGTTTTTATTTTTCTTATAAAAAATAAATAATAATGAATCGAATTATTATAAAATTAAAGATAGCATTTAAACGAAGGGCTGCTAAAAAATTATGGTCAAGGCTATATAATTTAAATTAAAAAAAGCTCTGGGGGACCTTTTGGAGTTTTGAGGGGGCTGCCGGACTGTAATTTGGTATGATTTAGTATTAGTTTAACATAGAATAGTAAAAATAAATGTGACGAAAAACAAGAGAAAAAGAGATAGTTTTAGTTAAGGGGTTATATACATTAGAAATTTTTAAAAAAATCGATTATTTTTTTACTTTATTTTCTGAATGAAAATATATTTAAGAATACACACAGAAAATTTTATATCATTCCGTTGAATATTTACAAAGTTACACGCAAATTTGAAAAGGCGTTTCAACGTGCTTTTATGTGCCGTTCAAACTTTAAACGCGTATTTTCAAAGTCGGTGACCAACATTACCCGAAAAAGGCTGAACCGATTAGTCTCAAATTTTAACACGAGCTTCTAAAATATATTTTTGAGTAATTAATCGAAATGTTTTTCTTATCGATAAATACAGCTTATTTTTATGAACAATTTAAGGCCAAAATTTTGGCCAAAAATAGTTTTTTCGTGAGATCCTCATTTTGCTTAATTCTTTGATTAATTATTAGATTTAACATTACTTTAACGAAATCTGTTTGGTTTTTAATGTCAGAGGATGCAGTTCACAGATATAGTGGTCTTCGCAAAACGTCTTTTGAGAGGAGCTCCCGGAGATCAGCTGTAGCTCAGCTCAGCTAATACTAAGCCTTAAAATACAATTAAAAATACTAAGCCTTAAAATACAATTAAAAGATACCATAATATGTGTACAAAGTTTTCTCAGAAATTTTTTTGAAAAATTCGCTTTTTTGGCCTTCTAACTGTATACAGTGTATCCTAGGATAGGTGTTACAAGAGGACAAATGGACCAAATATTTTTGAATTTTAAAAGGAAATTTTGGGAAAATTGGTCGCATTGTCCAAAACTACAAAATACAAAATTTTATCCCAATTGGTATTATTGTTATAAGTAAAAATGTGAAAAATGCCCAGAAGCTAACTACTTTTATTATTAAAAATAGAACAAAATTGTATAAGTAAATGTTGTAGACAATTGAATTTTATGTCAAAAAATTTAAAAGGATAAGAGTAAAAAAATGTAATTGTCAGTTTTTTACATTACGCATTACAACCTAAATAATGGGGAAAAAAAGTACAATTTTAAAGAATATTTATCAATTTGAATTATTTTTTAAGTATTCGCAGGTTTCAGCCAAGTATTTAAAAACTGTTAATGCATAATGTAAAAAATTGACAATTTTTTTTTATTAAGTTCTTTAACTTTATATTTTGACATAAAATTTAATTCTCTACAACATTTACTTTTACAAGTTGGTCCTGTTTTTAAAAATAAAGGTACTTTACTCTCCATCATTTTTTATAGTTTTAGTTATAACTCACTCTGTATATTGCCAATCGGAGTAAAATTTTGTATTTATCAATTTTGGGCCATGCCACCAGTTTTCCCAAAACGTGGTTAAAAATTCCAAAATTTTTGGCCATCTGTCCTCTTGTAACACCTATCCTGGAACACACTGTATAACCCCTTAATAAAATATGTAATTTTAAGTAATTCAGCATGTACCAACATGTACATTTTTTTAAGTTTAAAATTTAAAAATTTCCCACGGCTTTATTTACTATCTATCTATCCATCTATCTATCTATCTATGTAACGGAATCTTTGAGCCTAATTTTTACCAACTTCCAGCGATTCAATTTCTTTGAAACTTTGCACACGTATCAAGGACCGATGACAATGCAATAATTTAAAAACAGTATCCCGTTATCCTGATTAGGACCGCCAGGATAAATGAATTCCTTTACAGATCCTCTGGGTCTCTTGACAAAATGGCGAAGGAATTTTTTAGTGAATAAACTGGAGCATTTATTTTTAAAAACTAATTGATATATCGAACTAAAAAATGAAAAATAAATAATAGTTTAAAAAAACTAAAAAACACGCTTTTATATGCAACCAAACTAAAAATTAGAAAATAATTTTTCATTACAAAGAGTTTGTCACTTCAGAATAAAAGCGTGGGGTGCTTAATATATTAAATGTTATAATTATTCTATTTGCAAATATCTATGAGGGAAAAGTTATGAAAAAATAGTAAAATGCACCCCACGCTTTTTACTCTGAAGTGACAAACTCTTTGTAATGAAAAATTATTTTCTAATTTTTAGTTCGGTTTCATATAAAAGCGTGTTTTTTAGTTTTTTAAACTATTATTTATTATCTTGTACTCGTATCAACTTAATAACGTAAAACTGATAAAGTATAAAACAAGATTGTGTGCATCATACATTTTAAAATTATGTTTTTGGATATCTGCTATCAATACCATCAACCAGGTTTACTTTTTTAGGCCAGAACCCATAATTTTTAAGATTATACTTGTGAGCTGGAAAATTTTCTGCAAAAAAACTGGTAGATCGCAATCAATAAATAAGAGCTTTCTAAATTAGTCCACGAGATTTAATTATTCCTGTAGTTATATAGGGTGATGCATCGCCGGGCGGGACATAGGAAATCCCATGTAATTTTTAATGGGGTCAATTATTGGCTCCCCTAATTATTTTACAGAAAAATTCTATTAAAGTTTATTGAAGAGCATGCAAATCTACGTCCATAGTAAAAACTTTAGATTTTTCGGTTAACCCGTTTGCTAGTTAGATGCTAATATATTTTTAAAAATTGTTAATTATTATCGCCTTATATTTATGAACAACATAAAAAATACCAGTTAGCGTGACAATATGTTGTCATTTTGTAATTTAGTGCTTTATTATTATCAAAAAATCGTACAGTGATAAGATTAACTGGTATTTTTATTGTTGTTCATAAACATGAGGCGATAATAATGTAAAAATGTTTCTAAAATATATTAGCATCTAACTAGCAAACGGGTTAACCGAAAAATCTAAAATTTTTACCATGGACGTAGATTTGCATGCTCTTCAATAAACTTAAATAGAATTTTTCTCTAAAATAATTAGGGAGGCAATAATTGACCCCATTAAAAATTACATGGGATTTCCTATGTCCCGCCCGGCGATGCATTACCCGGTATATTTCCCACTAATAACTAACACAGTAAGTCAATTATAATCTAAATTATCGTGGCAAAAATATCACGCAAAATACGGCTTCCCATAACATATCCCACTATGACACCCCACCAGAACTAATTTTATACGGCTTTTCCTAATTCCATACGCGTCCTCTAACGTATAAACCACAAACTTGCAGCGAACTTTACTTAGCGAAAACTTCGCACCCCTATAGCATTACTCTTTGTCAACTTCTAAGTATCTACTAAAAATTTACCACCCTTTTAAATTTGTTACGGTAAAGGGGGAATAGATACTGAGACATCTTACCCTCTTACATTGTATGGGTTCGGAAATGTTAAATTTGTGAATTTTTAAAATAGTTTGGGGTATTATTACACTGAAAAAAAGATATCCTAAAACAAAAGCCTTAGATTTAATTTGAGAGAATTGTGACTTTCATATGTGTTAAAGAAATAGGATCTCAAACAGAAAAAAATATGTTTTCAGCTTTGCGTACTAAATTCAAAAGAAGGCGCTTTTGTAATAAAAATAACCTTATTTTATTTAGTGACCCCAATGGGTCTACATTAAAGAACGATGTATTCCGTTAAAAACATCGAGCGCATTCCCACTGAGATTCTTTCTTTAAGACAAGATACTAAATACCACAGACTGAAATAAAATTTAATTCAATTAAGGTAATTATATTAAATAAACAACTAGTTCTCTTTTTAATAGTTAAGAGAGGAATTCCTGCTTATCATGTCATTCACAGAGACCTCTTTTCTCCATCGATGATGCGTTTTGCCGAACCTCATAGGACTTATCAAACTGGCTGTCCCGGGTCCAAGTTTTTGCCAGGCTCAAATTTTGCCATCTTACGTTGTTCACTCGTTACAGCATGTGTTTTAATTTCTTGCGTTGTCTTGAATTCTTTATAGCTTTTTTATTCATAGATTTTTTTAATGTTTGTTAAAACATTTTAACAGAAACTTTTAATGCAGCTTGTTGATATCCTTTTACTTTTTCCTAATGTGACACGTTTTGGATTTAATTATTTTTTCAAACTTTAACACTTTGTATATAATTACGGTTTTATTAAGGTCAAAAATTACCTTTTCAAAAATGTTTTACATTTTGCACCTTGTATATCTTTTAGCCATTTCTGAGATATTGTATACTATGTCATTTAATATTGTTATTGGGCCATACTAATAAAAGATAGAAGAAAATGCTTTTGCTTATAAGTATAAGATGCTACTGAATAGCAGCATAACTTTTCTTTAAGTAAATACTCGCATTTGTAAGTAAAAACTTATATGCAAAAGCATTTCAGGTTCCCATGCCAATCTCTCAACCCGACTTGGAAAGCAAACGCAGGGCGATGCAGATATCTCTTTTACAGGATCTCAATTTGATATTGGATTGAATCTCGTTCAATTTAATGCATCCAAAAACACAATCATGTTCCTTGTCACGAAAAAATCATCAAACACTCACCCTTTGCTTATGAGTGGCCAGGTTTTGCAGAGCGGGGACACATTTAACCTTGTGAGCGTCACATTTGAAAATAACCTTAACTGGCATAAACACATTGTATCTATAGCCACCGCGGCGTCAAAAAGCTTTGATTTCTTTTCCGAGCCAAAAGTATTTTTCCCCTTCCAATTTATACACTTTGTATGTGTCCCAAATTCGATCCCCTCTGGAATATTGTTCTCATGTCTGGGGAATGGCATCCCCTACAACCCCCAGCATTCTTGATGCCATTCAAAGAAGGGCTGTTCGTCTTATTAATGATCCTTTACTTATTCAGAGACTTCCTTCTCTTGCCCATCGTCGAGCTGTGGGAGATCTATCGCTCTTCTATAGATACTTTTACGGCTTCTGCTCCGACGAATTATCCAGTATAGTCCCTCCTCTTGCAGCTCCCAACAGAGAAACTCGTGGTGCCGCACGTATGCATCCCTATACGGTGCAATTGAACAGGCCCATTTCGTTCATTCTTTTATCCCTAGAGTTTCTAGACTGTGGAACCTACTGCCAGCGAAGGTCTTTCCTTCCCCCAAAAATGCAAGTTTTTAAGTTCCGTGTTAACAAACTTCCTCTTACCCTGCTTAAGACACCCACGGTACGTTAGTATTTAGGCTTTCAGCCTTCGTGGATTGTCCAGAGATAAAAAAATGTTTCTTTCTATTTATATGGCCCATTAAGTAGAGTTGGCCATAAAAAATAATTATGTTACTTTAAACAATCTTAATTTACCTTTTGTATATTATTTACTGCAATGGCGCCAAACCATTTGATACTAGTTTAAAAGAACCAGAACTTATTTATTTTTATGACTTTTTAATAGGGTTTTTTTTATTTACCAAAAAACAAATATTTTAACGCATGCAGATAAGTAAAAGATAACCAGAAAAACAAACGCAAGTTTATTTCATTAGATTTACGATTTACGTATATTGATATTTCCTTTTCTGGGCTAAGTGCTAAACTGCTGGCATTGCCCTTAAATAAAAAATTACACATTATTACCACTACACTTTTCATGTGTTTATCATACCTTTCAAACATCATTTATTATAAACGATAATCCCGGGGCTTCATTAAGGAAAATGACCCAGAATCTTAAAATCCTTTAACGCGAGCGTTAAATGACCATCCCAGGAAGCACGGTCATAATTTTAATTGAAAATTTAATTAGACCGCTTCCAGGGGTCGTTTATAATGAAATACCATTGTGTTTGTGGATTTACTAAAGGATTTAGTATCAGTGAAAGCGGCTTTTATTGTTGAAATAACGCTTTGTTTTGTTGTATTTGTTGTCAGTGACGATTAGGTGTTTATTTCTTTTTACGTTTATAAAGTTTAGCCCTTAGCCAAAAGCATAGACCCAGAATCCCTATTCATAGGTTATGATATCGACTGTCACAACTACGGCTCCTCTATTACTCTAAAAGCAAAAGAAATAAGAGATAGAAGAAGAAGGTTTCCAACCGAGAGTTTATCATAATGTGCAGGGTTGTCCAAGGGTAAACACCCTCGTAATTTCTTTATTTCAAAAGATATTGAAAAACGGTTTATACAAAAGTTGTAGGAATTTTAGAGGAGAATATGAGCAGTTTGCCATGAAAACAATTGAACATCTAATAAAAAATTTATACGAAAAAAATATGCTTATCTTCCTTATTTTAAATGGAACGCCCGGTATATTATGTGATTTTTGGATTCTCTAGAAAATTCTAAACCTTTTTCATATAGGGTGTTACATGTCTAAAGTTAAAAGTTTCGTAGCAATGGACAATTGAAAATCAGTAAAATGTCTTATAGCTTATTCTATTAAATAGGCTGAAATGCAAAAAATGTCAACAATGGGACACGTGAACAGAAAATAATAGTGAACAAAAAATACTAGTATTATTGTGAAAAAGCGTGGGTTGCTTGATATACAAAAAATATGGCACAGAGCATCTTTTGAGTAACGCGTGTTTCTGTTCATTTTAACAAATAGTTATAGTAGAAGAATATTCTTTGACAAGTAAACTATCAAAAGTTTGACGACTGTTCCATTTAAAATAAGGAAGATGATCATATTTTTTTCGTATAAATTTTTTATTAGATTTTCAATTGTTTTCATGGCAAACTGCTCATATTCTCCTCTAAAATTCCTACAACTTTTGTATAAACCGTTTTTCAATATCTTTTGAAATAAAGAAATTACGAAGGTGTTTACCCTTCGTTGGACAACCCTGTACGTATCCACCAAAGGTCTTATTTTATTGGTTTTTATCTATATCTTTAAAATATGCATTGAAAAATTAAAATTTGTATTTCTTTTTATGAATTACAAAAAAATAGGACAGGCGCAGCCTGTGGCTTTTTTCTCAGGTGGGTCAAATTTTGTGAGGAACTAATTGTGCCTCGCTATACAACTTGTAACAATTTCCATACAATTAACATAAACTATTTTTATGGACAGACATTAACGGTGATATGTTTCTACATATGCCAAAAAAATATGTAAGTATACAAATATCCATTGCAAAAACTATTAAATATTAAAACAATATTTTTATACAACCGCTAAAAACAGTGATGGGTTTTTAATCGTGTTTTTATCGATCTTAGCGACTTTATAAAACATTCAATTCTGATTTACAGTGTCCTTATAGAAAACCAGAGTGGATTTCGAGATATACATTCATGTGAAAGTTCATTGCAGCTGGTTATATCAAAGTGGAAAGAACTTGTGGACAAGGATCATACTGTGGTATCAGTTTTTCTCGATTTAAAGAGGGCATTCGAGACAGTAGATAGAAAATTTTATTACAAAAACTGGTCAAATGTGGAATTAGTAGCAATGCATACAAATGTTTTGAAGATTATCTCTTGGGAAGATATCAGCAAACAAGAGTTGATGGTGTGGTTTCTAAGAAGAGAACTGTCTGTCATGGGGTTCCTCAGGGAACAATATTGGGACCAATTTTGTTTCTCATTTATATTAATGACATTGACAACTGTTTTGATGAGAATACAATGTTAAATTTGTTTGCGGATGATACATGTATTTCTGTAAGTGATATAAATGTTGACAGTGCAATTGACAAAATGTCCAGAGAATTAAAAAAGTTGAAGATTGGTTATTAAAGAATAAGTTATTTGTAAATGTTAAAAAAACAAATGTTATGATTTTAAATAACACAACTAATGATGGTGTAGCCAAATTTATTCAATCAAGAACTGCAATATGTTCATGAATGTAAATATTTAGGAGTAGTGATTGACAGTAGGTTAAATTTTACGAGTCATGCTAATTTTATGAAGTTTAGAAATATTTATATCATAATTATTTTTTACCGGTTTAAAGTACCTGTTTTCTTCTTTTTATATGTCCTTGCTACTCTGGTTGAGTCCGAACTAATCAGAACCATCCTTTTTGTTCCGTGGTTTTAGTTCCAGAGCGGGTTTCGAATTTTCGAACAGCCTTCTTTTATTTCTAATCGTTTATCAATGTTTTAAGGCACCACTCATTTTACATTTTAATACCTATTTATTACACAGTTAAACCCATTGTTGGTTTAGATATTACAGCTTTTACAATAACACCCTGCGTCATCGCCAAAACAAATCACCACTACAGCGAAAAATACGATGGGTTGCCTCAAGGCATTGACCGTGTACGATTATACGTCTCTTTTTAACTTTCTGAATTGCGAGTATATGCTTTCTTTTTGGCTTTCATGCATTTTGAACATTTTTAAAACGTATTTTCCTTTCCATAAGCTTCAATAATTGGATTTCGTATTCATTATTAAAAATATTAATTTTCTTTTTAAACTGTTCTTTTTTAATCAAATATCGATTTTATCTGAAAGCCAAACTCCGAAATACCTACATTTTTTATTCACCAATTACGTTAAGTCTAAAAAACAATTTAACTTTATATCAACAAACTTTACGTCTAATCTACACATTTTTACATTTTTAATACCGCAATTTCAGCATTTTTAAACTAGAAATCTACGTTCCTTTCAACAAATTTACGCCGGCGTTAAATTTCATTCGGCTCTAATTTATTTAAGGAAAACCTCTTCAAGGAAAATTAAATTACACTGCCAGCTTGCTGGCGCATATTTTCCAGCACCTAATAAATTTCCTTGCATCGGAATACATCCTTTAATGTAAGGTGAAAAACTTGCGAGCATCTTTTACTGGAAATTGTAAAGGTTCTTTATTTTAATGAAGATTTAGATTTCCATTTTTATTTTATTTTCCAACCTTGCTTTAATTGGCTTGAATTGAAAAGTTTCCCATATGCCGCCAACTTACGTAGACACAATATATAACACGAAAAATTAACCTAAAATCTAACCTAACTAAATTTAAAACAAAACAAGTTTATTCAATTATTACATATATTTTACAATAAGACCTGCGCCGTTCGCCAAAACATATGACCACGAAAGTGAATGATGTAATGCGATGTAGGCAACTACATAAACAACGTATTTACTTATTTTATTAAGGGTTGCCTCTAGGCATTGACCGTGGAACGATTATGTTTTTTTTAACTTTGTAAATTGCGAGTATATGCTTTCTTTTTGGCTATTATGCATTTTGGTTAAGCTCAATTATAGCCTAGTGAATTCTGTCCATTCTCGCGAAGGGAATTTTTGCATAATAATAGATTTAAAGGCAGTTTATTAGCATATTAATAGATTTGTGTTTTTTCTTTATTATGATTTATTGTAATTATGTTTTAATTTTAATATGTTGATTAGGTGGCTTATTGACTAAATGACCTCGTAGAGGAGCCGCGCCTGGTTTTTAGTAGAGACGAAAATTATTTTTTTTGGACATGAATTACCTAACCAGAACAATGTAAATCCTAAGGAAGGAAGGAACAGAGCAAAATGACACCAAACCTGTATGAAGCAACTTCTTAAATCACAAAAATTTAATAACAAGAGAGATCCAGCTGAAAAACATATCCAATTTTACAAGACGTTACGTCCATTCTTTAGTAAACCTTTCTGAAGAAAAATTAAATATTTATAGATGTTTGGATCGATGCCAAAATAAATTCATTGTCTATTTATATCTCAGTATATTCCGAACCTTTAAAAGGGCGTTCAACCCCTGACAGGAACAGATAGAAATTATAGATTGACCAATGGCCGGGTGCACCGGACGGACATTTTATTAAATACAGCGTCGTGTCATGCGTTAAATCAATTTTGCTGCTGGATGGCAGATTTCAGCTGAAATGTTATTTCATGGCAATTTGACGATATTTAAAAATCCTGAAATAAATTTGACGTAAAAGCTTTTTATTATTATTTTTTATTACAGTAAAAATGGATTTTAAAATATTTTCAAAAGGGGTTTATTGTTTTTATTATAAATCAAAAATGAATCACGATTTTCTACCTTTACGACTATCAAAAAAAAATACGTTATTTAAATTTCTAATACACTAAAAACCTATTTAAAATTATATTTACCTATATTTTTAAAAACATTTAGTTTAGTTGGTTTGAATATTATTATTTTTTAATTAGGTATGTATTTGTTGTTGTTGTTACATCTTTGTTAATATAGTATATTACATTACAAGTGTGGAAAATGACTAATTTCACACGAGTGGGAATATTGTAGCACGAGGCGTTAGCCGAGTGCGTCAAACCCACGAGTGTAAGAAAGTCATTTTCACACGAGTACTGTACACTATTTTTCCTACGACCACAAATTATTCACCAAAAAAAAAAATTAAAGTTTGTCTGTTCAGAAAAAATAAAAAACAATTGAGAACTTTGCAACACTAGGGTGATATTTACTTTGCAACACTAGTGTGATATATAGTTTTCCTCACTGCTATTTTATACTGTTTTGACAATATTTTTACATCGAAAATCACCTACCTAGAAGCATTATATAACTTTTCTCATTTTGGAATTTAAAAAGGCCCCACTTAATAAAAATTGTATGGTTTTGTTAGGTAATAACGGTAATTGTTTAATACGGTTTTCTGCTATTATAAGGGTTTTTTAAAAATTATCGATACTTACATATTGTAGACACTCTTCTAAATAAAATGTAAGTGGTGCATATCCAAAATATTCCGTTTTTTAAAAAATATCAGTAAACAAACTTACGGGACCGGGGAGTGAAAAGGGGTGCTGGGTGGGGTAAAATTGGTAAAACGAGTTAATGAAACTGAACATCACATGTAAAATTAAGTAAAAATTACAGTTTTTCCTCATATTTTTAAGAAAAAATATAAAAAATATGAAAATTGTAAATGCATAATCTAAAGTCCTAAGTAAAAAACGACTACCAAACGTCAGTTACCATGCAAAATATGGAAAGCATTTATGGAAAGCATTTGGCAACATCGGAAGGGTCTGATTCTATTTATGAATGGATAAAAGAAAGTGGATTCATTAAGTGTGTATTAGCCTTAGGTTTAATTAGGGATTAAAAAAAGATTTAACTAGTTGTTTGAGTACACGAAGAAAGAGAGAAAGGAATTTGATCTATAGGCTTTTTTCTCTGGCGCTTTAAGTCGAACGGTCAAGCGGCAAGGCTGCCTCTATAAGGTGCGTGCTCAAAGGTAGAAGGGAGATTTTTAATTTGATGTACATACCTGACAACACTGTGCCACTGAGCGATCTGTCAGTGAAAGTTGTTTTTTGTGGTAATGTCTATTTTTGTTTATGTTTTTATTTTTTCGGAAATTTTATTATTACTCTTTTCAATATTGGAAGAAAGCTTATACTGTGCAGTAACTTAACGTCAATAAGATGATTTTCGCTAATTTGGGTTCTACTGTTTAAGGTAATTAAAAATCTTTTTTACTGTCACTACAATAAATATGTCACTTGCAAAACCAATAGCAGTTTTTAGAATGACATCATTCTTTGCAACACTAGTGCTGTAAAGTACTTTGCAACACTAGTGTGATATAACGCATTTTCTATGCATGAAACCAGTGTGCTATTTGCTATTTTCACAAGTGGTCGTAGGAAAAACAATATTTACAAAACGTACTTTTTAAATTATTCATGTTTTATTTTTGTATGGTCCCATGATATTCCATTAGTTTTTTTAATTCAAAAATTAAGCAAGATACAAAAAAGTGGCAAAAAAGGCGCACTGTCCAAAGAAAATATTAAAATTGCACAAAAGTCAGTAGCGCAATTTTTTGGTAAAAATATTTGTGTATCTTCCTACCCCTCGACACGCCACTGTACTTAAGTATAGTATTTATTTCTAAAACATGTTTTGTGGGCTTAGATTTATTGCAGGGTCTAACCGAACTAACCATAATATTAATACTCAGCTGAATTGTTTAAGTTATTTTTTTACATATTTTAACAGCTTCTAAAATAGAAAAGCCTATAGAATTCAATCTAGGAATCTACAGAGGGTTTCATTATTGAGTGTGACGATTTTTCTTGCATTCTGAGAAGAAGAGTAATTCATATTAGCATAAGGTATTAAAAAAAAAAAATTACCTGAAAGACAAGAAACGAAAAAAAAAAAAAGATGAACAAGAAGATAATAATAAAGTTGACATAGGAGTATCTCAAGCTTTTATTTATTTATTTTTTACCTCGTACCGTGCCAACTATGTTCAGCAGTCAGCAGATTAATATTGGATTACCATTTTTTCTTTGTTTTTTAATTAGACTAGCTACATTTCTTGTAAAAAAATTAAAAAAAAAACAATATTTTACTTAAGATCAGTGATATTTAAAAACCTGTATGTAAATCGTAATCACGTAAATTGTGTCACATTACTTGATAAATGCAGAACCGCACCTAAATCAGAATGGGAACCAATTACGACATCCATGTTTAGCTGTGACGCCGATGACATAATAACCTAGCCCCGAAGGGGATGAATCATCAGTTCCGGCTTTTGTAATGGGCGCCGGAACAATTTGGCGCCGTCTGTCGGGTGTCTCAGACTGGGAATTCCGGGTTAACGGGAATGGTATTTTACTGTTGAATGTCTGACAGACGGGTCCGTTCAACCCAAGGATTTAACGATAATCCTCCTAAAGAAGCCGAAAAAAACTACCAATTGGCAGACTTTTCGTCTCCACAATAGAAATATTCTTGTTTTTCGGGAAATATCCATTTATAAGAAACACAACTTTTGTATGACGGATAAAATGGTTATTTAAACATTTTTAGCAACTCTTGCAAGAGTACTACCTATTGTAATCTAGAAAAATCATACCTTTAGATTTCTAGCATTATTTTGAAGGGCATTTGACATAATTATAAACATATGAGCATTACCTTCTTGGTGGATTATGGACCCGTTAAATTTTGGGAAACTGTACAATTTGCACCATCCTTAAAGTCAATAACTAAACACCTAATAAGGTATGGCCCATACCGTATGGGCTTCCCGGTGTGGCGGTTAGAGAAGCTGTACGAGCGTTTTTACCTTTGGGGATTGTGTAAAAGTTCACGCTAAATTGCCGGCATCTTTCTTCTGGAGCTAAACGCTGTAAACGAAGATTTCTATAAGCTGGTGTTTTTTAGGTATGGTGGTGTGCACGTGTTTTCGTAAGGGCCAGGGACGGTGGTGCCCTCCGCTTGAAGCGTCGTTCTGACAGTAACCGGTTATACGTAATACCAGTAGCAGTTCTTGGTTTGACAGCTGTTAATTTATGCATTGCATCATTCTTTGACTTTTTTTTAATTTCTGGAAGCTAAGAGCATGATTATCCAGATTTTCCACTGACAAAGCCCTGGAAAGTATAATCCGAAAGGGGAGAGACGGCGAAATGGACCAGACCCAAGAATAAAAAATAGAATAGAATAGAATCTTTTTAAAAATTAACTTAATTATATATTTTTTATCTTATTAATTAAAAAATAATAATGCAGCATACGTAATAATACTATATGATAGATGTAATAAATAATCAACAAATAGCGTTACCTCAACAATATAAATATGTGGGCCTGTTTTGTTTTACATTTATGTTTAATGTTTATGAAACTTTAATTTTAATAACTTAACTGTTGAATTTATAGAAAATAGACCAATCAGAAACCGCTGTTTTCAAGATAAATTTTATGTAAATAAGTGATTAAACCACATGTACTGTTTAACTGCGAATAATCCATCCAAACTAGTTGTAGAAATTGAAAGAAAATGTCAAACTTTATTTTCAGTAAAATTCTGTGTTGTTGGCTTTAATGTAAGTTTTTCAGGAAATAATCTAGCTGTATACCAGTCGACCTTCAAATTAATTAAACTACCCAAGTATTTTTTGTAAAATTGTTTTGGCAAAAGTTTCATGGACAATAATTTAAAAAAACCCTCGACCGCTTTGCGGCCTCGAGTTTTTGATTTCAAAATAAAAACCCTCGACAGCTGCGCGGTCTCGTGTTTTTATTAAATTACTGTACATTCAACTATTTTCCATGAAAAATCTTACTTAACATATTGTTGGGTGGTAGTTTAATCGATTAAATTTATAGGCCTTGTGATATAATCTATGAATACCTCTTTGTCATTTAAACTGGTTGTCAAAATTGATAGAAAATGTTAAACTTTATTATCAGTAAAATTTTATGTTTGTGCCGTTTATCAATCGACCTACAAATTCAAATTACTTAAACTACCCAAATATTTTTTCTAGATTGGCTTTTCAATTAGTTTCATGGACAATAATTAAATTTAAAAAAACCTTCGACCGCTTCGCAGTCTCGTGTTATGAAAGCGCTAGAAAAGCCAATATTTAAAGGTATTAAAATTTACATGGGATTTCTTATGGCCAGTGTGGCAATACCACCCGGTATACGAAAAATAATTGTTACTTTCCTAGTATACAATATCAAACCGTTGTTTTTTTACTATTTTTTATTTAACGAGCTCATTGAAGGCAACTCATGAGCTATTTCCATAACACTCTCTACTCAAATATGTTGCTCATGGGTGTCGCAAATATTTATTTCGCGTAATGGCTTTTTATAATAAATCAAGCGCAATTTATCAAGCCCGAATTTTACGTTCTTTACGTCGTATTTATTGTGATTTACGAACAAAAGCCAACGGCTCTCCAAACACACCTTTAGCTGCGAAATTGTGGTGTAAGTTGTAGAATCGTGCTCGAGAGTAATCTTTATTTTGATCTTAATATCAAAAGAACGATAAAATGGTTTTCTCTATCGGCTTATAAATATTTATTTTTTTCGTTTTGAGATTTTAGGTTATTTAATATTACTCTAAAACTAATAAAACAGGCGGAAAATTTAGTCAAATAAAATAGTTATTTACATAACAAGGGAGAAAACTGCCACGTTACCTCCCTGGGATCGGATGGTTTGATGAAGCAATCATCCAAGGGAGAAAAAGGCATTTTACTCAAGGAGGAATGTATATTATTTTTTCTACGACCACTTGTGAAAATAGCAAATAGCACACCGACTTCATGCATAGAAAATGCGTTATATCACACTAGTGTTGCAAAGTACTTTACAGCACTAGTGTTGCAAAGTACTTTACAACACTGGTGTGATACATATTATGATGTCATTCTAAAAACTGCTATTGGTTTTGCAAGTGACATATTTATTGTAGTGACAGTAAAAAAACTTTTTATTTACCTTAAACGGTAGAACCCAAATTAGCGAAAATCATCTTATTTTATATTTATTAAAATTTACGAAAAAATAAAAACATAAACAAAAATAGATATAACCACAAAAAACAACTTTCACTGACTGGCACAGTGTTGTCAGGTAAGTAGATCAAATTTAAAATCTCCCTTCTACCTTTGAGCACGTACTTTATAGAGGCAGCCTTGCCGCTTGACCGTTCGAACTAAAGCGCGCTTCGTGTACTCAAACAACTAGTTAAATCTTTTTTTTAATCCCTAATTAAACCTAAGGCTAATACACACTTTATGAATCCACTTTCTTTTATCCATTCATAAATAAAATCAGACCCTTCCGACGTTGCCAAATGCTTTTCATATTTTGCATGGTAACTGACGTTTGGTGGTCGTTTTTCCTTACTTTAAGGACTTTAGGTTATGCATTTACAATTTTCATATTTTTTATATTTTTTCTTAAAAATATGAGGACAAACTGTTATTTTTACTTAATTTTACATGTGATGTTCAGTTTCATTAACTCGTTTTACCAATTTTACCCCACCCAGCACCCCTTTTCACTCCCCGGTCCCGTAAGTTTATTTACTGATATTTTTAAAAAACGGAATATTTTGGATATGCACCACTTACGTTTTATTTAGAAGAGTGTCTAAAATATGTAAGAATCGATAATTTTTAAGAAACCCTTATAATAGCAGAAAACCGTATTAAACTATTAACGTTATTACCTAACAAAACCATACAATTTTTATTAAGTGAGGGCCTTTTTAAATTCCAAAATGATAAAAGTTATATAATGCTTCTAGGTAGGTGATTTTCGATGTAAAAATATTGTCAAAACAGTATAATATAGCAGTGAGGAAAAGTATATATCACACTAGTGTTGCAAAGTAAATATCACCCTAGTGTTGCAAAGTTCTCAATTGTTTTTTATTTTTTCTGAACAGACAAACTTTAATTTTTTTTTTTGGTGAATAATTTGTGGTCGTAGGAAAAATAGTGTACAGTACTCGTGTGAAAATGACTTTCTTACACTCGTGGGTTTGTTGCACTCGGCTAACGCCTCGTGCTACAATATTCCCACTCGTGTGAAATTAGTCATTTTCCACACTTGTAATGTAATATACTATTTTCTACCACCTTTGCGAAAATCTCAAAAATACATAATAAGGCGTTAAGCGTTGTGTCTATAATAATTGTGACATAAGTAAACAGTTTTATTCGGTCAAAGAAAAATTATCATTCCAAAGCAAAATAGACTCTGAAGACGACGAAAAACCATGGCAAAAGAATTATCGAGGGCATCTACCCTCTGGAGCTAATACAGTATGTTACGTAAATGCATAAATATTAAAGAACATGTGGACAACAAGTTTTCTAAACAGGTAGCTTTCCTGAAGAGATAAGCCTCTGGATTTAAGTCAAAGAAAGCCTGCACGTTTACGAAAGATGTAAATAAGTTCATTGGTCAGGCTCCTGATCAGTATTACTTATACTGTATAAGCAAAAGTTAATAGTATATCGACCAGTAACGCAATAACAAAACAAGCACGATTAGTCACCCAAGTTTACATGCCGGTATTCGCGTTATGCCGGTTACAGACGACATGCCAAGACTTGGCAAATGTTCGTTCGCTCAAACGTTTCCGCATCGTGTGTAGGCAAAAAATATGGCAAAACAAAGCTAACCTTATGATGCGGGAACGTTAGAGCGAACGAACATTTGCCAAGCCTTGGCATGTCGTCTGTAGCCGGCTTTTTCATTTAGCTGATCATGTATATGTAAGTAAGAAGAAATAGTTTTGAAAAAATAAATAAACTGTAAGCAAAGTTTTTACCTTTTTTGGTATAAATATGTACCTTTTCTTAACCGTTTTTGAACAAGTGATAATTTATCTTGTTTGGAAGTTTTGTCCTGTGCCTATGTAAAGATTATTGTGTTTAGTATAATAATAAATAATAGTTTAAAAAACTAAAAAACACGCTTTTATATGCAACCGAACTAAAAATTAGAAAATAATTTTTCATTACAAAGAGTTTGTCACTTCAGAGTAAAAAGCGTGGGGTGCATTTTACTATTTTTTCATAACTTTTCCCTCATAGATATTTGCAAATAGAATAATTATAACATTTAATATATTAAGCACCTCACGCTTTTATTCTGAAGTGACAAACTCTTTGTAATGAAAAATTATTTTCTAATTTTTAGTTCGGTTGCATATAAAAGCGTGTTTTTTAGTTTTTTTAAACTATTATTTATTTTTCATTTTTTAGTTCGATATGCATGTATGTATGTATGTATGTAAAAATGCTCCAGTTTATTCACTAAAAATTCCTTCGCCATTTTGTCAAGAGACACAGAGGATCTGTAAAGGCATTTATTTATCCTGGCGGTCCTAATCAGGATAACGGGATACTGTTTTTAAATTATTGCATTGTCATCGGTCCTTGATACGTGTGCAAAGTTTCAAAGAAATTGAATCGCTGGAAGTTGGTAAAAATTAGGCTCAAAGATTCCGTTACATAGATAGATAGATAGATAGATAGATAGTTACAACCCAAGCTAATAAAAGCGTGTTAAAAATAATAAATTGGGCAAATTATAGATAATGCTGATACTTCGGTTTAATAAAAAACTGAGATGTAACAGCTGCATTACTTTTTATTTTTTTATCTCATTAATGTTTTTTGTCTTTTGACAATCCACGAAGGCTAAAAGCCCAAATACTAACGTACTGTGGGTGTGTAAGAGGGAGTTTGTTGACACGGGACTTAAACACTAGAGGTTTGGGGGAAAGAAAAGACCTCCGCAGGCAGCAGGTTCCATATTCTGGAAACTCTAGGGATAAAAGAACGAACAAAGTGGGAATTTCGGGGCCTGTCCAATTGGGCTGTATAAGGATGCATGCGTACGGCACTACGAGATTATCTGTTGGAAACTGTGAGTGGATGAATTATACTGAACAATTCTTAAGAGCAAAAGCCATGGAAGTATCTAAAAAAGCGATAAATCCCCCACAGCCCGCCGATGGGCAAGAGAAGAAAGACTTTCCGTAAGTGAAGGATCATTAATTAGGCGAACAGCTCTTCTTTAAATGGAATCAAAAATGCTTTGGGTTGTGGAGGAAATGAGAACAATATTCCATAGTTACACGACTGTAGCTTCCATTTCTAACCACTAAGGTCACTAACTTTTTCTAGTGCATAAATCATATTTCGTATCAAGTGATTAAGTATCTACACACGTTTACACTTTAATTTTATTTTAATAGTATAAATATTGTTTAACGCAATCTTTCCTATACATCATATTGCATGTCACAAGACTTTTAATAATAACAGGCTTTTTGTTTTCGTGCAGTAACTTCTGCTTGCGTTTTAGAATTATTTTTTAAAAACGTAATTAATCTTTCATAAAATATTTAATTCATATTTATAATTCTGCGACAATTTTTGCTGCCACATTCCTATTTTTCAATAGCACGTTACACATTTTATGGTGTATTTTTGTTTTCAATTTGTATACTTAGGCATGTCAGAGTCAAGCATTGACAATTATCTTTTAAAACATATGTGTAAAGTATGTCTTAAATAAGAATAGATATTTATTATACAAATATAAGTTTTATAATATAATAAAATATTCTTCAAATAAATATTTACCTTTACGTACGTGTATGTATATTTGTATATTCGGAAAAAAGTACTTACTTTTTTCCCAGGGATAAAATAATCTCATAAAAAGTCACAATTTAGTACCTGTCAACAGATATAATGTTAAATTTATTCCCGTCCCGGAAAAAAAAGTAATTTTATCTAAATTCTTTTGCTCACGGACAGATAACACCATTCTACAAAAAAATCGAACCCAGAGATGGTTGTCAATATACTTTTGCATCCTAAACATACATAGGTGAGGTTAGAATTTGCCCATTAGGTTATAATTTTTTTAATAACAAAAAACCGAAAAAATCCGCAATTTAATAGATTCCTGCAATTTACTGACAAAAAATAAACCGGAAAACATCAATTGCATGTCTAGATTACCACTTTAAAAAACAATTAAAAAAAAATATTAAGAAAATTTAATAACATTATTGAGGCCTCTAATTCACATGGATTCATTGGTTTCCGAAGCCTTTTTGATTAAAGTGACCAGATTTCGGGGCAAATGGAAAAAACTGCATTAAATGGTATTTTTCCCTCAAAATTTTTTGAAGAGCAAAAAAAGGTCCTTACCTTTAAACTGTTTCAACAGAAAACAATAAATAAAATAAATCGAGTTTATTTTTCATCTTTCAAGTGTTTTGAAAACAAACACAATAAAATTTAAGCGAGACTGTCTTGCCAAAATAGGTACGTGTGGTCACTTTATTTTTTATGCTTGAGTGGTTTGCTTCATTATCCTTTAGAACTCAGAAAGTGGCTTAATAAATTGACGGTTTCAATTGAGCATTTTTTAGACGTTTGGAGATAAGAAAAAACAGTGATCAAAATTCTGGCTTGGACCTTTATTTACGGGGCAAACATCTTTGGAACCGAAAATTTTTTTGTACAGTAGTGTTATTATTATTTTTTCAGTCATCAGAAGAAGCCCTAAACGTCTAGATTAAGCTTGTAAAGGTCATTTTTCCTACCGTAAAATTTTTAACAATAATAAATTTCCCCTTTAATTAACTTCAAATACACCCTTACGTTTTGTGCCTTTCCTGACTGTCCCCAAAAAACTTAAAAAAACAATAAACCATAAAAACAATTGACTTCCATTTTCTAAGTCCCGCAATTATCCTAGGTCATGTTTTTACGAGCAAATAAAATTTTTGCAAGACACTCATTAGCAAAGTTTTAGAAAACCGCTTTTTATTCCGCTTCCATTAGCTTTTTCCATTTATTCTCCATTCGCCGGCATTGTTCGCTGTTGCTGGGCAGCAGCGGGTGGCACGTCGTTGCGGACATGACGGGTTCGATAGGGCGCTATGCCGTCTCCCGCCCGGTGGAGATATGCGCTTCGCTCAAAAGGAAAACTCACGAATTCCTCGAATGTCTCTCTTGCATTCCGAAAGAGCGGCTGCGACATATCCGCTGAGAAGCAACAGGAGTTAATTTAGAGAAAAGTCGAGGAATTCCGTATGTGTCGCTGAATTAGATAAACATTTTCTGGAATGTAACATTTTCCACATTTGTTTTTAAGCAGGTTTTGCACCTGGCAAGTTACTAAATAAATAATTAAACAAGTACCTTTTTAAGTTACTTGATATAAGGCAGTCAAAATGTTTCTTAATTAATTAATCAAGTAGCTTGCCAAAGTACCTACTTGAAGAAATTGGGGTCCATTTTTTATTTTGTGATTTGGATATTATTAATATAAAAATATCAGAAGTTAAAGCCATTGATATATCGTTTGTTTTGTAAAAGCACTACAAATTAGGTTTTGTATTAGGTTTTGTAACGCAAATAATTAAATTTATTTGTTTTCTTATAAATACGCTAATAAATTATTAAAAATTCAATTAATTACCAATATTCTTTACGCACAAACTGTCCACTCTCCTAAAACATCTGAAAAACAGATTATTAGACAAAAATCAATATTAACCGATATTTCATAATATCCATATATATATAAACAAAGCCAACTTTTCGTTCCTATGTTACGGAATTTCGGGAGTCGAAGCAAAAGTGAACGGTCAATTCCTGCCTTTATTTACTAGCTCTATTTAAAAAAAATGGTAGACCGTTAAAGCGTTAGACTGCCGTGAATGATGTGAATTATTTTTTTGCCACGTGCGTGCCACCCGAAATACCGGATCGGACTAGGATTTGTTTAAGACGGAAATTTCGATTGTGCGGAAATCAAAATATGTTGTTTTGACTTGATCCTCCTTATTTTAAGAAGTATCACTTTTTTATAGATACTTCCATGGCTTCTGCTCTGAAGAATTGTCCAGTATAATTCCTCCACTCACGGTTCCCAACAGAAAAACTCGTTGTGCCACGCGTATGTATCCCTATACGGTCCAACTCTAGAGGCCCCGAACTTCCCACTTTGTTCGTTCTTTTATCCCTCAAGTTTTAGAATGTGAAACTTGCTGCCCGCGAAGGTCTTTCCTCCCCCCAAATCTTCAAGTATTTAAATCCCGTGTCAACAAACTCCCTCTCACCTCGCTTGAGAAAACCACGGTACGTTAGTATATAGGCTTTAAGCATTCGTGGATTGTCCAAAGATAAAAAGGTTGTTTTTTAACAACTTCATGGATAAAACAAGCTTTAGTTTAAATAAGTAATACACCAGGCGCCAAAAGATAATTAGTATTTGGGCTATTATTTTCTTGGATAAAAACATGTCGGTTTCAAATCTTTTATAAGTAAGATATATTTTGTTATCATATGCCAATAACGTATGTCCTAAAAGTTTTGGCACACAATATTTATCGGTTTTTTTTAATGAAGAAATTTATTTAAACACTAACTAGTTATCATAAATTACAACTCAATACTTAACTAAACTATACTATTGAATTATGTGGAGTGGCCCATTCTGCTCTACCAGACGCAGTCTCCTCGTTGACATTCCAATCTGGTTTTTTTGGTCTTCTCACCAATCTCTCTGACCTCTGTGCGGTAATTGGGAGATTCAGACATGGTATTCCCTGCTCGCACTCCGCTATTGTTCTATAAATGGTTCTGCGTGAAATGTTTTCATTCTGGAATATTCGACAGATTTCAGCTTTGGGTATCCGCCCAACTAACTTGTAGATACTTTTTCTTATTTCTAATTTATAGGACATCTTAAAGCGAAAACTTCAAAATAAATAAATCTCAACTGACAGTAAATAAAATAAATAAACTTTTGTTTTCAAAGGCAACTTGATATTATTTTGTTTTTGTTAAAATTAAAGACAATGAGTTTTGTGCAAAAACTTTTAGGACATACGTTACTTGATATAATACCATGTGTCTATCACTTCCGGTTAAACCGACATAAAATTAGGAATAATCTTAATAAATGGTAAAGTAATTTACCCGACGTGAAAAAAGTTAAGGATAATAAGGCACAGGCACAACAAAGTAAAAACTTTTTTTTCTTGCCCAACTGTTTAAAATTTGCTTTGCTCGTAAATTTTATTCTCGTTGATTACTTTTGTTTCCACTTTCGTAGACAAGATGTAGACATGTCCTACGCCTATTCTGTTCTCCCTTTTCCTTTGTTTTTTCGCCTTTTTGTCATGTTCGCCGATCGTCGGCCGTAAATTTCGTTCCCCGGTTATTGGGCTTGGAGAGTTTATTAGTTTTTCTGTTTCCCTTTTGTTTTTTTTTAACGTTGGAAAAGGAAATATTAACGTGTATTATGAAATCCTACATAAGGCACGGTTTGTAAAATGGGCAAATAATTATGAGAAATTCATTTTAATTTGAAGGTTTTAAGAAACCTGAAAGACCTATTTCTGTGTTTACACAATCAGCAAAATAAATTTCTTATGCCCAGTCAAAGCAGGTTCAAACTCAATCCAAGTTGGATAGACGCCCAATTCTACTGAACTGAGGTCAGGCCTTTGAACTTTCCGTAAAACCTCAATTTCTTTCAATTCCTTAAGACTGACAGCAATATTGAGATTTTACGGAAACTTCAAAGGCCTGATGTCAGTTCAGTAGAACTAAGTTTACCTGCTTTCTACAACTGGGCCTTAAGATATGAATGAATATAAACAAGAAAAAAAGTGAATCCAAAAACTAATCGCTTTAAAATACCACAACTAATGATTTTTCTTGAAGTTAAATACATAATTATACAATTTTTCGTTTTACGTCAATATTATATAAAATTTCCAAAATAATTTTAGGAATAGCAACATTAAATGATTTATATAAATCTGTTGATAGTTAGCATGTATTATTTTGTTCCGTGTTAAATTGAACATAATGTAACGACATGAATAGCTACATTCTCTATATGCTTTAATTTTCTAAAGCCATATTCTGCCATCCAATGGAAAAACACCATATGTAATTTTTTTTCAAAATGAGTTTTTCATACTTTCGTATTCTGTTAGCTTAAACCTTTCTATTGTTGCAAAAAAAAGATATTTTTATAAAAAAAAACTGCATGAAAAAGGAAATAAATTTTGCCATTTTATACTTATGGTTAAAAAACGGGGTTCTAAACTAAACAATAACTTCAAGGTTTTTGCTCAGATCGACCTAAAATTTTGAGAATGTATTCTTTAAATGTTTAAGAAGAAGATAAGGCAAAAAAATAATCCGATTTACAAACCCTTACCCCTTTCCTTTAATTTCTATATATTGTGTAAGTGGCAAAAAATTTTATGAGGCAAATCTTTTAACGCAATTTTCTCAAAAGTTATAAAAATGCACATACAGTGTTTTTTCATTGGATGGCAGTATTGGCAATTAAAAATAATAAATTTTTGAAAAAAAAACATCTAAATATCTTATGCAAACTATTTGGAAAATTGTTGGAAAAACTGCACAGACCATATAAACATATTACCTAAATTAAATTATTAAACCCAACTTAACATAGTTCAGCGATTAGTCCTCGTAATAGGACTCCTGAGATATTTTCAAATTAACGATAAGGTTTTATGTTTTCCACGCAAAGGTAAAATTCGCCATAAAATGGCAAACGCAACTATTCAAAGCCCATAAAAATGGAAAACTTTCAAGTTCGGAGGGTATCGAAGTGTCACTTTCCTTCCTAAAATGATGTCTTATAAATTCTGTTTCGGTTCTCGATCGATACTCTCCATAGGACGAGAGAAATACATTTTTTACTTTGCAGAAAATATTTACAAACTCATTAAAATTATTTACCAAAATTATGAGTAAAAGTAAAAATTTGAAGACTAATATAAATATGGAAATATCGACAAAGATTGGACAAAAGAAAAAACATAAAATTTAACTAAGAATCAAGTTACCATTTTAGTTTGTGTCACTAAATTAATAATTTGTCAGTTTGCTCACAAGTTTAATAGAAATTGTCAAAAATTAAAATAAAAATAAATTAGGGTGACTTGCAAATTAAAGTTATTAATTTTATACGGTCGTAAAAAAACACAGTATCCAACAAATATATAAAGCCTAATGGCTCGTGATGTCAAACCTTTTATTTGTAAAAAAGTATCACCTTAAAAATTACTGAATGGGAAGTTGGATAGACGCCCATTCCTTTTATGTAACTTTTGGCCTATACCCAACTAGAACCATTTAATAAATGATTCCACAAAATCAATATAGGGCATATCTAAAAAAAAGTTTAAATATTTTCTTGTCAGTAAAAAGAATTAACTATAACGAGAAATAATTTTAACAAAAAGTTTTAATTTATTAAAATTTTTAAATACATAAAATGTTAGGATATTAATGAATAATGAATTAAACCTGAAATACAGGGTGTTTTCTAAACAATTGCAAAACATTTTAAGAGGTGATTCCTTGTTCAAAATAAAAGGTGGTTTGCTTTATAAACAGAGGGTCAAAAGTCAACCATTAGAGAGATATCGTGGTACAAAAATGTCAAAAAAATAACGTTTTTATTTTTCATCTTAGAAACAAAAGCGCTAAAATAATGAAATTTTAAGAAAATATTGCCATTATAAAAATACACTTTTTAAAGAATTTTCCACTCTTTTAGAATTATTGGAAGTGGTGTAAATAGACTACCCCTATTGTTCTTGCTAGCCAAACTTAACGAGACACATACGCAATAACCTTAAAAATAAAAATTTGGATAGACCGGTTTCTTTAGAAACTTTTTATACCTTGTATTTTTTTGGTAAACTTATTAATTTCAAATAAAAAAATAAATGTAAATCATAACGTGAGGGGACAGAAAAAAATTATTTTATAAAAATTCCATTTATTTGGTGTAACCTATTAAAGCCTTTGTAATATGTCTTTATTTGACATTACTTGGTAGTTTAAAACCCATACTCATTTTGTTCCTAAGCAAAAAATAAGTCATTTTTTTTGTGCGATATTTCCCTTATGGTTGACTTTTGACTCCGTGTTTACAAACCAAACTACCCTTTATTTTGAAGAAGGATTCACCTCCTAAAATTTTTCGCATTAGTTTAGAAACACCCTGTATATTAAAAAAATAAAATGAATGGAATAAAATATAAATTACTGGACAGCAACCAAAAAAAAAGGGCAACTACCCTAAATTTAATGTTATTGTTTAAAAGAACCCAACGTCATATTTCTTTAAATTGTGATGAAATTGGTCTAGCAGAATAATGAGAGTCATACATTAATAAATTACGAATTGATTTAAAAATAAAAATACACGATTCAGTATTTAAATTATCTAATAACTATAATAAAATTAGATAGTAAAATAAGGTGACTAAAAAAGATTGAGTAAGCAAAAAAAAATAGTATTTAAAAAATACATACATAGAAGAAAGTGCTAGGCAAAATACAGGGTGTTTCCTGATTGTGTTAATAACATTTAGGAGCGTATTCCAAAACAACTTTTAATAAAAAAAAGTTTACATACACATGGGTCCTAAAATTTTTAATTCGCAAGATACAGGGTGTTAAACTTAAGCTGGCAACATGGATCATCGAAATCAGCATTTTATTCTGAACATGATTCTGCAAAAAAATTCCATTCCATGAGAATATATTTTTGATACTTTGGTGCCCATACACGACCTGTCTATTTTGAGAACAAATTAAACATCCTCCGACACCCCTTAAAATATTTTTTTGTTGTTTTTTTGTAAATTTGGTATGGAATGAATAAAGTGCCACTTTTAAGAAAATTAAGTAGCATATTGCTGAAAGCTTTTTATCGAAAAAGCTTATTAGCACAGAATTTTAATAAACCCACCAACAAACAAAAGGGCGGTTTTGCCAAATCATAGCTGAAAATATGTAAACCCTTTGTTAAAGATCCATTAATCATGGCACGTCGTTTCGTTTGACGGAAAATTATGTGCATTTTCCACCCAATTTTCCGTTTTAACTAAAAATAGCTCGGCTGGGAGTTCGCTGTATTGACCCGGTGTACACGATTAGGTTAACGGTTTATTATGTGGTTTAGTATGCTAATGTTTCCAGACCCTGGGTAATCCAGATTGGATAAATATATAATAATAATTATTTGCTAAACAAATTAAGTTTAAAATATTATACAAAATGTCCATGGCTAGAAATATATTTCGTAATAAATCCCTTTTTATTATTAATTTTTATAATATAAATCAAAATTTTTACATGTCTACTTTTCTTTAAACTTTTGACTTTTTAATTATGTTTTTTTTGTAATTTTTAAGGCAACTTTATACAAACTCTAGTAGAAGCACCTGATAACTGCGGATATTTAAGGACAAATAATTCAATTTTAATAAAAATACTTTAAGGCCACATTAAAGGGTTTTTTGGCGGTGGTCAACATATTCGAAATAACGGTACAAATTCATTAAAAAAATTAAAAGGCCTATGCAGACGGGCCTCTTTTCGGCTGTCATATACCGGGTGATGCATGCATGCGACAGACTGGCCATAAAGAATCTGATGTAAATTTTGATACCCCCAAATATTGGCTCCCCTATGGATTTTGCAACAAAATTGTATTAAACTATTTCGAAGACGTTGATAAGATAAGCTCACACAAAATTTCGTTATATTCTAATAAACCAATTAATTTTGTAAAATTGTTGCATACCTGATACAGACTTTAATGAATCCACCAGCAGTGAATAAAAAGTCTTGTCAATTTTTTAATGGACGTTTTACGTTCTATTAGTGATCGGCCAATACCGATATAAATATCGGTGTATCGGCATATTTTGCCAATAATCGGTATCAACAAAATCTTGTCGATAAATATTGGTTTATTTAGGATTACTTATTTTATTTATTTGTAATTAAAGATTACAAAATTAAACTAAAAAAAAGTTTTTGTTTTATGAAAATTTGAAAAATCAAAAAATAGGGGCTTTTGTGGTTTTTAGGATAATTAGACGCCAAATTGAAAATATCGAGAAAACATGTAATGTTAAGTAGGCCTTTTACAGTTCAATATGCCTACAAAAACCCCACTCTTTCAAATCAATCCATCATGCCATTTTTCTTTTGTTTTATTATATCTAATTTTTGAAAAAGCTTTTTCGTATTATTATTTTTTTTTTATTTTTCCCCTAAATTTAAACACCTTTATTAATAAAGATGCATAAAAAACTTTGAAACTTTTTGTTGCATTGTGTTAAAGGCGGCAATGCCAGTATTTGACTAAAAATGCTTTACATTGCCTTTGTTGACAATTTTTACTTGTATTCATAAATTCAATTAAATAGCTAAAGCTTTTTAAAAATGTGCTCGATATTATATCGGTATCCGCAACTAAAATATCGGTATCGGCCGATTATCGGTCGCGGCGAAAAAACTCGTATCGGCCGATCACTACTTTCGATTGGTTATTTATTGTTATTTTTTATTACTAGTGGATTTATTAGGTTATGTTTCAGGTATGCAACAGTTTTCCAAATAGTTTTACCTAAATATCATTCAGTACGTGTTTATCGTTATACTGAATTCGATTCAACCAATTGGATAAGACTTAATCCAACAAAAAATTGAGATATGCTCGTTTCCGATTGAGTAAAGGATTGAATCGTACCCCGTAAGTCTATGTGATCTTGGATTCTATTTGTACGATATTTATGGTTTTAGAAAAAGTTTAAAAAATGTGAGCTAAGTAAAACAACTGATGGGTGTCGAAAAGAAATAGTGGCAAATAAAATAACCTTAAATATTGCAATAATAATTTAATGGTGTTTCTTTACTGGTTTGTCTTATTATTTTGTTTATTTTTTTAAATTAATTGAAAAAATATCACAACAGTATATCCTTTTCTTTGTCAAATTCAAAAGGATTTAGAATCGGATTATCTGCATCCGATAAAATCTGGGACGAAGAGCACAGTATTAGGTTTAATGAGATCCGTCCGATCGGATTCAATTGTTCGATGTACCCTTACTCATTTAATTGTTTTATTAGAAAATAACGAGAAATAGCTTTTTTTTTTATCTTTGAACAAACCACGAAGGCTAAAAGCCTAAATACTAACGTACCGTGGGTGTCTTAAGCGAGGTAAGAGGGAGTTTGTTGACACGGGACTTAAATACTTGAAGATTTGGGGGGAAGGAAAGACTTCCGCGGGCAGCAGGTTCCACAATCTAGAAACTCTGGGGATAAAAGAACGAACAAAGTGGGAAGTTCGGGGCCTGTCCAGTTGGACCGTATAGGAATGCATACGCGCGGAACCACGAGTTTTTCTGTTGGGAACCGTGGGAGTGGAGGAACTATACTGGACAATTCTTCAGAGCAGAAGCCATGGAAGTACCTATAAAAAAGCGATAAATCCCCCACAGCTCGACGATGGGCAAGAGAAGGATCATTAATGAGACGAATAGCTCTTCTTTGAATTGAATCAAGAATGCTTAGGTTTGTGGGGGACGCCATGCCCCAGATATGAGAACAATATTCCAAGGGAGGTCGGATTTGGGACACATATAAAGTGTATAAATTAAAAGCGGAAAAATACTTTTTGTCTCGAAAGAGAAATCCTTTTTGAAGCTGCCGTGGTTATAGATACAATGTGTTTATGCCAGTTAAGGTTACTTTTAAATGTGACGCCCACAAGATTGAAGGTGTCTTTGCTCTGTAAAACTTTGCCGCTCATAAGTAGAGATGAGCATTTGATGACTCTTTTCGCTACAAGGAACATGATTGTGTTTTGGATTCGTTAAAATGGACGAGATTTTTGGCGCCCCAATCCAATATTAAATTAAGATCCTGCGAAAGAGATTATTATCGTTTTCAAAACAGTCTTATACAATTTGGTTGTAAAATCAATAAATGATCCAATAATGTATTAAACACTAAACCGTAAAAACTTTATAATTTTAATTACCAAGTTATTCCCATTCACTATTATTATTATTATTATGTTGAATAATTTCTATTAAATTTATCCGCCAACTAATAAATTTTAAATTTAGTGACAATGAACTAAACGAAGTATTGGCGGAACTAATGGTAACTTAATCTTCTGGTTTAGTTGATGTCGCATTTACTGTTACATTGCATAAATTCACATTAAAATAAATTCTAGTAGCATTGAATCAAAACGGTAATTCAAAGTGTAAAAGAAACATGAAAATGTTAAAAAGATACTTTTTTAAACTTTTTTAGTGTACTCAAATGGAGTGCAGCACTAGAAAAAATCTTGTAGTATATCGCAATTTACCATTAGGTATAGATAAAACTAACATTTTTAAAATGTTTTTTTTTTATTTAGTATTTTTATACAGGGTTAGTAGAAAAAACTAAAACGGTGGATTATCTCAGTAACCCTCAAATACAAATGAACCAAAATTTGTGCAAAGGGGTAACTAAACATGAAAAATTTAAAAATTAAATTTGCGAGGTTGTCAGGTTTATAATTTTCTCTTTAGTTTAGAGAATTTAAAATTTTCAAATGGAATACCCAATTTTTTATTATTTTAATCAATTGCCACTATCAACTTTATTATGACCTGATAATATCGTTTTTTTCTCTCCTGTTAATTTCGGAGATATGGGCATCATGCTTCTTTCAAAATGATGGTAGGTATGGTCTATTATCCACAAAAGATCTTTTAGGTTGAAGTGGGAAAAACGACTCCATTTATTACAATTACAATACAATGGTCAATTATCTTAAAAACGATCCAACCGAAATTCGTCAAAATCAAAGAAGCATGATGCCATATGTTCCAAATTGGAAGGTGTTAAAAACGATAATATCAGGTCATTATAAAGTAGATAGGGTATTTAATTTAAAATTTGAAAACTCCCTAACCTAGAGAAATAAGCTATAATTTGGCAACCTCGCAAATATAATTTTTGAATTCTTCATGTTTAGGTAACCCCTTCACATAACATTTAGTTCATTTGTATTTAACGGTTGCGGCGATACTCCACCGTTCCGGGTTTTTTCTACTGACCCTGTATAAATACACATTTGTAAAGTATTACAATTTTATATCAATATAAAAATTATTATAATTTGGGTATAATTTTACATTTTTAAATAGTTTAACACCAAAACCTACTCACCAACAGCAGCTGGTAACGGTGCCCTGCACGTGTGGCAGAAGCACTGCATCACCGACTCCCTAACCAATCCGATCAGCATTTTGAACCGGTACTCTCACCCTACTACTAGATGTAAAAAATCAAATCGGCCTACTCTGTATACACCTATAATTTATTTTTCTGTAACTCGAATTACTTCCCAAGGGCGGAAAAGAGCTTATTGATAAAAAAATTAACCCTTCAGGACGTTAGTTTTCGCGACGGGGGTTGAATACTGACTGGACGCCGGTGCTGCAGGCGTTGTTTGTGACGTAGCCTTGGCGCCGCGACGCTTTCAGAGGTTTTCCGTGTAGAAATATTTAGTCGGGAAAAGACTAACAGGTGTATTTTTAAAAGCTCAGGTTATTACATTTTTTGCAAAAAAGGTTGAGATTTAAAAAAATTAAAATATATTCTCTAAATCACTCTTTTATTGGTTCAAAAATGAGTAACTTTTGAAATTTTTAAATGGTGCACAGAAATATTGTCGACTTACGAGAAAATGCTTTTTAAGAATTTCTGTCCGAAAAATAGCATTTGATCCCTTGCCGAGAAAATTTTCAAGTGGGTCAATAATCTAAAAAGGGTGCGCCTCATATACTTCAGTCGACGAATATAAGAAAAATTATAACCGAATAAAACTATCTGTGTAAATGCTTTCTTTACAAAAATACAGCTTTTATGTTTCCTATTTTTTTATTTAGTTAAGAGAAAAAAATAAAATCCACTTATTTAATTGCATATTTTTAGACCATAAAAGAAGCTTTTCTTTTAACAATTAGATTTTATTTATTTTTTTAATTAGCCATTATGTAACAACAAACAATAGGTATTTATTTAAATAAGATTTATATCTAAACAATTTTTTTACTAAAATAAGTTGATATCCTGATAACGAAAAATTTGCGGAACCATCTTTACATAAACTTTCCTTTATATTTTCCGATGTATATCTGCCCCTAAATTTTCTTAAACCGCTCTGTAACATCCTGTATATATTATAATAATTATAAAATCATTTTAGTAATTCAGGGGTATTTAACCACCCAATTTAAATTTTAAATTTTAATGTCATTTATTGCTTTAAAGTTATTTTGTTCGCATTATTTGTTTCATATGTGTTTGATGTTTGTTTATTTATTTTTGGTTAGTTCTGGTTACAATTGGTAACAATTTTGTCTAAACCATGGTTAGTTTATATTTATAAGGTTGCGACATATCCTCAACTTTTAGGCGGTTCGAGGTCGGGAACGCAAGGAAGGGCACTCCACGGAAAAAAGTTGGCAAGACAGGGTAAAATCAAAGCTGATGATCAATCCAGTGGCGTCTAGAATTTGCGCATTTCATTTTGCATTGTTTTGATAGTGATATTTGTTGAAAGATGTAATTCCAAATGTTTTTTATTTAAAGTAAAAGAATTTACAACTTAATAATAATTAAAAACTGTTGTATAAACGGTTGTTCTACTAATACAATTAACTGTATATCTCCGGCACTGAACAACATGGCCGAAAAATGGAAGATGTGACGTCATAACACGTCAAAGCAATATGGCCGAATGTCGTGACCTTATATAGACCGACTTTGGTCTAAAAAGTAAAAATCACGCATGCTGTACCAACTTAACATCAATGGCTATTATGACTTTAACTCACTGTAGATAAGACTTCAATCTACTACCATGATCCAGAATCAAAATGAGAGACTCAGGAGTGATGTGAACCAAGTACACCCAACGACTTCAAAGCATGTTTTGGTCTACAAACGACGCAAAAAGTGTAAGCATCAGTTATATAAAGCCAACGTACAGACTTGGATACAATCGGCGAAAACATTTGTTGGTCCACTGTATCTTGAATGTTGCACATCGGTCGGCCGACTTGTTGCAAACGCCATGGCAACATCCGTGGACGTTTTTATCCAAGGAATCGGCAAGACGCCTGTTTTCCATTTAATATGGAAAACATCGGCAAGTTTGTACGAGCTTTAGAACTAGTGTGGACGCGAAACACTTGTATCTGCAAATGTTGGCCAACTTTGTTGCTGAAAAATTTTTGAACAAGATACAGTCGGCCGACAATGTCCCGATTGTATCCAAGTCTGTACCTGGCTTAAGACACCAAAGTAATTATATTTATAGACATTTTAAATTAGTTACATTTTTGGACCACTTAAATGGATTTTTTTAAAATCTAGGTTACATAGGAAAAATCATGTTTTATCCACACAACATATCCTCTCACACTACCTAAAACCATCGGGACATAGGTGAAATAAAGTACGAATTGCTGCTAGATACACCTCTTTCGCCAGATTTAACTCCATTTGACTTCTTGCTATTTTCACATCACAATAAAAATGAAATGGAAACGATTTTTGTCGAATGGAGAGGTCTTTAAAATGGTTGGTTCAGGAATGGAATTCAAAAGTTAGAGGTTCACCACCACCACATTAATGGTTTTATGTAGAGGTCCTTCACATGCTTTTTTACCTTTTTGTAGTATTTTCTTTTAGGCAAATCGCAATAACTTTTGCCAATACATAATAAAAATAGCTGTTATGTTGGTAAAACATACTATAGGAAGGAAATTGAGTAAAACGGCCTAACGGCGCCGCTCGGGCGTCTTCACGTGTGGCGACAGCAGATGCGTGAGGAACAGGGAAAGCAAGGAAAATCCTTAGGTTAAGGGAGCCACAAGCGTAACAAGAATAAAACCGTTTATTTTATTTCATAGAAATACCATTCTAATCAATATTTGCCAGTAATTACTATTTATAACTTTTACGGCCAGTTTTACAATATTTAGTTAACACTAACCATAAGTTTGTTACCATAGAAACAACGAAATACCGAAATGTGATTGGTATTGCCAAAATAGTTAACCCAAAAGTGATGGTAACCATATATTGTGAAACTAGGCATAAATGATTTAAAAACACATGGAAAAATAGGTATATGTCCGTGGAATTGCATAATAATTAAAATACCATAAATCATTTTAAATTTTAGGGCGGATTACCTCTTTATGATAAATAATAATGTGTTTTTATTATAGAATAAACATGTCTAATCTGGAGAAAAGATAAATAACAGCGCAAGCAAAAACACCACCACCATTTCTACCGCTAAAGGAAAAGCAGAACTATTTGCCAAACAATTTGCTGCCAATTCAACCCTTGACCCTCCCGTAAATCATCCAATTCCAGCGGTTACCCCAGTTTCTCATAAAATGCCCGATATTATTTTTAAAGTAAAACACATTAAGCGTATCCTTTCTTCCCTTAACACCAAGAAATCGTCTGGGCTGGATGGCATACCAACAATCGTTTTAAAAAAATGTGCTCCAGAACTTGCACCAATCTTAACTCGGCTCTTTCCAAAGCTGCAAGTGTTCAACCTATTCCCAAGAAAGAATCTAAATCCCTTCCATCTAACTATAGACCAATGTCAATTCTCTTAGTTCTTTGTAAACTAATGGAAAAATAATTAATTAATTCACAAATTCTTAAGTACTTAAAAAACACAAAATTTTGCATGACAGGCAGTATGGATTTCGCCACAAAAGATCTTCAGCAGATCTTCTTTCCTTCGTATCACACTGTCGGAATAAGTCACTTGAGTTTCTAGGTGAGTCCCAGATCGTTGTTCTTGATATATCCAAAGCTTTTGACCAGGTCTGGCATGCCGCACTTCTTAATAAACTTCCCTCCTATGGTCTTTCAACTAAACTCTGTACTTGGCTCTCTAGTTATCTATCTGATCGACGTATATCAGTTATTGTGGACGGCCATTCTTCAAGCTTTCACCAAGTAAATGCTGGAGTCCCTCAGGGCTCAGTTCTGGCACCAACATTGTTTCTTCTTCACATCAACGATCTTCTCTCGTCCACAACTAATTCCATTCATAGTCTCGCCGACGATAGTACCCTTCACTCCAGTTTTCGGGTTCCTAAACCCATCACTAAACCTGACTTGAAAAACAAACGCAGAGCGATGCAGATATCTCTCTCGCAGGATCTTAATTTAATTTGGATTGGGGCGGCAAAAATCTCGTCCATTTTAATGCATCCAAAACACAATCATGTTCCTTGTCGCGAAAAGAGTCATCAAATACTCATCCTCTATTTATGAGCGGCCAAGTTTTACAGAGCAAAGACACCTTTAATCTTGTGGTCGTCACATTTTAAAGTAACCTTAACTGGCATAAACACATTGTATCTATAGCCACGGCTGCTTCAAAAAAGCTTGGATTTCTCTTTCGAGCCAAAAGTATTTTTCCGCTTCTAATTTATACGCTTTGTATGTCTCTAATCCGACCTCCCTTGGAATATTGTTCCCATATCTGGGGCATGGCGTCCCCCACAACCCTAAGCATTCTTGATTCTATTCAAAGAAGAGCTATTCGTCTCATTAATGATCCTTCACTTACAGAAAGGCTTCCCTCTCTTGCCCATCGTCGGGCTGTGGGGGATTTATCGCTTTTTTATAGGTACTTCCATGGCTTCTGCTTTGAAAAATTGTCCAGTATAGTTCCTCCACTCACGGTTCCCAACAGAGAAACTCGCGGTTCCGCGAGTATGCATCCCTATACGGTACAACTGAACAGGCCCCGAACTTCTCACTTTGTTCGTTCTTTTATCCCTAGAGTTTCTAGATTGTGGAACTTGCTGCCCGCGGAAGGCTTTCCCTCCTCCCCCCAAATCTTCTTCGTGTCAACAAACTCCCTCTTACCTCGCTTAAGACACCCACGGTACGTTAGTCTTTAGGCTTTAAGCCTTCGTGGTTTGTCCAAAGATAAAAAAAACCACAAACTTTTTGACGTTGTGTTGGTGAGCGGAGAGGATAACCCTGGACAAGTAAATTCTAACTCAGAAATGTGTCCCCTTAAAAATAAATATTGACATGCCTCAGATTATTTTTATAAATGTACAAATAAGGGGGCGTCCATTAATACGTGTAAAATTTAGGGGGGTCGAAGGGAATCTTACCAAATCTCAACATGGCGGGAGGGGGTCTGTACAAATATCACGTTATTTTTCAGCTAGAAACAAGAAAAAGTTAACGAATTTTGGGACAGGTCCCTCCTAGAAAAATGTGATATAGTGGTTACTTTTTGGGTGGAAGCCCTTCTTTTGCTCTACAAAATTATTTTGGCTACAAAATCAATTTCGGCTTGACAAATGGTGCCTTCTTGCTTTCCAATAAATTTCACGTAAGATTAGGGGATGGAGAGGGATATTGAATCATATCTCACCAATCCCACCAGGGGGAGGAGGGGTTCAAAAATATGAAAACACCTCACGTAATTTATGGACGGAATTATAAATGGTTTAACAATAAGAACGTCAGAACTTTAAAATGAGACTGTAGAAACATTGCTTAGAAATATGTCACCAAACTGTCATAGTTCTATTCAGTAGTGTCTGACAAGGTATCAAGGAGAAATACACGATTTAACAACGAGTAGAAATTATTAAAATGTATCATCTTGTTACAAAGAAAGTTTTCGGGGCTGGTTATTTTGAAAATGGTGATGTGAACTGGCCAAGCTCGTCCGACCTCTTATCCTTGGTGTAGATAAGGACATTTAACAATATTGTTTTTAAAACCTAATGCCACAAACTTCGATAACTCGAACCGCGACTTGACAAAAAAATAATTCGACTTATCAAGACTTCGAGTTATCAAATAAAACACATAATAATATTATGGATATGGATATGATAATACATAATACATATATGTACTTATAGATCAAAAATGTATAACAAAATATATGTAAAGTTTTTTACAAAAGTACTAAAAATACACATGTTTCATATTTTTTTTATAAAAATACATATACATATGTATTAGAAATGTATGCATGTATTTTTTATTATTCCGGTTTTTTAAAATAGTCAGTTATTTGTGATTGACGTGACGATTTTTTATTTTGGTTTTCAAAAAACACTTCGATGTTATTTAAACTATTGTACAACGAATCGGTTGTATTTTCATTGCTTTTTAGGTACGAACGCAAAATACTTAATGAATTTGTGACCATCTCATTTGAAGGCGGTTGTTGTACCTCATCCTCTAAATCACCATCATTCATATCATTTTCGCTGTCTTCTTCATTACTAAGCTGCAAAGATTCTGTTTCTGATCCACATAACTGTATGATATCATCATCTGTAGGAAATTCTGAAGTAATAATGTCATCATCCACGTGCAAGAAGTCGTTAAAAGTAACATCTGGTATGGTTTTAAAATTTGTCCACGCATCGTATTCTATTTCAAATTGTGTTTCTTCTTCATTATTTTCTCTCAAACGTTCTCTTAAAAAAATAAAGGAATTTCATCTTCTTCTTCCCATTCGGAGAACATACCAAAGCCTGCTTTTTTAAAACAATTTGAAATGGTTTCCGGTTTAACATCAATATGCCATGCATTGGTTATCTCATCAACGCAGTCCATTAATGAAATGTCAACTTTCTTGTTTTCTTCTAAACATTTAAGAGTTTTTTTCAAAATTCTACGGCGATAATGGCATTTTAAATTTTGTATAACACCCTGATCTAGTGGTTGTAACTTTGATGTCATATTTGGGGGAAAAACGCAAGTTTGATAAATTTTAACTGTTTTTCGATTTCTTTAGGATGGGCCGGGCAGTTGTCAACAAACAAAAGAATTTTTCTTTTATTTATTCCAAATTGCTTATCTAGTTTTAACAGCCATTCTGCAAAAAGTGCACCAGTCATCCATGCCTTTAAATTTGCCTTATAGTCTAAAGGCAACCATTTAATACGTCGAAAACAACGAGGTACTTTACTTTTGCCTATCAAAAGCAATTTTAATTTTTCTGATCCATCCATGTTTGCACCGACCATTAATGTAACTCTTTGTTTGCTATGCTTTCCTCCATGGCACTTCTGATCTTTGAAAGTTAAAGTGTTATCTGGAAGACATTTAAAGAATAGACCTGTTTCATCTGCATTAAATACATTACATGGTTCATATTCTTTTAACAAGTTAGGTAAAACATCACGCTGCCATTTAATGCAATCCTCGTCACTAACATCATTGCTTTCTCCGCAAGCCTTTTTATGACCAACGCCACACCTTAAAATAAAAAGCAAAACTTAAATCGCACTGAAAAATAAATAAGTTATGTACACATACCTTCGCTTCCAATTATCTAACCATCCCGTGCTTGCCTTAAAATTTGGTTCTCCTAGTTTTTGGCCAAATTCAAACGCTTTTTCTTTAATTAATCCGCCTGATACAGGTAAGTTTTGTCTTCTTGCTGAATTGAAGCTATTACCTTGTGTCATTTTAAAGTTCTGACGCTTTTACTGGCAAAACCCTGGCATAAAGCGGCTCCGTTTTAATTTGAACGAACTGTATATGCTCAAGAACCTAATTTTTTTGGCTTTCTTAAAGTTAACAACTTAATAGTAAAAGGAAAACCAAAAATACCTACGCCTCTGTTTATCAATTTTATTCGGGACCAGAGATGACTCACAACGGGGAATAAAACTATATCAATTACTCCCAGACAGGCTACTTATTACGTCTCCAAGGCTAGATTTTCATTACACCTGATAAGGAAATATCTTTTTGATTTATCACGAGGACAACTCTTATTGTCCTCTTTATTGCATTGATTAGGATAAATAGAAATCAATGGTTAAGTATTCTTTAAGAGCAAAATTTATTTCAAAAATCCGGGTTTGCTTAAGGCTACTACATGGCCTATGTTCAATTGTTTGTTTTTATCTTGATTCAATCTTACCAAGACTTTTTTGTACCAGTTAGTCGTCTGCCTTATTTGGGCTCATGCGATGAAAAATCTCCTAGTCGATTTCAAAGGAGAGAATGTGAATAAAAAAGCCATTGATTGCGTCGAAAATAATAAAGACGATGTAGGAAAGTGTGTGTATTTTTTTTACGTAATCTAATTAAACACTTTTGATTTCAGTATTCTACACTAGAGTGGCCGTTATTTCATAAATCGATTTTTTAGCGATCGCCCTGAACCTTTAGCTTTTCTTTTCATACCCCAAAAGAATGACTAATGTAAAAATGCTCTTAATCCCTGATTTAAACAGAAAGTGCCCAAATTATGTTTTTTTTTTTTATCTTTTGGACAAACCACGAAGGCTAAAAAAGCCTAAATACTCAACTTACCGTGGGTGAATTCTGTGAAGCAAGGTGTAGAGAGAGTTTGTTGACACAATTTGGGCAATACTTGAAGATATTGGGGGGAAAGAAAGGCCTCTGGGGGCAGCTGGTTCCACAATCTAGAAACTCCAGGGACAAAGAACGAACAAAGTGGAGAAGTTCGGGGCCTGTCCAGTTGTACCGTATAGGATGCATACGCGCGCGTGGAACCACGAGTTTCTCTGTTGGGAACCGTGAGCGGAGGAAACTATAATGGACAATTCTTCAGAGCAGGTAGGCCAGCGGAAGTACCTATAAAAACAAAAGCAACAATCCCCCACAGCCCAGATCAGATGGGGAAGGAGAGGGAGGGCGCTCTTTGTAAGTGAAGGATCATTAATGAGACGAAAACAGTCTCTTTTCCCTGAATAGAATCAAGAATGCTTAGGGTTGTGGGGGACATGCCCCAGATATGAGAACAATATTCAAGGGAGGTCGGATTTGGGACACATATAAAGTGTATAAATTAGAAGGGAAAATACTTTTGGCTCGAAAGAGAAATCAAGCTTTTTGAGGCTGCCGTGGCTATAGATACAATGTGTTTATGCCAGTTAAGGTTACTTTCAAATGTGACGCCCACAAGATTGAAGGTGTCTTTGCTCTGTAAAACTTGGCCGCTCATAAGTAGAGGATGAGTATTTGATGACTCTTTTCGCGACAAGGAACATGATTGTGTTTTGGATGCATTAAAATGAACGAGATTTTTGGCGCCCCAATCCAATATTAAATTAAGATCCTGCGAAAGAGATATCTGCATCGCTCTGCGTTTGTTTTCCAAGTCCTTTAATAAAGAGTACCTTATTTTTAGGTTTTGATTGTCTATAAAATGGCGCCCCAGCTTTGCGATATCTGTCAAATAAAAGTTATGATGTAAATAAATTTTTAAGTTTTAGGTAAAATGCCCTCTGGCGGTATTTAAAAAAATACTTTCGTCTTAAAATTTTAGAATCTGCAAAGCTCGATTTCTGTGCCAAATATTAACTGGATTGGTTAAAAAATAAATGCAATATGGCGAATGAACCAAAAATAACTGAACTTTGACGGCTTGTAACTCGAAAACGAATGACATTTAAAAAAATTATATGTAGCTCTACCCTTATTTTGTCAAGAAGAATCACCCCCTTAAGTTTCGTGATCGATTTTTTGAGATCACCCTGTACAATAAAACAAGTTAGACTAATAAATGTCAATTTATCCTTTTCATTTCCCATTATAGAAGTATCAAAGCCCTAACCTGCCTTAAACTAATGTATTTCTAAAGGGGAACTGTGTGCAAGCGTTTTTCCGCTAGAATGGATAAAACGGTGAAATTATTGGAAAGCACATTATCTATAATAACGCTTTTCTATAGGTATTTTCCACGAGAAACGAGGAAACTTTCCACTGCATCGGAAAGTTTTTATTGTAAAATACAGCTTGTAAAATAATGATTTTATTATATTCTACGATCGACATTTTCATAAAGACTACCAGAAGCGGAAAATAAAACTTGTAAACGTAAAAAAATTTAAATTGGATATTTAATAATTATACAGGGTATTATCCAAATTCAACACTAGGTCTCTCGGCGGAAGACGAGGGATTCCCCGCCTCCTCTCGTTTTAACATAATATATATGTGTATTTAACTAAGTTAAAATTCAGACAACAAGAAATGGTAAACTCTTGTAATATTGTCTATATTTTTTATCTAAATCTTATTTATTTTATTGCTGACATACACCATACGGAATAAAATTAAAAATCCTTTGTTTATATACGCTCAGAATCAAAAAAAATATAAAAAATATTCAACAGGTATATTAACCTGCATAAAAAGTGGCAGAAACAAATAAACTGTAATACAACGGTTTATTTCTGTACCAAAAACAAAACAGCTGACCATGTCGACAATGCGCATGAAATTCCGAACTTTTAGTTCAACAAAATCCCAGGACTGCTAATCAGGTTACGAACCGGTAACGAACTGATTCCATTGTAACCCGCGAACACAAACTGTTACTAAAAAGTCGATTTTTTCCAACCGCGAACGCTGCTTTTTCACTGCGCATGCGAATAGTCCCAGAACCGGTTCAGAATCATTGTCTCTTTTCCTAACATTGCCTATGTGGTATGTTATTAAGATCAACCTGTATATTTATTAACGTGATTTATAACCGCAAAAGTTTTTTTTCTTTTTGGGTGCTCAAGCAAAATTTTAATTTACATGTAGAAAATAAATCCACCAAGTTTGAGCTCTTGATATTAATTGTAAGAACTTACCATTTAAATTTGAAGTTGTCCCATTTAAAATGCACGTTTTTTTTAATTTCTAAAGTTCAGCCACTTTTTACTATATTGTAATTTTTTTTTGATGGACCTTTACATGGTAGGTTTACATCTGACATTTATTGCATGATATTTATGTCAGACATAAATTCTGGCTAACGTAAACGGTCAAACATTAATTCTATTTTATTCTAATTTAAATAGCATGATTAGTTATATTATTAATTTTTTACGTTTTGAGCAGTAAAAATAACTGTATATTTATTAAACATAATATTTTTTATAAATCAAACTTTTTAGTACTTAAAATTAAGAGAACACTTGGTGGGAATTTTTCTTTCTACATGTAGATTGAAATTTTGCTTAAGCACCGAAAAAAAGAAAAATTTTGCAGAAATGAATTACCCTAATAATAGAGACATTTTGCACCCCTTATTTTGCAATTCCGTTGTGGTTTACGTTATTCTGAGACTGCGCAGTAACGCAAACATGATCCGTTATCCTTATTAACCATACCGGACTCCTTTAATTACGGATGAATACCGAAGAGCTTATCGTTATCGTTATAGTTATTGTTAAACTGCGTGGTTGCCGGATTGTAGAAATTTTAATATCAATTATTTAAAAGGTTAAAATTTCATTGCCGTATTAGTTAAAATATCACTTATACAGAGGCTTTAATTAGGGAAAAATCTATAGCAGTAATAAAAATCAAATAGTGTTAAGAAATTCAAACGGACTTGCACTTTTACGGATATTCTAAATCAGTAATTAATTTAGATGTTACAATCTGGCACACTTACTTTAAAAAACGAAATCAACAGAAGTGTTTGCATATATTTAAATATCAAATTATATCTTATGAAGAATAAAAGTAAATACTGATTTTTCGTTCACTTTAAAATCGGTGAACCACAGGCAAAAATAAGGTTATGTGTCGAAAGCGCAGACGCAAGATAAATTTCTTAAAAGAGGCTGCAAAATCTCTGTCTTAAACTGCTGCCGTAATCGTTATGTTTAATAACGATAACCATAAGGAGGCCAAAAAACGTCTGTTATTTTAAGAGGTGCAAAATGTCTCTATTTATATAAAGTTTTTTCCTATTTTTTTATTTTGAATGAATTATCTTCTAGTTTGTCGGTAGAGTTACTGGACATCCTGTATGTTTGGTGTAGGTCATATTTGTAAAAACTGAGACATAGGACCATCTTATGTCTTAGTTTTTACATAAAATAATTTAAAAATTCTAGTTGCGCCCCTGGGTATATAGTCTGACTAAAAGGAATACACATTTACAATTTAGTTCAATGCAGGAAGTAACCGAACAAAACGGAAAAGAGACACAAAAATTGGCTTCAAGGTAAAAAGAACTCGCCATTTATGGACGAAGCAGGTCAAAGCTCCAAACCGGTATACTCTTGAATCACAGTGGTAGCAAACCAAAGAAGTACGTTTTGGACACGTATTTATTGTTAAATTTCACAGTAAAGATCCTTTTTGCATTTATTTTTAGTCATACTATTCCCATTAAGGTGTTACACTAGTTTTAAAGGTCAAACAAAACATATTTTCTATCACAATAGTAATAAAAGATATATTTGTTTAAACTCTTACATATTAAAGATACACGTTTGATAAAAAATTTGTTAAATTTTTGTTTAAATATTTTGAAATTTTGCATTTCAAATCTTATTTTGGTAATTTTCTAGAAACCTGCAGCAACTCCGATTTTGACGAAATTTGGTATACGGGGGTTTTTGGGGCGCTGATCACGAATCTAAAATTTTTTGGCGGAAACGTTTCGTTCTTGAGATATTCATCATCAGACTCGAAATTTAAACTAATCCTATTTTTACAATATTTCCCCTTCTTTTTACACACAATTCTTGATTTAAAGCTAAAGTGGCACACAATATTTGATTTTCACCTTTTAAAACCCCGTTTTTTACGTATTTTACATTATTTTTGCATTAAATTGCATAGCTATACTTTGAATCATTTCAATCCCAGTGTGCCATGAAGCCCTATGTGTATGTATGGTTGCCGCATTATCAAAAAAAAGTCACGCAATTTAATGCAAAAATACCATGCATACCCTTACGTATTCCTCTAAACTTTCATGGCTGCCTATATCTAAAGTAATGATTTTAAGTTAATATAAAAAAGACATAAAATCAATAAAAAAAAATATGTTCTAAAAAGCTTTTTGATGTTAATAAAAATATAGTGTGCTTATATAGTGCTAAATTAAAAATTTCGTGCAAAAGAAGGTATGGTGAAAATAAAGTAAATTTAATTTTGAGTTGTTTAAAAAAAAATGCGCCTCTTGACTCTCCTGAATTTATATGGTAAGCGTATCGGGGTTTTAAGAAATGAAGCGGAACTTTGCCTACCAAAGTTTTACCCGGAACCAACCAGTTAGTCACTACCTAGTTTATGGTTAACCTCAAAATTTATTAAACTTTTGTTTACATTATATTTTTCCAATTTCGATTAAAATATTAGCGTCTATCAAGAAAAGTACAGTTTAATGAATGTCCACAATAAGTGTAAATAACTAAGTATATTTAAAAAATGGAGTAAGTATATTTATTCATATATCTTTTAACTTTAGGCATTAATATAAATAATTGCTTATAATAGTTAATAGTTGCAGAGATAACATACAAGGGATTTACAAAACATAGTAGCGATATTAACAAATTAATTATTATATAAATTATGATATTTTCGTAGGTCCGAAACAGAACATACACCAGTTGATTCAGATTCGAACATCGAAGAATACCTAGTCGATGATTCATCATCATCTGTGTAGGTTCTAAAGAAATAATAGTACTTCAATTTTGCACATAAATTTTTGCTTTCTCTTTAGCCTAGTAGATTCTTTGCATTTTTTTTTCTTAGATGCCAATATACTAAAATTCTATGGCTGCAGTTTTTTTATTTTTTTTATGATTTGACCTTAATACTAATGTAGTGTTTCCTTTTAGTAGTAAGAATATTTGGTAATTTTTAGAAAGTTGCGGCAACTTCGGTTTTGATGAAATTTGATATACAGGGGTGTTAAAATTTAAACTAATCCTCTTTTCACTGTATTCCCCCTTCTTTTTGCACACAATTCTTGATTTATCTCTAAAGTGGCACACAATATGTAATTTTCCCATTTTAAACCCCTGTTTTTCTACATATTTTACATTATTTTTGCATTAAATTGCATAGCTTCACTAAAATGATCTGGCATGTTGCAAAATATTATTTAACTCGCAGTTTTGATAAGGTGGCGTTTAATTTAGGGAAAAAAAAAAGAAAAAATCCTTTAACCTGATTTATTTTACTAATAAATTGTAGAGAATCTTTAGAAAATCAAGAGACTGACCCTGAACTTCGAGTGGGAATTCTAACCGAGCCATTTGCTGTTCTTAAAAGAATGGCGGAAGGTAACAAAATGAATAAGAAATCCACCAGATGTGCTTTGCTTATAGACGAGACAAAACTTACTCAGAAATATGAAAAATATAAGGTAAAAAATGAAGTGGATCCATTCATTTTTTTTTCAAATATGGTACCTGGTAAAAAATTCCTTATTAATACTATTTTTTAAGGGTAAAACATTTGGATATACAGAAGGCATGGGGCGAAAACCCTTGAATGAACCGAAAAAATGGCAAGCAAAGCTGTAGTTTTTATGGTATGTGTATAAGGGGGTTTCATTTCTGCAAAAGTTTTTTTCAGTGCTTCAAAAAATTTCAATATACATGTAGAAAAGTTTTTTTCAGTGCTTCAAAAAATTTCAATATACATGTAAAAAAATTTCAATATACATGTAAAAAATTTTAAGTTTGCCCATTTAAAACGCATGTAAAGGAGATGTTTTTTAAGCAAACTGCAAAAAATAAAAAGAAAAAGTGGTTGACTTATTAAAAATTCTCGTCCAAGCTATATCTGATGAATTTGCAGCTTTTTAACAGCTCAAAACGTAAGAAAGTGATAATATATAACTAATCATGCAATTTAAATTTAACTTTTTGTTTTTTAATTTTTTGAGTTTCACAAAAAACGCTAAAACAATTTCAAAGAGCGTGAAATATACAATTAGATCCATTAAAACGATTCACAATATAGTAAAAAGTGGCTAAGCATCAGAAATGTGAAGAAAAACATTTTTAAGTGCGTTTTAAATGGGAAAACTTTCATTGTAAATTGTAGGTATTTAAAAATTAATATTAAAAGCGCAAACTTGTGGTGGGATTTTTTTTCTAGATTGAAAGGAGGTGGGTAATGATCAGCCATTTTTCGCCCATCATAGTCACGAAAATTAAAAGTTTTTATCAAAATTCATTTATTACATCTTTAAGAAGCTTAGGTATTGACTATGGGGACTTGACCTGTATTTTTTTAAAAGGAATATAAAAAAATAAATAGCAAGTCAGATAAAACGGCCATCAAACTTGGTATATTTCTTGAAATTTTGTTATTTTAAGTGATTTTTAGAATTTTCTCCAAAAAAAATCTGTTGAGTACTCGGCGCACCAAAACAAATAAATGCTGCCTAAAAACCTATTTACTGTAGTATACAAAAGACTATAAAGAATCTTGGGGCATTGAATGCTGAATTTTAACAAATATACCAAGTTTATGGCCGTTTTTTTATACTACTTATGAAAAAATTAAAGACAAATACCTAAACTTCTTATAAATATAATAAATTAATTTGATAAAAACTTTTAGTTTTCGTGATTATGATGGGCGAAAAAGGGCTGATCTTTACCCAAGGAAGATAAACTTTTTCCTAAGGAGCGCTCGATTTTTTGTCCGAAAATATAGGTTATGTTTGTGACGTCACCTTTTTGCCATAATATTTTTTATCTGACAAAATAAACCAATACTTGCATACCATAAAATAAAAATAACTAAAAAACATAAAAAAATTGTATTTACCCGTAATAACGATTTAAACGTAAGTTCCCTGTAAAAAAATATCGAAAGGTCAGTGACCCCTGTTTACAGGTTTTAAAATTATCTATTACTGCAGTACTTATAACTACTCAATTTAACTATATACAGTAAAAACTTAACATGTATTAAAGTCCAATGACTAAAAAGCAAAAAAATAACACCAAAACATCGAAAAAAGCTTCCAGTACGATTGTAATCAGAGAATGACGGAAAAACATTACGTCACAAAATTTAGCGAACATGGGATCAAGCGCTCCTTATTAAAAAGTTTATTTTCCTTGATCTTTACCAACCTATTTCTGCTTGAGCATCGAGAAAATAAAAACTTTGCAGAAATGAATCACCCTAATGTGTATACAGGCTCTTCTAGAGATGAAGTGTGATAAATTAAGTAATTTTAAAAACTATTTAAATTTTCTTTTCTTAGGTTATATCTCTGACTGACAACTGGAAAATTCCAATAGGTTTATTTTTTGTACATAATCCAGATATAAAATATTTTGCTGATACTATAGAGGAGACATTAACAAGGCTAGATGAAATCGACATAGACATTCTTTCATTAACTTTAAACTGTGTTAGTCCACATCTAAGTTTTGCTTTGGCAGAAGAACTTGGTAAGCTGATGTATATGTAACCTATGGTACAAATTCTAAATTTATTTGATTGTATTAGACATTAGATAATAGGCATAATGACAACATTCAAAAATTATTGTTATTTTATATTTATTATATGAAATAAGATATATAGATTTAAAAAAAATGTGTTCCAGTGACCGAAAGTGTTGTGCACCTTAACTACTTCGTTTTTCTTTCCCCTTGCTTCTCATGCACCAACCCCTTTTTGGTGTTTCATGCTCCAATCGTCAAAAGATTGTTTTTAAGCTTAAGGATGGATTTTTAAAATGTTTTGTTTGAAATAAAATTAGATATTAGAGAGAGATTATTATTATAAAGCCAAAAAATGTTAACAAAAAACCAAATTTTAAAATTACTTAAAGTTATCTCTCCTTCCTTGTCTAGGGATGCGTTCCAGTGACTATCTTTTTGTATCAGATCAAGAGCTTCAAGCCCTGGAGTACAAAAATTTTCGTCACTGAAATGCTACTCTGAGTGGCTTTCCAGTGACGTAAATAGAGCGCTCCCGAGTAGCTCAGGAGCATTTCGTTCTACTTTATGGCGTTCCAGTGACGGAAAGTGTTATGCACCTGAGCTACTCCGTTTTTCTTTCCCTTGGCACTCGTGCACCAACCCCTCTTTTGGTTTTTGTGCTTCAAACGTGTTTTTCTATAGTTAAGGATGGATTTTTAAAATTATTTATTTAAAATGGAATTAGATATTAAAAAGAGATTATTATTATAAAGCCCAGAAAGGTTAAAAACAACGAAATTTTAAAATTTCTTAAAGTATCTCTCTTTCCTTGTCTAAGGATGCGTTCCAGTGACTAACTTTTTAGAGCAGTTCAAGAGCTTCAAGCCCTGGAGCGTGACGCACAAAAATTTTCGTCACTGGAAAGCAACCCAGATCACAAATTTAAGAGTGCTATTTTTCCTAATCTTAGAGCAAACACTTTATTAGAGTCGGCGTTGCCGCTTTGCATGCTAACAACTTTTGTGAAAGAGAAACGCACCCGTTTGTTGGTGACATCACGTCTATATAAACAGCAACGCCATGATAAAAAGTATCAGCAATTTTAGGCGTTCAACCAATTATGACCGCGATAATAATTGGTGACAACTTTGACATATAATACATTGTTTAAACGTCAACATATCCGATTGGTAAATACCGTTTTAGAATTGGTTCTTCACCTAAAATTTTAGCAGTTATTTAAAACTTTAAATTAAAATCGTATATTTTTTTCTACCAAACCATTGTTTTTGCATAGATATTTTTTAGAAATAGCACACACTTTTGAACATCATAGAACAATTTTTAAAAATGTTCATTATGCCTCTTTAAAGAATGTTAGTTGTCAAATATTTTTTCTAATTCTAGGTGCAGAAATCGATTTTACTAAATCAACAACCAAAAATACTTTGAAACCTAGTTTTGTTCATCCAGTCCACGGACTAATGGTTCATATTGTTTACGATTTAGATATTATTTTAGGTAATTTGGTAATATTATTTATAATTGTGATTACAAAATAGCAAAACAAAATCAAATGAAATAATTATTAAAAATTAATTGACAGAATTTCGGTTTTTAGGATCTTTAAAAAACTACTGGGCGGCTGAAAGAAACTTAGTATATAAATCAAAGAAAATAGAATATTCCCTTATCAATGAAGTAAAGAAGATTGATGAAAATGACATGCAGGAATATGGAATAGATTCAGTATATGACTGGGTTATTATAAGAAAACGGGTAAGTAATATTTAAAAAAAAAATATTTATGCACAAGTTCTACAATTTAGATATTCGAGGGATGAAAGAACAAACAAAGGGGAAGCTCGGGGCCTCTAGTTAGACGGTATAGTAATGCATAAGTGTGGCACATGTATCTCGAGGACAGCGTCAAGCGAAAAAATGCATAAAGGCATATTCGCCGGAATTTACAAAAGACCTTCTGAATTACAACCGGAAGGCAGTAAGAATTATAGTGGGTTAACTACCAGGTCATTGCAGACTGAATAAACACCTGAAAACAATAGGCCTGGCAAAAGAAAACCTATGCAGGTTTTGCCAGGAAGAAGAAGAAACCACAGAACACATATGGTGCTATTGCGAAGCTCTTTGTCATCTGCGGTTTGCAAGCCTGGGTGAGGAATAACCTAAAGCAGCAACATTTACCAAGGAGCCACTTTCAAGAGTTGAGTCTAATTAAAAAGACCGGCTTAAATAGCGTGCTCTGACATATGGATGGAGGATACACAATAAACCTGAGCTAAATAAATGCTTATTTTTTAGCTTAGTTATGATACAGAAAGTTTAAGCAAAACCACAGCTGATGCTATGCAATACTTGAAAGACCTCGGTCACCCAGATTTTCATGACAGTGGGCCTACTATACAGTTTGTTAGAGTTTTAGACGTAATGTCACAGTTAGCAAATGTAAGGAGTGATTTAAGATGGTTCCTTAACTTTAAATTTAAATTATTTTTGAATTTATAATATTTCAAAGAAAAGAAAAACTTAAAAAGAATCAGAACCAACTATACTTGCACCATGGGCAAATAAAATTTTCTTTAATTTGATTTTACTTTTTTAATTTATTTAGGCATCTACACAAGAGGGGAAATGTTTGGTATTCTCTCAGAGAAAAATGAAAACAAATGGAAACCCTTAATCATAAACCTCCTGGAATACTTTAAACGCTTAAAAACTTTAAATAAAGAAACCCCCAGACACTTATGCGTTTTTAGAGTATACATTGTAGGTGAGTAATCCAACAACAAAAGCAAACATTAGCTTTGTTTTTCATAAAACCAGTTGTCATTTGAACCAACTTTTTGCAGAAAATTAACAAAAATAATAGAAACAAAATATCTCAACAAAGTCGCATATGAAAATTCTATAAGGCTACAAACCAGAATTAACCATGGTTATAACCATGGATTAAATGAGATTTTAAAAGTAGGTCCGAGTGCTTATTTTGCTTTGTATTTCAGGAATTATTGTGTCTTTGACATCTTTTCTGCAAATGCATGATGCTCACGTAAAGTCAAAAGTATTAATACCCATTTCTTACCCAATTTGTTGCTAAGCAGACTTGGACTAAAAATATCAGATCTGGATTATTTGAAAATTGGACGTAAGTAAAACAAATTTGGTGCAATATAGAAGAACTATTTTAAAAATTTAAGTAGATAAGTTTTATTGCAATATGTATATTTTTTTAGATCTGGTAATATGACAACATTATTTATGTTTTTAAAAATGAAAAAGCTTATTGAAGATATCCAGCCTATTGATTTATGAAGAGACTAGACTGTTAAATGAGTTTGTTGATGAACGTTTTTTTTTAATAAAGTGTGTTTTTACTACTTACCTTGTTTTAATTTACCGGGCGATGCATCGCCGCGCGGGACATAGGAAATCCCATGTAATTTTTAATGGGGTCAATTATTGGCTCCCCTAATTATTTAAGAGAAAAATTCTATTGAAGTTTATTGAAGACCATGCAAATCTACGTACATGGTAAAAACTTTAGATTTTTCGGTTTATCCCGTTTTTGTTACATTATTATCGCCTCATATTTATGAACAACAATAAAAATACCAGTTAGCGTGACATTACGTTGTCATTTTGAAATTTATTGCTTTATTATTATCAAAAAATCGTACAGGGTTGTCCAACGAAGGGTAAACACCCTCGTAATTTCTTTATTTCAAAAGATATTGAAAAACGGTTTATACAAAAGTTGTAGGAATTTTAGAGGAGAATATGAGCAGTTTGCCATGAAAACAATTGAACATCTAATAAAAAATTTATACGAAAAAAATATGGTTATCTTCCTTATTTTAAATGGAACACCCGGTATATTATGTGATTTTTGGATTCTCTAGAAAATTCTAAACCTTTTTCATATAGGGTGTTACATGTCTAAAGTTAAAAGTTTCGGAGCAATGGACAATTGAAAATCAGTAAAATGTCTTATAGCTTATTCTATTAAATAGGCTGAAATGCAAAAAATGTCAACAATGGGACACGTGAACAGAAAATAATAGTGAACAAAAAATACTAGTATTATTGTGAAAAAGCGTGGGTTGCTTGATATACAAAAAATATGGCACAGAGCACCCCACGATTTTTCACAATAATACTAGTATTTTTTGTTCACTATCATTTTCTGTTTCTATTAAGAATTCTTAGATTAAAAACATTCAGGAATACTCAAGTGGCAATACATCTGTGATAGATAAACGAATTGTTGACATTTTTTGCATTTCAGCCTATTTAATAGAATAAGCTATAAGACATTTTACTGATTTTCAATTGTCCATTGCTCCGAAACTTTTAACTTTAGACATGTAACACCCTATATGAAAAAGGTTTAGAATTTTCTAGAGAATCCAAAAATCACATAATATACCGGGTGTTCCATTTAAAATAAGGAAGATAACCATATTTTTTCGTATAAATTTTTTATTAGATGTTCAATTGTTTTCATGGTAAACTGCTCATATTCTCCTCTAAAATTCCTACAACTTTTGTATAAACCGTCTTTCAATATCTTTTGAAATAAAGAAATTACGAGGGTGTTTACACTTCGTTGGAGAAAAGATTAAAGTTGTATTTATACAAACGAATTAAGTTAAGTTAAACTAAACTAGAGTAACAAATTTCAAGAACTTATGACATTTATAATATTTACATGCTTCAATAAATTATTAATATTATTACAATAATTAATATGTTGGAAATAAACTTAAGATTTAAGAAAATTTTCAAATATTCCTCCATTGACTGCTAGACAATAACCCAGACGTTCATAAAATTGTCTTCTTACATTGGCTAACTGGTAAATTGAAATTTTATTGCATTCTGCAGAAATAGCATTTTTTAACTCATCTAGATTAGAGTAATTTTTATCCTTGTATATCAAAATGACAACGTTATGTCACGCTAACTGGTATTTTTATTGTTGTTCATAAATATGAGGCGATAATAATGTAACAATTTTTAAAAATATATTAGCATCTAACTAGCAAACGGGTTAACCGAAAAATCTAAAGTTTTACCATGGACGTAGATTTGCATGCTCTTCAATAAACTTTAATAGAATTTTTCTCTAAAATAATTAGGGGAGCCAATAATTGACCCCATTAAAAATTACATGGGATTTCCTATGTCCCGCCCGGCGATGCATCACCGGTATATTTTACTTACTTACCTTACTTAAAAAATGTATGCCAATGTTCGACTGTCTTGCATAAACTTCATTCAATTCATTATACACTTTATAACTGATATTAACCGAAAGTTATGAACTTTTTACCTGGACAAGGTCCAACGAAAGAAAAAGCTAGCTAAATAGGAATTCATAATTTTGCACAGACAATTAAAAATATGTACTACTTACTTTCATCAGGTAGGGACATTTTAGCAACAGTATTGGCCATATTTATCTGGAAAAGTTATGAAAAAATAGTAAAATGCACACGCTTACTATGAAATGAAAATATTTTTAATGAAAAATTTAATTTTGATTATGCGTGTTTTTAGTTTTTAAACTATTAATTATTTTCATTTTTAGTTCGTTATATTGCACAAAATTCTTAATATAACAGTAATTAGAACATACTATTTAATTAAGCAGCAAAAAGAAAATAACCAACCCCTATGAAATGACAATGGTAAGAAATTTTAAAATTTGCAAAGATTACAACTCACTAAAAAATTTCTTCTTCATTAAGTAGCAAGTTTCAAATTTTGCCAACAGATGGCAATCCAGGCAATGTTTGGACCGTTGCCAACATTTTGCGTAATCCACTAAAAATTTCTTCTTCATTTAATAGCAAAGTTTGAAATTTTTTCCAACAGATGGCATCCTAGGTGCTGTTTTTATAATATAATGGAATTTTTCCTGGCGATTAAAAAAAAGATAAAGGGATTACTGGTTTGCAGATTATTGCATTGTCATGGGTCCTTAATACGTGTGCAAAGTTTTCAAAGGAAATCGAATAGCCGGAAGTTGGTTAAAATTAGGCTCAAAGATTCCGTTACATAGCCAGCCAGATAGATAGTTACAACCCAAGTTAATAAAAGGAAAGTGGGAGCAACTACGATTGTGACTAAGTTTTGCATATGGAGGTTTTTGGGGCGCTGATCACGAATCTGAAAGAATTTTTTTCGGAAACGTTTCGTTCCTGAGATATCCATCATTAAAGTGGAAAATCATCAAAATAATCTTATTTTTGCTATATTTTCCCTTTTTTTGCACAATAATTCTTGATTTTTGGGTAAAGTGGAATCCACAATATTTGATTTTCAAGTTTAAAAATCCCATTTTCTATTTATTTTAACATTTTTTTTATTAAATTTCATACCTCCAACTTTCAATGGTCCAAAGTTATGGCGAATGCGCTGGGCAGTGTTTCATGGCTTGCTGCGTTCTTTAAAGGGAATCCTCAATTTATTTGAAAAAAGGTGTAAAACACATAGAAAACGGGGTTTTAAATGGTGAAAATCAAATATTGTCGGCCACTTAGCTTTAAATTAAGAATTGTGTGCAAAAGAAGGGGGACTATAGTAAAAATAAGATTAATTTGATTTTCCAGTTTGATGATGGATATCTCAGGAACATAACGTCTCCGAGAAAAAAATCTTTTTGATCAGCGCCTCAAAAAACCCCATATGCCAAATTTCGTCAAAATCGGAGTTGCTCCCACTTTCTAGACAATTACCAAAGAAGTTAATTATGCCGTTATTTTATTAATAAAACAATACTTTAAAAATTAATTGTGTACCAATAGAAAGAAACTAAACTAATTCCATGTGAAGGGGGTAGAAAGTCTATGATAAATGCCTAACTAAATAGACTCATGCACCAAAGTCTTTCCTACACCATATAGCAAAAAATGTTCCAGAGAGATCTAACTATGCAGGACTTTTAGTAGGTATCTTTGTAATTACTGTATTTTACATTTTTTGTAAGAGTGCTGACATATATTGCAAAAATTAGTAGAAGTAATCCTGAAGTATAGATGGAAGAGAGAAGTGCTAAAACTCTAAATTACTGCCAAACTGATTAGTTCTTTTAATAATAAGTTTAGAAAACAACAAAAAACTTTTTTAAAATAGGTTGATATAACGGCAACATTGTCCAACAAAAGAAAAGGACACTCTGAAACACCTGTAGCTTCACAACCAATTTTGTCGCATTTCTAAAGTTTTATTACGTTTTAAACTATTAAAGTTTATAAATTAAGCATTAAACAGTGCCAAAATAAAACTAAATAGAAGTTTTTTAAGTTATTTTGCTAATTAATGTCAAATTAACCTTATGACTGTCATGTCAAACAACCCCTAAAAAACTATTTTTCTCTTATAAACCCTGACTATTTTTAAAAACTTACTACTGGGAAAGCCTCTCGAGACTTCGGATTAAGGAATAATAGTCACAAATTTTCACTGAAAAGCCACTTGCACAACTAAAAATCACTTTAAGATAATGCACTGCACCTTTCAGATGAAAGAATTCACAAAAACCAGCAAGAACCGACGTTTATAAACAACAACATATGCATTCATTTAATTAGGCAACTCGGGTCAAGATTGACGCGACTGATGGTTTCTCTTTTATCACATCTGCAATTTTCAATCACACAAGTCGAGATAAGATTACCGGAGTAGGTAAATGCATGCAAAATCACGAACGGAATATGCCAAGCCAAAACCGTCGACGGATCCCACGAGGGGAATACGAGCGCTTAATTGGTGAAGATTTTGAAATGCAGCGTTCTGATTGGTTACTTAGGACAAAGATGCTGAAGGTGCTAATTTTAAAATTTTAAACAAAGATCTTAGTTTTAGCCTTTTTGGACTTTTTCATAAAATAGTTTGATGTTTTTAGGTGATTCAGAGGTCTTTGAGACGTAAATAAACCTTACACATGACTTTAACGATTACGTGTTACAAATTACTGCAGAATGGATCAAATTCTCGTGTTTAATAAATCAAAAAGTTATCTGAAAACCCCACAATTATAATTTTTTTCTATTTTATACTTGGTTAATAATTTTTTGGTCAATTTGAGTTTTTTAAAAGTTTTAATAGATGTAGATAAAATAAGAGATGATTAATACATTATACAGTAATTGTATCTAAACTCTTGATAAAATTAACAAACAAAAAACATTTTTTTAACGTATTTCTTAGCAATATTTTAAATTTTCCAATAAAGGACAATAGCCTTTAGAAAAGGAAAAACTATTTAAAATTTCGCTTTTTTATTACCATATACGTTAAAATGCCAAGTTAGTAAATAAATCCATAAAGAAAAAGGAAACCCACAATGTCGTTTGACCGTTTTTGGGTGGGCGAAACTTGTTGTTGCCTTGGACAGAAGAAAACCGTTTTTATTTCATTTCTTTGACCTCGGTTTGCCCGCTCTTAATCATGAGATATTCTGCAGGTTTGCAATAAACAAATAAATCATACAAATTAAAATATAACATTTTGATATTTATCTACAAATTATATGTTGAACTCCTATAAAAAAATGTTGTATTTGTTTCATTCTATTTTATATCTAGATATGATTCATTAATTTTTCATTGTCTTTATTTATCTTATCTAATTTTAACATTATTTTAATTAAATATGAAAAATTAATTGCACAATGGTTGTTTGTGTTATTCACTTATCTTCCGTAGTTATACAAGTTGGTACAAGTTTATTATAGGCTTTGTTTGATGTTTTTTTTAGTTAGTTGCAAGGAAAATAAACTTTTTAGGAGTGCTCAATCCCATTTGAGCCTATGTTCGCTAAAATTTTGTGACGTAATCTTTTCCCGTAATTCTTTGTTTACAATCGTACTGGAAGCTTTTTTCGAAGTTTTGGTGTTATTTTTTTGCTTTTTAGTCATTGGACTTTTATATATGTTTAGTTTTTACTGTTTATAGTTAAATTGAGTGGTTATTAATGCTGAAGTTACAGAGAATTTTTAAACCTGTAAACAGGGGTCATGGACCTTTGGATATTTTTTTAAAGGGAATTTACGTTTACATCGTTATTAAGGGTAAGATACTATTTTTTTTTATGTTTTTATGAAGTATTGGCTTATTTTGTCAGATATAAAAAATATTATGGCAAAAATGTGACGTCACAAACATAACCTATATTTTCGGACAAATATAAAAAATTTAGCGCTCCTTATTATAGAGAAAATTCGCCCTGCAATGCAGCCAGAGTATTTTCGACGTTGTAGGGTTAATTCTTAAAGCCCATGTTTTTAATTACATGTAATAAGAACAAAAAGGTATCGCAGAAACCGGTTATACCTGACTAGTCGTGTTGAATCACAGCTCTCAGTGTGTGGAATTTTGAATGTACTGTAAAAGGAATTTATGTATTTTCTATTGCTGTTTTCCACGGTTGTACCTATTGAGCCTATAAAGATATCTCTGTAATGGGCAGGGCCTGATTAACCATCAGGCTAATTAGGCTGCAGCCTACGGCGGAGTGATTGGAGGGTATGTAAATTCGTGAGAGTGACAGAAAAGTATGTTAACAGTGCTGGCTAAATGGGTACCTAAAAAAGCCCAAGTCATTTATTGAAAGCAGACAAGCAAGCAAATTAATTCTATTATTCTATTCAATTTTTTTCTCTGGTTTTGGTCCCTTCAGGTCCAATCCACCACTCTCTCCCCTTCCGGTCAATGCTTTCCAGGGCTTCGTCGGCGGAAAATCTGGATAATCGAGCTCGTAGCTCCCAGAAATTCCAAAAGAAAACAAATAATTCAATGTTCGATGCAATGCATAAATTGTCGACTGTCAAACCAAGATCTGCTACTGGTGTTACGTATAACCTTCACTTTCACTACTGACAGCTCCCATGGCACGCCCATCTATTTCCCGCCATTTGAGAAATACCTCGTGTTCACCACCAAACAGGATACCATCAGCTTATAGGAATCTTCGCTCACAGCGCTTAGATCCAGAAGAAAGATGCCGTCAATTTAGCGTGAATCTTTCCTTGATCCCCGAAGGTAAAAACGTTCATACGACACCTCTAGCCGCCACTCCGGGAAGAACTTTGTAGTCCTCTACGCACGTCCGCACTGTTCGGAAGCAAATAAATATTATTTCTCATATTACGCGCCTTTTTTGTGGTGCGTATTCGGGCAACCTTTAATTCAACCAAAATCAACTCCACGGAGTCGGGTTGATCCGACCAGTACCAAGCTAGTTCCCCAATTATATGTCTGTCTATTTATTTTAGCCCACGCAGTTAGAGGCCAAAATATTCAAAAAGGAAGTCAATCTTGCTTGACAGATATCATGTGTAAAATTTTATGCGCGGATTTTGGTAAACACTGGTTTTTAATTATTTATAAATAAAACATTTGTTGTAATGCATTAAAGTAAAATATTTCAAAGCAAGAAACCTAGTTGAAACATGTCGAAAGTAAGTTTATTCGTTCATCATTTTTTGAAGTAGAGCCTGTTTGTGATGTTTTTTCTTGTAGGATATTCGTTCATTCTTTCAAGTCTTGTCCAAGAAACCGGGTGATCATTCCAAACCAGAACAGAAACCAAAGAAAGCTAAAGTTTTAATTGATTCCGATGATGAAGACGTTGTAGTTGATACTCCTGAAAAACCTAGCACTAAAAAAGCATTACCACCCAAGCGTAAAGTTCAGGTTATAAGTTCAGACTCTGAGGATGAAAGCAAACAAAAAAATCCGAAACACCTGCTAAAAAGCAAATAAAAGTTGATGAAAAAGCAAAGGAAAAGCCTAAACTACATAAATTAAAGCCTGTAAGTCTAGACCTCTTTGATAAGCCAGTGAAACAAAGCAAGGTTGAACATGTTCCAAAACCCCAGACAGATAAAAATGATGATAAAGAGAAGAAAAAAGAAATCTAGTAAAAGAGTAAAGACTAAAAAGAACACTGAATTGGGTAAGTAATCCTATATATTATGTTTTTGCTATTTATCCTATTTGGTTCCGTCACACTATACGGAAACACAATTTTCACTTTTTCAAAACTAAACAAAAAAGGACCTCTCAAATGTACATTTTACGAAAAAAAATGTGGGTTTTCTTTTTTTTTTCTATTAAAAAAATAAGTTTAAAAGAATCGCAAATTTCATAAAGTGTTGCCATATACAGATACATTTAGTCCTAAAAACAAATAAAGAAATGTTAAGATAGACCTAACAAAACCTACTAGAACTTGCTAAAACTAAGCATAACTTGGCAGAAGTAACAAAAACTAGCATTGACTAGCAAACTAACCAGTTCACTAACCCCACAACACTAATTTAAAACTACAAAGTTGATGTACTTTATCTTATAAAAATAAACAACTTGGCAACACCGGTTTTCAAATACTCCCTAACCCTAATCACGACGGTAAACTAAACCATGCATTTTCGTGTGATTTTTGTATCAATTTTTATGTCTTTATTAAAGTTTTTGCAATTTCCACTTATTTTATTTGATTTGTAAGACCATTGTTTTACCATATAGATAAATAAAACATACAAAGAAAATTTTAAGTTATAGTGTTTCCGTATAGTGTGATGTAACCTCCTGGCCCCAATTATTAGCTTAATAATTTTTCTTATGAATAAATCATTTCAAGAAATTTACCTATTTTAGGCATTCATGGAGACAAAGATTTTGAAAAAACACTTGAAGATTTAGATGAAGATAGTGATGATACAATTTTGCTTGACAATTTGGAACTTCTAGACAAGACATTTGAAGAAGCTTTGGCATCAACTCAAAAATTTAACTGATAAAAGCAGATGACTGTAAAAATATTGAAAAGAAAGAAAAATAGTCATAAGAAAGATAAAAAAGAGACTAATAAAGATACCAGTAAACATGTTGAAACACAGAAGAATCATGATAATAAAGACAAGCAACATAATAAGGAAAAAAAAGGAAAAGACGAAAATTTGGACAAACTTCTCAAAGAAGAAAAGAAAAATAAAGACCAACATAAAGGAAAAGCCAGAAGGTACTCCACAAAAATCTGGTAAGACCAAGAAAAATTCTGAATGTAAGTAGATATATGTGGGGCAAATGTACCATATGGAACTATCTTTTGGACCATGAGACCGGTGGACAATAAAACTATCTTTTTCTTTCACTATAAGACTACAGGAACTATTTGACTAACTAAATTTAGTACGGGCATACCCCCACTAGGAGTAGCCCGTACGAGGCTTAACTAAAACTTTAACTTTATACTTGACTTCACTTTTACTACCTACTTCTTATCTAATATTTTTCTAATTTTTTCTCTCCATTATTAGGACAATTTCTGTATATATACCAAGTTGAACTTAAGTATTTTGGTGACTTAGCACGTTGTTGACCCTGAATAAAATAATATGACCTAGACTCTGTTATTGTTTAGTGACAAAAAACCTTGCACTATATTTTCGATTATTTGTTTTAATTTTTTGGATGTGATTTCTTTAATATAATTAATAAATAATTGTAATTTTTAATGGATTTCACTTATTGATGGTTACTTAAATACTATAATCTTTGTTTAGCTACACACCAACACCAAGAAAAAACAAAAGCTTGAACATACAGATTCTGGAATAGATCCAGATAGAAAGAAAAATTTGAGAAGAGGGGAGGTGTCATTCAGCTGCTCTCTGTACCAAAATTATTTGCATAGAGGTGGGACCAAAAAAAATCATGGGATGAAAGTTTATCCAAAAGGTAACCAGAACCTCAGAACAAAACATAATTTTGGATTTGGCATTCAAAACAATAATAAAATTAAGTATAACCTGTTTACTTTAAGATCACAAAACACTGTTTTCCTATAAGTTTAAAAGGCTCAAAAAGCAGAATTTATCTCTAAATTTGGAAATTTTCGGTAAATTTAAAAAAAATTTATTCCTCTTGTTTAAAAATGTAAAATTCTTCTGTGAGTTTAAATGAAACATCATTTCTGATTTTATGTTTTTGTAGGGTAAACCAGATTGTTTAAAAAGGTATAACGTTTTTAAGAACTGGAGTATTAGATTCCCTAGAAGGAGAGGAATTCCAAAATTTAGTAATGGATCATGGTGGTAGAATAGTACATGGTGTATCAAGTAAGGACATAATAATTTCTTAAGGATATACTTTTATATTAGACCAGGGTTGATAGTTGATTTTTGAAACAAAAATAGTAGAATAAAACCCATTGTAAACGGTAGAAAATATAACAAAAGTTACAGGAAAAATGAAATTACGGGCTATCTGAAGTCTTTTATTAGCTTGGGTTGTATCTATCTATCTATCTATCTATCTATCTATCTATCGATGTAACGGAATCTTTGAGCCTAATTTTTACCAACTCCCAGCGATTCAATTTCTTTGAAACTTTGCACACGTATCAAGGACCGATGACAATGCAATAATTTAAAAACAGTATCCCGTTATCCTGATTAGGACCGCCAGGATAAATAAATTCCTTTACAGATCCTCTGTGAAAGAGTAAGCGAGCTAGAGCTAGGCGAGTGATCTGCGCATGCGTGCAGTTTCAGTCTTACATGCATACATACATAAATAGTTCGTAAAACATTTCAATATCACACGACTGCAGAAAACTAATTGATATATCGAACTAAAAATGAAAAATAAATAATAGTTTGAAAAAACTAAAAAAACACGCTTTTATAAACCGAACTAAAAATTAGAAAATAATTTTTCATTACAAAGAGTTTGTCACTTCAGAATAAAAGTTATAATTATTCTATTTGCAAATATCTATGAGGAAAAGTTATGAAAAATAGTAAAATGCACCCCACGCTTTTACTCTGAAGTGACAAACTCTTTGTAATGAAAAATTATTTTCTAATTTTGGTTCGTATATAAAGCGTGTTTGGTTTTTAAACTGAAAATAACGACGACCGACTTTTTGGAAAATGCCAATATTTTGACATGTGAATTTTCGATACTTTTTAAATAAATAAATAATTTCTATAATATTGAAGTCAAAATAATATGAAAAAAATAAACATTTTAATTAAAAAAAAAAAAGAAAAATACAGTATATTTGAGACATGCACATTGTACATTTTAACAAAATTTTGTAAAAATAATTTATTTTTGGAAAAGATAAAAATAAAAAACAAAAAATTGGTTATTTGAATTTTTACATAAATTTTACGATTATGTAAAAAAAACGGAAATACAAAAGTTTTAGATCTTTACATTGCCTACAACTTTGCCATTTAACTTTTTTCATAGAAATACCGTATTGTACACTTAACATCCCCCTATCTCCCCATTTTGGACCTTTAATCGCCCGTAAATTATTTTTCCTCTAATTTATGTTATATTCTCTACCTTTTTTAATGAGTTTCATCCTACTATAATTTTTTCACATTTTACCTCTTCTAAAGGCTTCGGCACTGGTCTACATAGGTATATATATTTTTTTAGAGAAAGTAAATTATTTAGTAGTGGGTGAGGAACCCGGTCCAGCCAAATTAGAGAAAGCTAGAAACTATAAAATACCAGAAATGAATGAAGATGAATTCTTGGACATGATTTTGGTGAAGTCGGGAATGAAACCCAAATATGTAGACAAAAATGATTCTGAAGATTTTGGCCTTGGAGGATCTGAAAATGGGTCAGAAAGCACTATTAACGAAAAATCCCCTAAAAGAGAACAAAGTAGTGAGGAAATGGAAGAAAATTATAGTAGTAGTCCTGTAAAAAGTGAAAGTAGTCATGTGAATGGTAAAGAGGAGAAGGAAACTAAGGTGAAAATTGAAAAACCTATTAAAGACATGGAGTTTGAAGTCAAGAAAGAGAAAAAATCACCAGAAAAAACTAAAATGCTTTTAGAAGAATCTAAAACATCACTTCAGCCATTAGTTCACACAGAGGCCAATAAAAATGTTAAACAGGAAGTGTCAGCCACACAAAGTCCTGTAAATGAGAAAATTGAAACTTTATCATGGACTGAAAAATATAAACCTTCAAGTGTAAAGGATATTATAGGTAAGTTATTGCATTTTAATAAATAATTTCAAGGTTTTTAAGGGGAGTAAGGTTTTTTAATTTTTTTTTTGCCAATTTTTCAAAATACATTTTCTAAATAAAGAACATTTTAAGAATACTGTGTAAAAATTTGAGATTAATCTAAGGAAAATTAACGAAGATACGGTAGTATAAGTAACCACCTTATCCATGACTCTTATGTACGAAGCTAACTTTAAAACGCTTTTCCCACAACTCACGTTTTTAAAGTCGGTGACCATCATAATTTCAAAACTACTGCATCGATCCCTTTGCAATTTTTGCTACTATTTCTTTAAATAATTTTCGAGATAACGCTGGAGAGTTTTTTTAAGTTTTTCAATATTTCTAGTTTTAATAAAAACAAACAGGCTGATATTTTTCTTCAAAATTGCATTTTTTACTTTAAAGTGGTCCCAAAAAGTATAGGATTAAAATTTCAAAAACCCTCCCAGCGTACCTGGGGAAAACGATAATCTAACTAACAAATAAATTTTTTGATTTCACATGATCCAGTAACGAGATATGATGGTCACTGCAATTCACTTTTTCGAGACGCTTCTGGATAATCACCGTCATTGCAGTATTTTTAAAATGTTTTAACAAAAATTTTACACAATATTCTTTTTATATTATATTTTAATGATCCATTGAGTTTAATCAATTAATATTGACAGTGTTGTCAAAAAAAATAAATAAAAATTTGCCTATTTGATATGGATGGTGGAGGGGAGGATAATCATCTCAATGTTTTAAAAAGTGTGCGTCAAAAGGAGCAACTTAAGGTGGCGCCACAGTAGCCAGAGGAGATTTTTTTAACCAATGAGCATGAATTATTAGAGTGAGATACAAAATGAAAAAGGACAGATAGATACAAAATAAAAACGGAAAGAAATACCAAAATCCTCCACTGGCTACTGTGGCGCCATCCCAATTTGCTTCATTCCGCTTTTTCAACTTGTCCGCCATAAAAGATGGTTATCCTCCCCCCACCATCCAAACTTTTGAGCAAGAATTAACCTAACCCTTAAGAGGGGTCTTTTCCTAAATTAACATTTATGTGTCCTCGTCAGTATTTACTTAAAGACAACCAGAGATTTTTACTAGTTAAAATAATTTGTTTTAAATGATGTAACACAATAAAAGCCAATTTTGATTAAAAAAAAGATATTTTGACAAAAAATTCTCAGAGTTGTTGGGAGATATTTATTTACTTAAAGTTTTTCATTTATTGATAAAAAAATAAAATGTTTATTTTAGGTCAGCAAGATGCAAACAGTAACATGAATAAATTAAAAAAATGGTTACAAGACTGGTTTAAAAATCAAGATCCCGAACGCAGGAAGAAAATGAAAAAGCCTAATCCATTTAATTCATGTAGCGGAGAATATTACAAGGCAGCATTGTTAAGTGGACCTCCAGGTGTAGGTAATGATCCTGTATTATTTTTTTTTATATACAGTGTGTTTCAGAACTATGGCACCAGACTTTAAGGTGTGATTCCTTATATTATTTTATGAAAAACAGTTCCTATAAACATATGTCCAGAGTTGCTTCCTTACTGAGATACAGGGCGTTAAAATTTAATAAACCAAAAAAAGTTTTTTCTAAATATTTTTAATATGTTTAGGCCGATTTGGATAAAATTTGGTACATTTATTTAAAGTAATAAGGCGCTTATTTAGCCCTAACCAGATTGTTATTATTGGATCCAGAGGCGTCTCAGTGGGCACCGCAACTTATATCATTGAAAAAAGTACGCCACTGACTTTTGACGATTTTATATTTTTTTATAATTGGCTTAGCAATTAATAATATAACTTTTAATCTCCTGTATTTTTTTTTATATATGGCTTAGTTTTCAAGAAAATGGAAGATGGGCGCCATCTTAGGAAAAAAATTAAATGAAAAAGGGGTCTTGTGGCACATTATTTCAAAGCTCCTGACGAGATCTTTATAACCCTAGAATATAAAGTCAATATTTTCACCCACTACAAAATGGCGGTACTTTATAAATTACCCAAATACCTGATTTGAATGGCCAGACTTCCAGAACAAATAAAGTTAGATGTACTTAATGTTGAATTTTCTTTAGGCTCTTTCGAAGTTCTTTTTAATGATGATATAATATACAGGGTGCTTTTATAAATAAATATACACTTTTTGTTCTACCCTGTATAGTATCAAGATGGCGTCCATCCGCCATCTTGATTGTTGCAACTATCATTTCCATACCCAAGTTTTAAAAAGAAAAATTAAGATTGAAAAAGTTACCAGGGGGGCTATTGACATGTCCACACTGTATATTTAAAAACAAAAATGTAAAACAAGATAGAATTACTTAAAAAATGTGTAAAACATGATTAAAACAATATAATACAATTATTGAAAAAATAACTACAAAATTAAATTAAGCTACAATTAGATAACTAACTAACAAATAACAGGTACATATAGGCAGATCAAAAATATTTATATACAAATCACAAAAAGATCACAGCTACAAGTAAAGTACTAATTTATTAAGGAACCATATGATTGATCTTAGATTTAAATTGAGACAATGTGCTGTTAAAAACATCCACTCGTGAACCAAAGGTGTTCAGCACACGAAGAGCTCTATCCATCGGTGAGTGCATTCCATAGTTTGTGGTATGAGGGCGGATATGGATATAAATTAAAATTCCGAAGATTACGAGAGGGGACATTAAGTTGAACAAGTGATAGAAGGTCGGGACAGTCAATGAGACCATTAGATAGCTTAAACACAAAACAGAGATCATAAACTTGACGTCTATGCTGTAAAGTGTGTAGACTTAGCTTTCTCAGTAAATCAGAGCGGTGGTAATTCTCCATCCTTACTCCAGACTTGTATGCGGCAAACCGCAAAAATTTGTTCTGGACCCTCTCCAGCATATCAGAATGAACAGCATACTGTGGTGACCATACCACAGTAGAATATTCCAAAATTGGCCTAACCAAGGAGCAGTACAAAAGTCTGGCGGTGGCAAGTGAGAATTCAGAGCAGCTTCTATGTACAAAACCAAGCATTCTCATACCCCTAAGACTAACCTTATTAATGTGCTCCGCAAAGCTAAGATTTTCCGCAAACCAAACACCTAGATCTTTAATTTTGTTTACATAGCCCAAGCTTTTATTATCTATGACGTAAGATGTATTAAATTTCTTCGTACCCCTAAAAAACTAATATAATTACATTTCCCAATGTTAAGTAGAAGATTATTGTTCAGTGACCATTCCCATAGAGCATCCAAGTCACTCTGAAGCATCACCGCATCCCCCTGACACTCAATCCTTCTGTACATTTTTAGATCATCCCGCGAAAAGCCACGCCTTAGAATAAAAATGACTCATTACAAATATCATTATAATCACGAAAAAATCACTTGTTAATTCATGTCTTTGCATATCTTCATATTTTACCTTCTTAAATATTGCCCCATGTGTTTTAAACACCCTGTATATCCGGCCTTTATAAAATAGTGTTTAAGTTAATATTTTTTTATGTAGGGTAAAAAAACCTACTTACTATGAATAAGAAGTTATTAGAAAAGGTTTTAGTTCACTGAGTGATGTTTTTTTGTTGTTATAGGGAAAACTACTACAGCCACCTTGGTAGCAAAAGATTTAGGATTTGATATTGTCGAATTTAATGCCTCTGACACTAGAAATAAAAAGTTACTACATGAGGAGATATCACAAATGATGAATTCAAAAACGGTAGCAGGGTTTGCATCAGGTACAGGGTAAAAATGTTTGTATGTGGTGTAAATTTTCACTTGTAATAGCACTAATGCTAAATTTATTTTTGTAAATTTTTAAAGGCCACGAATATTTCGAAAATTATCCCAAGCCGCAGGCGAGGAAGAATTTTCTTAAAATATTCGTAGCCGAGAAAAAATTTCCTGGAATAATTTAGGCACATGTGGTATTGGGTAAGAAAATTTTACAGCAAGTTTGTTTTAAATAATATTCTTTTAAATTTAATGTTTGTTACTTTGACACGAGCTTAAAATTTTACCATAAAATAAATATTTTTCATTTTACCAATTGTAGTTGCAAATATTTGTAATTTTAGAGCCTATCATTGTTTACTCTTTTAAATTATATGTCACATATATTACTAAAGTTGGTAAAAATAGTTTATTTTAATTTTTTAGAACTATACCTTGCTTTCGTTCGCTACTTACTTACATATGTCTACTACTTCAGTCCTATAATATTATTTAACTAACTGTAGTTGTATAAAATTGTTATTTAGGGACTTAAAACCTTACTTAACTTTATATTATGTTACGTCTGTAATATTACAACTAGTACAAAATAACATTTTCTTTTATGATGTATGTGAATGACAGACATGACGTTAAAACAAATTCAATAATTATGTCAAAAAATGTCCACTATAATTCGCTCCAGGGTACCCCAGGCAGGAGAAAAAAATTCCGATAAATACTTGTGTTGTCATGGTAATGCAACCAAAACTACACATCTGATTGCTCAAAAAGCAGTGGTGTGGAATTTTTAAATAAATACTGCATTTTAGGTGAAAAAAACGTTAATAAAAAACGAGTACTGCTTATGGATGAAGTAGACGGAATGGCGGGAAATGAAGATCGAGGTGGAATTGCAGAGCTAATAAACTTTATAAAATCAGCTAATTTTCCCATAATATGCATGTGTAATAATAGAGACCACCAAAAAATGAGGACCTTGGTTAACCACTGTTACGGACTTAGATTTGGCAATCCTAATGTTAACCAAGTTAGGGTGAGTTTAAAAGTGGTGTTGTAACTTTTTGGGGACATAAGAGATTTATTTTTTTATTATGACATGTTAAAAATGCTTATTTTCATGTTTTTAATATACAGGGTGTCTGAAAAGGTAAGGTCATAAATAATAGGGGTAATGGAGTGAGCCAAAATAATGTTAGTACTTCATATAATAAAAGTTATTGACCTTCAAAGTTGAAACAAAAATTTTCTTTTTCTATTAAAACTTTTGAACTGTGGCTACAGTACCAATCATATTTGGACAACTAAATAACCGCATACTAGCGCTTCTTTTTATGGGTAAACAGCTGTTCAGTAAGACGGGACTATACAGGGTGAAACAATTTGTTTTTTTCATTTTTTTATGTACTTTTGACAGAGGTGAAAAATATATAAAAGTATACCTTATTTATATCGATATCTTATACAGAATTTCTTTAAATACAGGCATACCAGAATTTTGTGTGTAATAAAAAAATCCATTTATTTGTAAAAATCATTAAACTTTATACGTGCAGACTCAATAATCCGAACTAATAAAAACCAAGGCGATTCGGATTAGCGAAGCAATTCTTTTTATTGAAAATTAAGAATAAGTAACACTAAAAAATATATAAAAAAGTAAGAATATGGTATTAATTTCTAAAGTAAGTTGTAATTTTTGTTTGCTTTTCACATTTTTGATTATTCATAAACGCCATTTCTTTTAACCTTTGAAGTACAAGAATATCATTTAGTGGAATATAATTTTCTTCGGCCTATTTTAAAAACAGGTTAAAACTTTTAGCTCCTTCAGCGTTCTTAACGGTTTTGTTTTGATTATCTAATTCCAAGCCTTTATGCTCGTTAACTTCAGGTTCATCTCCAACTGCTTCTTCCAGCGGTAACAGATCTTCATCATTTTCAACCCAATTACGAACTTCCACGTTTGTTAGATTTGATTCTGCCAAAACATTAAGCATTCCAGCAACATCTAAAAATAAATTTAAATAAAAAATAACAAACAACAACAAATATTTTTATTTACCTTCCATATCTCCATCCAAAAAAGTAGATTACGGCGTAATTCGCTTAGAGGAATTAGATCTTCAGCATCATATTCAATGTCTTCATCGTTATCGGAGATAATTTTGTCCCAGCACTTCTGCAAGACTTCAGAAGAGACCTTTTCCCAAGCATTGCATAGCAGACATACTGCATCTTTTAGGTTAAGAGTTTTTAACAACGTAACAACGCTGTCTTCGTTACTTGATAAAATGTGGACTAAAAGACTTTTTCGGTAAAATAATTTTGTTAGTCTGATAGCATTTTGATCCATAGGTTGAAAGAGTGCTGTACAATTTGGTGGGAGAAGTAATGTTGTAAATCTTCCATCTTCACTAGTCATCTCTTCTACAGTTCCATGACTTGAGGCATTATCTATGATTAACAGCGCTTTTTCAGGCATTTGTGACTTCTTAAATGCCTCCTAACCTGAGATATAAATGATTGATGAAACCAATCTATAAAAATCTTTGTAGTCATCCATGCATTAGCAGATTCGTATTCAACAGGAATGTCTGCGTTTTTGAATGCCCGTGGATTTTTGCCTTTCTTATCACTAGCATTTTCAGTTTATGTGACCCATTTGCATTGCAACAAGCTAAAAATATTACCCGTTCTTTGCTTATTTTTCGACATGGTGCGGTCTTCTCTTGGGAACGAACACAGCGTTTTTTCCGTCTAACATTTTCCAGTAGAGAGCCGATTCGTCTGCATTATATATTTGAGTAGCCACAAGATTTAATTGTCTTACCTTCTCTTTAAATGTAGTCAAGAAAGGATTGGCGACACTTTGATCGTTGGATAGTTTTTCTCCGCACACTTTTAAAGCACGAAGACTATGCCTTTTTTGAAAGTTACAAATCCAGCCCCTGCTAGCTCTAAAATTATCATTTCCATATGTTTCGGTCTTGCTTTAGCAGATAAAATTTCATAGGAAATTGGGACATGCCTTGATCTTTGTCTACAAAACCATGCAACGAGTTTCCATTTCAGCATATTCAGCTTTTCGTAAATTTTTCTGAGCCCTGGGCCAGAATCACATTGACCAATAAATCTAAAAAAAATACACAATTGTACAAAAAAAACTCTAAAATTGTTTTAAAATTAATCCTACCTGTCGATTTGAGGCATTTTCTTTTTTATGTCACAGATTGTAGATCTTCCAACCCCATACTCAGCGGCCAACACTTTTCCACTTTCTCCCTTGTTAAGTCTTTCAATAATTTCACTTTTTTGTTTTATGGACAATCTCTTGTGTTTTCTGTTAGGGGACATTTTTATTTAAGCAAATATTAAAATAAAAACCCACTTATATCACGTAAAATGGCATTACAAACATACCATGTAACAAGCAAAGTATGTAAATATCACTGCTCAAAAGCAGGGAATGTGCTGCACACCTGTTTAATGTGAATCCCAGATATAAACAAAAGGGTAATTGGGGGAATCCCTGAACATCTAGTCACAATTTCTATAGGAAATAGGCCTAAAACTACAAGTTCGGATTATCGAGTACCATGAAATTCGGATTACAGAGTACCCAATGTATTGAAAATGCTTGTTCGGACTACTGAAGAATTCGGATTATCGAGTCTGCACAATACAGATAAAAACTGTTTTTAAAAATTTTGATTTTCTCAAGCAAATTTAATTTTTTATTACATACAAAATGCTTGTATGTCTTTTTATAAAAAAATGGTACAAGACATTGATTTAAATATGGTACATACCTTTTTGTAAAAAAAAAAAAAGATAAAGGAATCAAACAGTCACATTTTTCACCTTTTAAAAATGCATTCATAAAATTAAAAAAAATGTCTCACCCTGTATAATTCCGACTTACCCAACAGCCGTTTACCTATGGAAAGACGTGTTAGAATGAGCTTATTTAGTTACTCAAATATCATTGGTACTATGGTAGCTATAGGTGGTAAGAGTTCAAAAGTTATAACTGAAATAATTTTTTTATTCCAACTTTAAAGGGCAATAAGTCGCTTATGAAGCGCGATAGAACTTTTTTCTATAATGAAGTACCAACATTATTTTCGCTCACTCAATCACTCCTATCATTTATGACCTTACCTTTCCAGACACCCTGTATTTTTTAAACAACTTGGTTGTACATTTATTTTTTCTCTTTGCCCTAATTTCAAACAATGGTGTTCCTCATATTCTATTAAATTTTAAGTTGACCTTTTTCTTCTTTTAAGGGGGCAATGCTGTCGATCTGTTTCAAAGAAGGCCTTAAAATCAAACCGGATGCTCTATCGCGACTCATAATTGGAACAAGATGCGACATCCGTCAAACACTGAATCATCTGGCCATGTGGTCCGCGACAGACAAGAACATTTCCTCAGATTGCGTAGCCAAAGAATCGAAGAACTCTCAGAAGGACGTCGTCATCGGTACTTGGGACGTCATAAGAAAAGTGTTTACCAAGAGTGAGAACAAGGATATGACGTTGGCTGACAAATCGAGACTGTTCTTCTATGATTATAGTATGGGGCCTTTGTTTGTCCAGGAGAATTATCTTCGGGTAATTCCGGAATGTAAAGGGTTGGTATCATTTGGTTTTAATATACTAATTTTAGGGCGTCTTATATTATGGGGAGGATTTAAAAATGTACTTACATATACCGGGTGTCAACAAATCTATTAGACAAACCATAACGTCTAGAGTTTTACACCTATCAAAATAAGACTTGGTATAAACAAATTGTATGAGAGGAGAGGAGTTTTCACATATTTCTCACTTTTCGGTAAATTTCAATTTAACCAAAAATAGCTTCAATTTTAAATTTTAAATGAAACACCCTGTATATTTTAACATTATTGAATTCCTAGGACAATTTCAAAGTCAAAATGTGAAATTTTGAAAGTCTTCGTTTTTTTTTATCTTTGGGCAAACCACGGAGGCTAAAAGCCTAAATACTAACGTCCTGTGGATGTCTTAAGCGAAGTAAGAGGGAGTTTGTTGACACGGGACTTAAACACTTGAAGATTTGGGGGACGGAAAGACCTTCGCGGGCAGCAGGTTCCACATTCTGGAAACTCTAGGGATAAAAGAGCAAACAAAGTGGGAAGTTCGGGGCCTGTCCAATTGTTGGGAACCGTGAGTGGAGGAACTATACTGGACAATTCTTTAGAGCAGAAGCCATGAAAGTACCTATAAAAAAGCGATAAATCCCCCACAGCCCAACGATGGGCAAGAGAGGGAAGCCTTTCTGTAAGTGAAGGATCATTAATAAGACGAATAGTTCTTTGAATGGAATCAACAATGCTTAGGGTTGTGGGGGACGCCATGCCCCAGATATGAGAACAATATTCCAAGGGAGGTCGAATTTGGGACAAATATAAAGTGTATAAATTAGAAGGGGAAAAATACTTTTTGCTCGAAAGAGAAATCCAAGCTTTTGTGAAGCTGCCGTGGCTATAGATATAATGTGTTTATGCCAGTTAAGGTTACTTTGAAATGTGACGCCCACAAGATTGAAGGTGTCTTGGCTCTGTAAAACTTGGCCGCTCATAAGTAGAGGATAAGTATTTGATGATTTTTTCGCGACATGGAACATGATTATGTTTTGGATGCATTAAAATCGACGAGATTTTTGGCGTCTTAATCCAATATTAAATTGAGGTCCTGCAAAAGAGATATCTGCATCGCTCTGCGTTTGTTTCCCAAATCAGGTTTAGTGATGGGTTTAGGAACCTGAAAACTGGAGTGAAGGGTACTATCGTCGGCGAAACTATGAATGGAATTAGTTGTGGACGAGAGGAGGTCGTTGATGTGAAGAAGAAACAATGTTGGTGCCAGAACTGAGCCCTGAGGCACTCCAGCATTTAGTTGGTGAAAGCTTGAAAAATGGCCGTCCACAATAACTGATATACATCAATCAGATAGATAACTAGAGAGCCAAGTACAGAGTTTGGTTGAAAGACCATAGGAGGGAAGTTTATTAAGAAGTGCGGCATACCAGACCTGGCCAAAAGCTTTGGAAATATCAAGAGCAACGATCTGGGACTCACCTAGAAACTCAATGTCCACTTGATTCTTTATCTAGGTCTTTATTTTTAATCCGATAGCAAATAAAGTGGTATCGTTAGATTCGTCACGATTCTTTTTCAAAAAAGTGCTTGTTTAAAAAGGCTTGCCATTTAAAAAATAATGGTTAGACACGAAAATGTCAATTTGTCAACTTGTTTAATTCCTATCTTTTATGCTAGTCACTAAAACTATGCCCATGTATTTTTCTGACATCTTTTGGGGTCCTTGGATTAATATGGCCACCTAGATGCCATGTTAAAAATGGCTTCAAAAAATCAGGTGAGTGTAAAAACATTTTAGGATGTCAAATTTTGATTTAGAATTATCTTAGGGATCACAAAATGTTAAAATATACAGGGTGTTCCATTTAAAAATTCCAAATTCTAGCCATTTCCAGTAACATCGAAGAACTAAAAAGTGAAAAATATGCAAAAACTATCTCATTTTGATATGTCTAATAGTCTAAGAGTTATGGCTCGTCTAATAAATTCGTCGACACCCGGTATAGTGGATTTATAAAAAGAACCGCTACTCGTCAGAATCAGTTTCTTTATGTTAGCAACATATTTGTTTACATACATCAAAATATCTTTAAAACCGCTAAAACTACTTGCACAAAAACATTGCCAGATTTTCCGGTTTGTTCTACCTGTATTTTTTGTTTGTTTTTTAAATGAAATGTCCTTGAATTCAATTTTAACTAATTGCTGAGATATGGCAACACCACATGTTTAATAGAACATGATGCTTAAATACACTTACAACCACTTAAGCTGAATTTACAAACTTTGGTAAGGAGCCTTCCATTAAAAGAAAAAAAAACGAAAAAATTAGGTGTAGAACAACATTGTGAAACCTGGCAACAGTACTGATTTCACTGTTTTGTTCAACATGTACCAAACTTCTCAGCAAGAAAGAAAGCTGTGGCAGCGGTGCTAACAAATTTATAAAATGGTTATGGTCGTTTATTTTAGAGGAAAAAAAAATATTTACATTATCTCATATTTTAGACCAATGGAAGAAGAAAGCCTCACCCGCGCTTACCTAACGGCCGATTCCCTCAGCATGAGTGACCTAATTGAATCGAAAATTCGCAGCACAAACAACTGGTCATTGCTTGAAAGTCAAGCCTACTATTCTACAGTATTTCCAAGCTACTACATGTCCGGTAAAATGGCCAAATCCATTCAGTTCCCTACATGGTTTGGAATAAATTCTAGAAGAAATAAAAGTTTGAGGATGGTCAGTGAATTGTATTCACATGCCAGAACTAGGTGAGTTTATTAAAAAGAATAGATAGTAGGTGATATGTTACTCTGTTGGATTCCCACTCTTTCCACCTTTGGTTCCTCCCACTTTCTGTTGACCCCTCCCACTTTTTGTTGGCCCCTTCCACTTGGCTTTTCCCTAACCAATAGAATCAAATGTGGTTTATTTTTAACCAATGAGGTCCGACCAATAAAAGAATCTGTGGTCCACAAAGTAACCACTAATTGTTGCTGTGAAACGCTAAGCTAATTCACGTCGTTGGACATTCATTAACTAACTACTGTTTTCAGAATATCCGGAGACAAAAACTCGATGCTTATGGATTACGCTGAATATTTAAGAGACATCCTTGTAACACCGCTTAAAGATAAAGGAACCGCAGGTGTAGAAGAGACCTTAGAAGTAATGAAATCCTATAGCTTACTGAGGGATGATATGTTGAATTTGTGTGAGCTCTTGAATCGTTTTCTCAACCCTAATGTATATGAAAATATAAGTGTAAATGTAAGTAATAAGTTAGGTATAGAAGGAACAGTTTAAAAATGTAAATTCGGTGCTCTTTGATAAGAAAAAAAAATCACAAAAAAGTTTAAAGCAAATAAATCGGCATGCTTGACTTCGCGGCCGCCTTTGCTATATTTCTTTTATGATATGCCGGTTGATGCAGTTGGTCATCGCACTATGGGATAGAAATTAATTTTTTGGTAAAAATTCTGAAACTTACCATTCTAACTTAAAATGGGGTGCTTTTTACTGGAAAAATATTATAAATTATTACAAATGCTTTTTGGAAACCTAAAACTTATTATATGTTATTATAAATTTACACCCCCTTAACATTATTATTTTTTATTGTACAAAATAAACTAAAATGTCAGCTTGTTTGGTTAATTCGGTAGTATTCTAATCAGTAATCCGATGATTATTATCTCATATGATATACAGGGTACGACAATAGGTATGATTTATTTAAATGGAATACCCTAAATATTTTATCACCACCAAAAAATCTATTAAAATGCTTTTAAAAATACTACATTTGATGTGTCTATCTCAATTAGTTTCGGAAATATGACCATCCAAATCTGAAAAATAATTTTAAATTATTTTTTAAAGTATAAAATAAATAAAAACACTGTTTTGTTAAGTAGATTCTGTAGAATCCATATCTTTCATTAGAATGCTTTTATCTTTTAGGATATACAGTGTAGGACAAAACATATTAAATTTTAAAATGGAAAACCTTATAAATTATAAAAAATCTTGTATCTGTCCTTACACTCAGAAGTAGCAAAAAGTAGGAAGGCAATTGTAAGTACAAAAACTGATAAAGAAAAAGGTAAAAAAATCTTTGACACAAGTAGCGAGACTACATCGGAAAAACAACAATAGCTCTTATTATTTAAACTCTTTTACTTTTTTAGTAGACAAGGCTAATAATAAACTAAGTCGATTAAATGTTGTATATTTATGTTTACTTAAAATACATTTTCAAGTTTCTTATTACCCCAATAGAAGTCGTCATATCTCTTTATAATTTTGCGTACATGTAGTTTGGAGTATCTACTTTGAAATATACAGCATGAGCCATTAAAATTTCGAAGTTGCTTTTTGGCCAAAAAATGGATTTCTATCCCATAGTGTATCGGCGCGTCGCTGTAAAGGATAGCAGCGCCTTTGTATAAAGTAGTCCGATTGCAAGCGGCCTTTTTTTTGTATTATTTTCAAAGGGTACCGAATTTGCACTTTTAAAATGTTCTTACTATATATTATAACTCATATACAGAGTAATTTAAAAGCTGTTTTTTCGATACTTTTTAGTAAACAGAATTTTATATTCATTTTTGGTAACAACAGAATTAAATAGTCATCGGGTTATTTTATTTAATATACAAGGTGTTACGGAATGTTGTTAAGAAAATTGAAGGGCATATTCTTCATCTGAAAATGTGACAAGACCATATAAACATGACTTGGGAAATGATCAGTTTTATGGATACCGGGTTTTTCAATTTTTTTCCTTTACTGCTGTATATTACACATTTTTAAAACCTGTTGAAATATTAACATGAGTTTTAGGGTGCTACCATTTAACTATTTATATTTGTCATATTATAATTGTATTTTTAATTATTTTATAGGTAAAAGTGGCTTTGACAAAATTATATAACAAAAAGATGGTACTCAGTTTTGCGCCACCCATAGCATCAAAGAAAAAGGGCGCGAAAGGTGGCGGTGACGAAGAACTCCCGGTCGAGGAAGAGGAGGAGAATTCTGATGAAGAAGAAACTGAGGATAATGTAACGGATGATGCCTTGATTAAAGTAAGTCTACAGAGTTATTTAAAGAAAGTGAAACACTTTTTATACTGATGGTAATATAGGCTTTGCAAAAAATACTTAATACAATTTTTTTGGTTTATTAGAAAGATTTAGAGCATAGGTATTTATCAATAGATTTAGCATTGGCATTGCCCCGGTTTGTTTTAGTCTAGGACAAAGATGGCGAACCTTTACATATCAACATGCCATTTTTCTATGAGGTCCCCCGCCGTTTTGATGATTTTTGGTAAACGGGGGTTTTGGGTCGCTGATTACTAATCTAAAAGAATTTTTAGTCGGCAACAATTCGTTTTTGAGATATTTATCATCAGACTTGATAACCAAAACTAACTTAAATTCACTGTTTTCGACTTCTTTCTGCAAATAATTCTTGATTTAAAGCTGAATTTGCACTTAAAATTTCATTTCCACTTCCTAAAAACCTATTTTTCCATTTATTTTACCTCTTTTTCCATAAAATTGTAAAGCTTCACTTTTAATTGCAGTAGCCTTGGCGGCGCCAAGGCTACTGCGATTGAAATGATTAAAAGTGAAGCTTTACAATTTTATGGAGAAATTGGGTAAAATAAATAAAAAAATGGGGTTTTTAGAGGTGGAAATCAATCAAGAATTGTTTATAAAAGAAGGGGTTAATATTGAATTTAGGTTTGTTTTGGTTATCAAGTCTGATGATGAATATCTCAAAAACGAAACGTTGCCGACTAAAAATTCTTTCAGATTCGTAATCAGCGACCCAAAAATGTCCCTTGAGCCAAAAATCATCAAAATCGGCGTGATGTCCGATAAGTAAAGAATTACCGCCATTACTAATCTACTATAACAAATATCTTTAAATTTCCAAATTTGTTGGAAATATATCGTTGCTTTTTCATTTAACATGTCCGTCCAGATAATATCTGAAAAAGAAATGTTTTCTTCTGTAGGTGTTAAAAGATTCAACGAAAAAATGTTCAGAAATCTTTAGTCAACGCCTTTTTTTGGTTTCTAGGTTAAAACTAAAGCTGCTGCTAAAGCAGGGAGCAGTAAAACATCTAACTCCAAATCAAAAGGGAAAACTAGTAGTGAATCTCAAGGAAAAGGAAAAGCCAGTGATGGTAAAACCAGCAAAGGAAAAGGAAAAAAATAATTTTTGAAATATATAATTTAACAAGTTTATCCCCAAAAAATTTACATGAAACATTGTTATGCTTTATTTTATTTAAACTGATTTTAAACAGTGATTTAGTGTATTATTTGTTTATCTGTTTATTGTTTACTATGATTAATTATACAATAAGACAACTTTTTTTATATATTCTTTTGTTTTATTTTAATAATTATTTATATTAAGAATATTTAATTAATTAATATATTAAGGGAAAAAATTATAATAATAAAGGTGTGGAGAAAAAGGTATATGAAGAGGTCAAAAAATAGATATAAATCATAGATTGTGATACACCATTACATTTCCCTTAAAAAGTTCCAACGAATCCACGGCATTTAGTTTCATCGTTCCATATGAAGAAAGAAAGTTGATGATGGTTTCTCAAAGACGAAACGTCGCATTCAAGATCTGCAACAGTTATCTCGAAGAGCTCAAGAAGTTGCCATAATAAAGTGCTTTTCGTTTTTTGATAGAATTTTTAATATTGTTAGAAATAATTTAAATCAAATCACACATTTATGTTTTTTTTTCCAGATATTTTCCATAGTTTTTTTATTTTTAATTTTAAAACGGTAGGTACATTGCATTGTTTACTTATAGAATACACACCGATTTTAAAGATTTTTATTTTTTTAAGCGCTGATAATGAATGAGAAAAAAATTTAGTGGGCAACGGTTTTTGTTTCTTATTTATTTGGTTTATTCATTTTTCCGATTAAATTGCTAGGCAGCATAATACAACAAATACAAAAGGTAGGATCTTGCGCATGACGTTTATCACGTGACCACCGTCTTTGACGTAGTAATGTGACAAAATTTGTAGTCAAAGTTAAAACCATACGTTTGTTTTTGTGTTTTTAACAGTTTATTTGCGGTTTTACTTTGCTTTTTGGCAGTTTTGTGACTTTAAAACTAGTTAGATATAAGATAATTTGTTTTTAAGTGCTTTAAACAGTGGTTTATTACGTAAGTTCCCTTTATGCTCTTATTAACATTTTAAGCTAGTTAACATTTAAAATTAATTTTTAGATAAGTAGTTATATTATTCTAAAAATATATTTTTCTTTATTTGTCCTCATATAGTATAGTTGAGCAGTATTCACAAACATTGCAGGCTTTCTTAGTACTTAAATTTAAATATTGCTCCGAAAAATGTCACATTATTACGTCATGCGCAAAGCGAACCAATTAGGAATCGCTGTTGATCCTACCTTTGTAATCTTTGTATCATGGCTAAGCATTACTTTTTATCATGTTAATCGCAGCAGTTTGTGTAAAATAAAAAAAATAGATTTTTAAATAGTGTTTATACAATATTGCCCACCAATTTAGGTTTAAAACAAGAATTAAGTGCAAAAAGAAGGGGGAATATTGCATAGACATTTAATGGCAAACGTTTGGCCATCTACGTGTCTCTTACGAATTCTAAAATTCATTCAAATGGTCATCACTGTCACGAATTTGGGACAGCCTGTACATCCTTAAAAAGAACTGCCAGCCTAATGTCTATTCTGTCAAATTTTAGACAATGTCAGTTGCTTATTTATGTTTTTTTCTTCAATTTCCAATTTTGTCCGAATGTAATGTTTGAATTTTTGTATTTTGAGGGAAAATTTTTCGGATTTTATTTATATGAAAACAGATACGAAAAATTATTTAAACAACTTCCAGTCTTATGGAGTGCCGCACAGTCTCTTTTGCGTGCTATGAAAGTGGGATATCCGGGAGTATCTTGGAAGGAACAGATGAGATCTTTGGAAGCAGAACTAAATGCGATAGTAAGAGCGGGTTCCCATGATGAATTTGTCAGGGTAATTTTAGATGGTGTCCCACAAGAAGCCAAGGAACGAGGTAAAAAAATAATATGCACTTTTTACCCTTTTACATGGTGTTTCCTAACCATGTATAAAAAAATTAAGTACGTATTCTTGAGCTAATTTTATGCAGAAAAGTTCATATGTATAGACATTTACTGAAAAATGCTTACAGAGGAAACTACGGCTCTTTAAATGTGGTGCTCGGAGGAAGATTGAAGAAAAATATACATGATGTTCCATTTAAAATAACAGAGTTGCCCTATATAGGAAAATTGGTCATTTTGTTTTTGTGTTAACGGAAAAGTCACAACCAAATGGCAAAGATATACAGGCTGTTACAAATTTCAGGAACACCATTAGGATCTCGGAAAGGGTAAGAGATACAGGATTGGTTAAATTGGGGAAAAGTTGCGCATTTTTATGCTTAACAATATTCCGTTTTAAAAATTTTAAAATTTGGAGCCGTTCCGGAATTTTTCGGCAAAAACTGAAATTTTGCGGAAGAGTTTTTATTTTTTTCTTGGTTTATTTGGAGGAGTATTTTAAAACTAGCAACACATTAACATTACCACTTTTTTTTCTATAAAATTATGTCACTGAATTTAAGATCCGGCGTTTCGACTTTACGCCACCATCATCAACTTTGTTTTTTTAATGGGCGGAATATTTGGTTCTAAACTTAGTAAACTGATAATTTAATTCTAAAACAAACATATATCACAAAGAAGGGGCGATTAAAACTTTTAGACTCAAATCAGGCGGGAGGTGGAAAGACAGATCGTATGGTCATGCGGCGGTACTTAGGGAGGTGGGAGGAAATGATATCTCACGGCCTGAGGGCTCCGATGTCATACGGAGAATCTACCACTTCCACAGAAATTATAAAACAAAGATCCTGGACAGAAATGAATGGACGGATCATATGAAAGACATTCTCACTCCTTAAGGACTTGTCTGGTACACAGATGGGGCTAAAAATAGGAGTGGAACTGGAGCTGGTGTGTGAAGTGAAAATCCAAGGATGGAGCTAGCCTTCGCCCTTAGAGATCACTCAACAGTAGTTCAAACAGAGGTGTATGCAATCTGGGCTTGTGCCAGATGGATGTTGGACAAGCAATACAGAATTAGAACAAAAATCGCGTTAGAAAAACCATTTAAAATTAAACAAAATTTAACACAAATTGAACAAAAAGCATTACAATCATTAAAAAGAGACAATTCCATAAAAATTCTTCCTGCAGATAAAGGAAATGCAACAGTAATAATAGATTGTAATACATATGACGATTGATTATTGTTTGATTATTGTTTATTGATTAATTATTAACTACAATTTTTTACAAATATAAAAAATTTTAAACTTAACAAAAATGCATTTTTAATTTAGTTAATGACACCTAGATGCTTGTTGCACCTGTATGTGTCAGACTACCTATCCTAAATATATTTAATTCTTGTGTTGTATGAACAATATTCAAAATAATCCTAAATTAAAATAATTAACTAAATAAATAAATAAATAAATAAATTCTCTGATCCTAGCAAGTTTCTTTAGAGTCTTGTTGCGTTTTTACTTAATTTACAGCATAGTTTTTACAAAGGTATTATAATTATCAAAAATATATTTTCTACAATGTTTGCTAAAAATCTTATGATTTGAAATGTCTCTTATTCTAAGTGGCAGCAGGTTATAGAATTTCGGTGCTAAATAGTTAATAAATTTTAAAGAAACTGTTTTTTACAATCCGGAATTACAATATGTTTATTTATATTGTTTCTTGTTTGGTGCCTATGATTAACAAATTTTTTAATATCTCTTTTTATGTACATACATGGATGCAGCATGCATATACAACGAGTATACATTACAAATTTCCCTATTATATAATAAACTAGTTGAATAGAGTCTATTTTTTTTAATATTATTTTCAGTATGTAGTTTTGTACAATCGACGATAAAATAATGTCTCTTTTAAATGATGGTAATTACACAAAAATAAACAATGACCCTACTGAATGTATTGAACGACAAATTTATAATATGTTAAAGAAACATAAAAACTTTTTTACAGATAATGAAAGATTTAAACTGACACCTCACAACAGTAAAACACCACATTTTTACGGAGTACCAAAAATACATAAACCCAATATACCTTTACGTCCTATAGTAAGTTGTATAAACTCACCTACACATCCATTAGCAAAATTTTTACTTACCATTTTAGATCCTTTGGTAAACAACACTGATACATACATTAAAAATTCTAAACATTTCTTAGAGAAATTATCAAACATAGATATTGATCCAAATAATACACTGGTAAGTTTTGATGTTGTTAGTTTATTCACAAATGTCCCAGTGAATAAAACATTAAATATTGTTAGAAATAAATTAGAAAATGATGTCCATCTTGGCGAAAGAACAAAATTAAGCATAAACACTATTCTTGAGCTTTTAACTTTTTGTGTCAAAACAACATATTTTCAATATAACACTGATTTTTATAAACAAACCTCTGGCATGGCTATGGGTTCACCTTTATCACCTTTATTAAGTAATATTTTTATGGAAAATTTTGAATCAAATTTTGTAGAAAATTATCAATATAAACCTTTAGTTTGGTGGAGATATATAGATGACATTTTTTCTATATACCAACATGACGAACACTGTTTAAATAATTTTTTAACACACATTAATACACAAGAACCAACAATTAAGTTTACGTTAGAAAAAGAAAACAACTCACAACTACCATTTCTTGACATTTTAATAAAAAAGATTTAAACAATTTTGAAACAAAAATCTACAGAAAACCTACACATACAAATAGATACTTAAATTTTAACTCAAATCACCCAATAATGGTTAAAAGGGAGTTGTAAAAAGTCTATTTGATAGAATTAAAGTCATTTGTTCTAATCAAAATATAAATATTGAAAAAGATTATTTAAAAAATATTTTAATTCAAAATAATTATCCTCTTGATTTTATAAATAATTGTTTCCTTGAATTTGAAACTCCAGTTATAAGACAAAATCAAAATAGACCTATTACAAATTTATTTTTACCATACATTCCCGGACTATCAAATAAAATTCAACGAATAGGGCATAAATTTAATATTCGCACAATCTTTAAAACACAAAACACAATCAGATCTCAATTAACAAAAACAAAACCATACAACTTAAATGAAAATACAAAAAATGTCATTTATAAAATACCTTGCGAATGCAATAAGTTTTATATAGGTGAAACTTGTAGACCATTAGCCAAACGCATAAAAGAACACAGATCATACATTAAAAACACAGAATTTCATAAATCAAAAATCTGCCAACACGCATTTGATAACAATCATAGAATAAACTGGGATGCTTCGAGCATTTTAGCAAAGGAAACTTGTTCTAAAAAACGCAAAATCAAAGAAAGTGCGTATATATTATTAAATAAAGATAATTGTGTAGCATCAATTTCAGTTAATTTAAATAACACTTGGTTGCCTTTGCTTGATACTGAAGTATCTTCAGGAAGACTAAAAATTAACTAACCATTCACCTTTTTTAAAATAAACAATCAATACACCAGCAACCAGTTATCTATGTCACCATGACACTATAACCAAATAAACATGTTTTGACATTTAATGTCAAAATTTTCAGAATATCCGAGAAAAAACATAAAAAATTTGAATTTTAAAGCCTGAATAATAGTAAGTTTTCATTTTTATTATTTTATTGTTGTTTGTCTTGACAACGGTGGCAGATTTGCCACCGAAACGTCGATTTTTAATTATCTTTTTACTTGTTTAAATTTTTTTGGTTTTTTAGTAATTTTAATTTAATTTTGGCGTGTACCCAAAGAAGTACCATCCATTAAGCAATACAGAGGCAAACACCTATATATAGTGACTCAAGAACCGCCCTACAACTACTGAATAGGGTAACAATCGAGTCTAAGCTAGTTAAAGACTGTATAGAGACTCTCAATACATTAGCAGAGTCCAATACGGTCAACCTGGTATGGGTACCAGGACACACTGGAATCAAAGGAAATGAGGCAGCGGATAGACTGGCGGTAGCGGGTAGCAATAACCCAAACCTGGCAGTACCCTGCCCCCGGGCATGTCCGGTGGGGTCCTCAAGCGCTGGGCCAAGGATTGGACCAAAAGAAAGTTTGAGGAACTGTGGCCATCGGAGACAAAGATAATGCATACCAGGGCAATGCTTAAGGGTCCCTCTCAGGACCTTGCATCCAGATTACTAGGCATGAGTAGAACTCGTACTAGTACTATTACAGGCCTGGTATCTGGACACTGGTATACTAAAAAGCACCTAGCCAGATTGGGTCTGGTAGCAGATTACATCTGCAGGTGGTGCGGAAATGGGGATGACACCCCTTTTCACGTGATTAGGGAATCTAGGGCTCTAGAGGGTCCACGAGAGGACATATTTGGAACCTACAAAATTGAATCCGAGTCACTAAACCTCGCAGGACTGGACCTAGGACCAATGCTACAGTTGGCACATAGCACCGACCTGGACAAAGTACCGACATTCTAAAGGATATCCCCCGATAAATGGGATCTGCGTACAATGGCCAGCGCTGGCTGAGTGCGCAGCAAATATCTTAAAAAAACGATATATAACACTTTACGTTTGTGCGACGTTTCGAACCGAAAAACCATCATCATTCGCCATTTGCTTTTATAAATAACGATTTTACCCCAAACGTTCGGGGAAATTTCCATTTGCAGGTAAGTATACATCCATTTTTTATAACAGGCTACGATAAAGTTGATAGAGGCGTGTGATTAAATTAAATGCTTATTTTATTACGTGTAAGTAAATGTATGTAAATTACCTTAATCTTGTAGCTTCTTAGTTAAATTATGAATAAATAAATTATTACAATAAATATAAATGAGAAGTAATAAAAATAAATGGATGCATACTTACTTTTAAATGGAAATTTCCGAAATCGTTTGGAATAAAAACGTAATTTTTAATGGAAAAAATAGTGAATGATGGTTATTTGGTTCGAAACGTCGCGTAAATGTAAAGTATGATATATTTTAAGTATTTAGAATTAAAATACGGGTGAATTAAGTTTCAAACCAAATATTTTGCCCATTTAAAAAAACAAAGTTGATGATGGTGGCTCTAAGACGAAACGTCGGATTTTAAATTTAGTGACATAATTTTATAGAACAGAAAAAGTGGCAATGGTAATGTTTCGTTAGTTTTAAAATATCTCTTCAAATAAACCGAGAAAACAATAAAAACTAATTCGCAAAATTTCGGTTTTTGCCGGATAATTCCGGAACGGCTGCAAATTTTAAAATATTTAAAAGGGAATAATTTTAAGCATAAAAATTCGCAACTTTGCTTTAATTTAACCAACCTAGTATTTTTTACCGTTTTCGAGATCCTCATGGTGTTCCTAGAATTTGTAACAGCCTGTATAAAAAAAATTTTCGAAAAATTTATGGTTATTTGCGAAAACCGCATCTTGATACTTTTATTTAAGTTGAAATAGGTCCTTCGATAATGCAGATGATGTAAAAAAATCTTTTATTGGTTATAGGTGTTTTTCCTGAAGATGCACTTAAAGAACGTTTTTCGCAAGTCGAAAAAATTGCCAGAACTGTAGACCTAATTCCAGCCGAGGGTGCATCCCTATCAGTCCATATCCTTTCCTATATACAATCTTTGCTGTTAATAAAATCAACAAGTTCGATCTCTCAAGCTGAACTTAACAACGAAAAAGTAGATTTCAGCAAATTAAGTACCGATGATATTTTGCGAAGAGCAAAGTACTGGATTGATAAGGACGACTTCACTCAAGCCCTAAAATACATGAACTTACTTAAAGGAGCGCCGAGGTGTGTAGCAAGACAGTGGATGAATGAAACAAGAATATTGCTGGAAACACAACAAGCGGCTAATATTTTAATGGCACATGCGGCATCTAGCGGGTTAATGTATTTATAAGTAAAATAAATAAGTGTGAGATTCGATTGGTTTTTGTAGGCAAATTTTATTTTCAATCTGTCTGCGGAATGTGAACCGGATACTTACTAGCGCGCTGTAACTGTTGCAGTTACTGTAACCAAAAGTAAGGGTGTCTACGTGGCTCGCGAGCCAAACCGCAAACGGCGTGTTTGTCATCAGGGTTGGATGGGACGACCTGGCAACCGGGCAAATGCCCGGTGGGCCGGTATAATGTGGGGCCGGTCGGGCCGCAGGCCCAACTTATCTATTTCAGATTAAGAGCGTACATCCAATTCAGCCAAGGAAATTTCAAAAATAGTACAGAATGGTTCAAAATAGTACAGATCGGGCTGACGTTTAGTACGATCGATTACCCATTATTAATTAACAATATCGACTATCAATCAATCAACGATATTAGAATTCAGCCGATAAAAACTGCGTTGAAATCCTTTTCTGGATAGATGATATTTAAGAAACTAGCGCTTTTTTAATATATTTTTTTTTATAAAATTGTTAGTTAATGGATTAATCTAGACATCTGTAGAATTAATTTTTTGAAATGTTAATTCTAAACAGCTAAAATATAGCCTTGAAAATTACCTTAATTTTCTGAATGTTTGGGCATTGTTTTTTATATGATTTTAGATTTTAGGCCTAATAAAAAAAAATAAAACTACAGAAGTCTAGTTTTGTCCTTTCTGAACAGATATTTCAAAACCCCATATCAAAAAACCTTTTAGATTCTTAGATCTCATCTATCCAGAAAAGCCTTTTTTGGCCATTTTTCGCAGGTGTATGAAGCCTCTTAATAATATTTATTTTTAAATATTTGACAAACTTTTTAAGACATTAAACAATAAAATTTAAAAAAATCTTTATGTCGGGTCCAGACCTGGCTTCTGCGTTACTCGTTGGCTTGTGTATTATAACAGAATATACGCGACAGTTGGCATTATTGCTATTCGAGTATTTCGAGCTGCCGAGCGGGACTTCCCCAATATATGAATTTGTATTCGTTTCGTTAGCGTTAGACTGGCAACTAAAATAATCATAAGTAATTTACTATTGGATACGTTTGCTTTGCAGCATTTTTTTCTAGTATTTGCTATAATAGTCGTTTAAAAAATCAAGTAAGCTTCGTGTATGTGTTGCGTTTTATAGTTTTTGTTTAATTATTTAAAATGGAAGAAAAAATTAAGAGTAAGAGAGCAAAGGGAGGCGCCGAAAAGGAGCGAGATAGGAAAAAAAGCGATTACTGGATGAGGGAGAAAAGTGTAAGAAAATAGACGAACTATTTTTAAATACGACCAAACGAAAACTTGACGATAACAGTCCCATAATTACTGATAAAATAATTGAAACTTCGACGAAAGACCCGTGTGATCAAACTGATTTGCTTGATCAACACCCGCAAGGTAGGTTGATACATATAACTAACTCTATATATTTGTGGCGGATTCATTTTTTTCAAATGTGTTTTTTTTTTGTTTTTCGCCACAAGTAAGAAAAATTACTATAATTAAAAATCACTGCGTTAATCTACAAAAAAACGTTTTTGTCAGTGGTCCTTAAAAACAAAAAATAATATTGCCATTCTAATACAAACAAAAAAAATTAAAATATTATAATGATGAAATTTGAAAGTACAATTCTGCTAAAAAAAGTGGGACATTAGAAGCTCGTAGATAGGAAGGTAGGCAATATTTTAATATTATTTTTTGGTTAAAGACCACTGACAAGCAGAGCTTTTTAGATTTTAACGCAATGGTGCTTAATAACTATAATTTTCCTTATTTTGTGGTGAAAACCCCAAAAAAAAACAGATTTGAAATAACAATATATCACGCCAGTTTAATTATATAAATGTATATAGAAAATTTGTCAGTAAACTATTGAAATTTATATATCACAATTGCGTTTTCTTATTGAACAATTTTCTTTATTCTCCCTGACCTTAAAAACAACTTCCCCTGTTTTGAGGTTTTGCTTGAAATTAGATTTTTGAAATTTTTAGGTAATAAAAGTCAAGGTTTAGACACCTCTATTGATTATCAACCTGGCTACATCTCAGGATCGAATTTAGAAAAGACAAATTTAACTGGACATTCTTCAACCATGAGCAAGTTTTTAGATAATGACAAACATTCTTATATTAATCTTGCGGCAGACAGCTTAAATGAACCGAGATACCATGAGCAATATGTGAGTTATGCAGATTTTTTGGCCGACCATCTCGACAGGAACTCAAAGAGTTTTTTACCTATCACCCACAAATTCCGACTGATCAAAGCGCAGTGGATTTTGATATTAACAAAGTATTTTTAAGATCAAATCAGCAACAAACTCGTGGATTGTGGCTGTCTTACAGTTCCACAAAAAAGAAATTATACTGTATCAAGAAGCTTATCCGATGTTGTCACTAGCTTATCAATATATTCTTACAATACCAATATCTCAAGTTAGTTGCGAAAGATCATTTTCAGTGCTAAAATACATAAAAATCGGCTAAGAAATCGGTTATCCGATGACCTATTGGACGCATTTATGTTAATGAATGTTGAAAAATCGGTATTGAGCCAAATTGAAATTGAGGAGATCATAAATAAAATTGCAGCATCGAGTTCATTATTGAAAAAATCATTAAGCTATGAATAATAACTAGCGTACCTACTGTTATATATTAAAATTTTGTACGATTTTTACTTTATTTAATTTGTCATTATTTGTGAAACATATAATATTAATAATATTAAAATATTAAAAATAGGTGGCTTCGTTTTCTTTACTGTGAAATTTTTGTGTCCAAATGAGGGCCGAATAAAAAAATATTGCCAGGGCCGGTTTGTTCGAGCCCATCCAACCCTGTTTGTCATTCACAGCGAGTGGACAATATCTACGTACTTTCATAATTTTACATAAGACCCCTTAAAAAAGCTCATTATCGCACCTATATGGCAACGATTGATAAATAAAGGGTGTCCCAATAGGAACGCACATTTTGAATTGCACGGCATTTCTTTTTATCGCAGTAGGCCAAAAAAACAAATGATAAGAATAATGTAAACAGTTTGCGATTAGTAGCCATGGAACGATATACGGTCGAACAACGAATTATTATTGTTAAAACACACTACAAATATGGATAATGTTTTACGGAAACAGTTAGTAAATTGCGTGGCATTTTCGGTCGACACAATGCGCCAAATCACACAACCGTTCAAAGATTAGTTAACAAATTTGAGCAAAATGGTTCTGCCGTGGACCTAAAAACACCAGTGCGTCACCGTACTAGTTGCTCTGTTGAAAACATTGCCGCAGTGCGTGAAAGTGTTGGCGAGAATCCGGGAACATCTATCCGCCATCGTGCCACAGCAGTTGCACATTACAAAGAGCACTATCCATCGAATTCTCACAAAAGGTCTGTATTTCCATGCTTATAAGATTCAATTAACTCAAAAGAATTGAAACCATGGGACCATGCGGCACGCCGTACATTTTCTTCTTGGATATTTCAAAAATAACAAATGGACGTCGATTTTTGTAAGATAATTCTGTTTACCGATGAGGTACACTTTTACCTTAATGGCTTTGTTAATAAGCAAAATTGCCGGATTTGGGGCGAAGAAAATGCATCCATTAAGAGTAACTGTTTGGTGCGGACTTTGGGCAGTTTTTTTATCTTTGGACAATCCACGAAGGCTAAAAGCCTAAATACTAACGTACCGTGGGTGTCTTAAGCAGGGTAAGAGGAAGTTTGTTGAGGGACTTAAAAACTTTAATATTTGGGGGAAGGAAAGACCTCCGCTGGCAGTAGGTTCCACAGTCTAGAAACTCTAGGGATAAAAGAACAAACGAAATGGGAAGTTCGGGGCCTGTCCAATTGGACCGTATAGGGATGCATACGTGCGGCACCACGAGTTTCTCTGCTAGGAGCCTCAAGAGGAGGGACTATACTGGATAATTCGTCGGAGCAGAAGCCGTAAAAGTATCTATGGAAGAGCGATAGATCTGCCACAGCTCGACGATGGGCAAGAGAAGGAAGTCTTTGAGTAAGTAAAGGATAATTAATAAGACGAACAGCCCTTCTTTGAATGGCATCAAGTTGGAGTAATTGGACCGTACTTCTTCGAGAAGGAGGCAGAAAATGCAGTTACTGTGAACAGCGAACGCTATCGTAACATGCTCACTGAATTTTTATGGCCCCCAATTGAATGGTATGGATACGGAAGCTATGTGGTACCAATAGGATGGGGCGACATGTCACACTAAACGCGAAGCTATTCAGTTGCTGCAAGAAAAGTTTCCCGGTCGTGTCATTTCACTGAATGGAGACCAGAACTGGGCAGCAAGATCGTGCGATTTAACGCCTTGTGATTTCTTTCTTTGGGGTTTTTTAAAATATCACGTATACGCTAATAACCCAACAACAATTTCACATTTAAAGAATGAAATTAGACGTATTATTAGGGAAATTGAGCCACAAATTGTGTAAAAATGTTATTGAAAATTTCTTAAAACGAATAAGAGCCTGTCACCTAAGTCGAGGCGGCCATGCATTTGCCGGATATTATTTTTCACATTTAATTGCAGTGTATTAGCTTTATATTAAAATATAAATAACACCAAGTTCCAAATAAATTATGACTTTTATTTCACAATTAAAATGTTCGTTCTTATTGGGACACCCTTTACTTAATCTTTGCCTATGAATCACAATGTAATCTGGTGGTTGTCGTTTTTTTGACAATTACATTTGGCAATCTATAGATTTACACAAACAAATTTTGTATTAAAGGATATTGTGTTAAGTAACTACATCAGGTATAAATTGCCTTTATTGTCGGTATTTGTTAACCACCTGCAAATAATACATTGCAATAAAATAAGGTAATAAGAATGACCCAAAAGTCTTATAAAGTTTTTAAGTAAGTAATAATTTATTATTCGCCAATAACAAATTAAATACGGTTCTGTTATCGCTAATACTTTTATGGCTTTATTGCATGTCATTATCCCATCTCAGTCAAGCCACTTTTTAGATCGTGAAAAGAACTATACCTCAGAAGGGTGCATTTTAGGATATGTGTGGAATTATGGAAAAAATGTATTAGTTTGACCTTAAAATATGTGTAGTAAATTTTAAAACACCTTGTATGTTGTATCAAAAAATGTTTATTTTTTTATTGGTTTTTTCCATTGGCCGAAATAATGTATCGATCAAACGTTTACCAACAGCAACACAAAACCTATGTTTGATCAATCAAATTTCATAGAAAGTGATTTTACAAGTTCAAATTTTCTTACCATATAAAAAACATTGAGAAAATGTTTATTTACTTTTATAACCAGCAATAAGATTAATGTAGTAACTTTAAAACTTTGTAAAAGTATTTTAATTAAAATTTTGAAATACGGTCTATCTATAAGCAGTAGTATCAATAAGAAAGTAGAGTTTTTAAACAAATTTATTTGTATTAAATACTTAAATTTATTAATAAAAAATATAAATAAATAAACGAACATGGGAAATACCGAAGGTAATGTCACAAGTGGAGTTAAAAAGCAGGCAGGAGCTGCTATGCAGCCTATTTATAAGCTGTGCGATTTAAAAGGTAAGATTTTTCCTAAGTTTTATACAGTATAATCAGGGGCGAAAATAGGGGGAACAAGAAGACGGCGATAAGCCCGTCCCAAAATTATTGAGCATTTAAAATATATTGGTATTTTTCATCCAATACTCTATAAACTGAGTCTTAAGCCCCCTAAAACCAACAGCTAGTTGCGCCACTGGGTATAATCTTAAAGAAAGTGTTTTGTTATCCTAAAATTAAAAAAAGGTTTACCAGTCGGTCACTAGTATGTTAAATTTGTAGGTGGAGGATTACTAGTTGAGCTAATGAAAAGAGCCACTCAAAATAAACAGTTTGCTGAAATTGATCATGCAATAAAAACTAAGGTATGTATACAGAGGGTGTTTCAAGATGCGCTACAAATATTTTAAGGACGTATTTTTGACGTTAAAATATGACTTTTTCTCCTATAAACATGTGTCCCAAAATGCTGGCCCTTCAAGCTACAGCCCTCGTAAGTTGAATAAAGAAAATCGATTTTTTTGAACTGTGGCTACATATTTGCATCAAATCTAAATAAAAATTGTCACACCTCTGTTACTTAATGTCGTGTAATTATTGTTTGTCCTAAAAGGTAAAATCCAACTTTCAGGGGGAAGGGCGGGGTTAAGAAGAGGATAGAGTACGATATATTTTTTTTTAAATTAAGCTACACCAGTAAGTTGGTTACAAAAAAATCAAAAATTTGGTAAATTGCATTTTTGTGATAGAATAAACGGTTTTTAAGATGAAAGCCAAATGTTTATAGAAAAAAAGTCCTATTGACCTTAAAAAAACGCCATTAAAATATTTGTAGCGAATTTTAAAACACCCTGTATGTGGCCCTGCTTTTGTTTAATATTTATGAGCGAATTTTAGGTGGAACACTTTTTATACAACAAAGGTGCTGGAAGATATATTCCTATATCACAGTTAGTATTATTAAGAAATGCTGAAAGACCGAGACATAAATTGGTAAGTTTATCTTGCACTCCTAGTTTTATTGACTGTAGTACCCTTCATTTTAATGTTTATTTTTTAAAGGTTGTCTTTTAAATTTAAAAAATCTATTTACTTTAATTTAAGCAAACAGCCTAAAAAAGCATCCGGGATTTTTAAAAAATACTTTTTAGTACATATTGCAGTAAGAATATTTTGAACGGTTCACTATTCATAATGATTTAAAAATTAATGTTATAGTTGCCACCGCTAAAATCAATGGAAAATCCAGAAGATTTTGAGATTGACGACGAAGGACCAGAAATAACTGAAGAAGAATATCAAAAAGTATGGTAAAAATATCTTTCGATTATATTTCCATTAATTTTAAATAAGAAATTCATGTACTCACATTGCTGTATGTAAAATATCTATTATATTCTTCCGCCACTTTTAGATCCGTCAAAATATAGACATGTTTGCTGGAAATTAAAGGAAAGGGGAGCAGTTGGTGAAACAATTTTACACCTTTGTCTACTTAACGCTACTTCGCTGCATGCAGATATCGCTAAGAGACTTTTAAGGTTTTATCCTAAGTTGATAAATGACATCTATATGTCTGACGAATATTATGGTAAAACATAATTGAGGTCTTGAGAACCAGAGGTGACCATCCCACAAATTAAATATTGTGCTGCTTTAACGCGTATTTTAAATAGCATAACATTTATTTATCAGGTCCAAAGTGGACTATAATATTTATTATAAGATGGTAGTAGCTCCCTTAGTCCACTTGAGCCCTGATAACAACATTTTTGGCTATTGAAAAGCACAATTTTTTATTTGTGTGATGATCACCTCTGGTTCTCAACACATCAATTCTTTTAATTAACATTTTTTACATCTTATTTAATTTAATTTACAGACTTGCTTATTTTTTATGGCCTTTACTTTAGGTGAAAACGTTCTACACATAGCTATAGTAAATGAAGATCCTTCGATGGTAAAGTACCTTTTGGCAGCAAACGTAAATTTCCAAGAAAGGTGTTTCGGGAACTTCATGTGTCCAGAAGATCAAAAATCCTCCAGAACGGATTCACTTGATCACGAGTGGGTTAACCTTTGTCCGGAAACTAACTATTTAGGGTAAAATTTAATATTTTTTTTTAATAAGAACTTATACAAATGTTACAAAAATAATTTCTTATACAATTTATTTTAGATATGTATACTGGGGAGAATATCCTCTGTCTTTCGCGGCCTGTTTAGGTCAAGAAGAATGTTTTAGGCTTATCTTGGCTAAAGGTGCAGATCCGAATGCCCAAGATACTAACGGAAATACGGTATTGCATTTGCTTGTTATTTATACAAAATTGGTAAGTAAATAACTCAGAAAAAGGATATTATTCCAGCTCATCAGTATATAGGCCACCTAATGCAGGGAGTCAATTGCCTCTTACAAACTTAGAAATCACTTAAATATGAAACTCAAAGGAGAAATTTTTAAAACTAAGTTTTATTTATTCTGTACATTACGAACTCAAAAAGTAAACATTAGCATATCATTCTTCTGGCTAAAAATAGCCGAATATATTTGTTATTTCTATTTTTTTCTCTCATATTTAGAATATTTTTGTTATAAATAAAATAATATATCCAATTTGTACATTATTATTCTCCTAAACTTCATAATTCCGAAAGATATGATAGTCATTTTGATATTGTTTTTCACAATTATAGCTTATATGATTAACGCTTAACTTTAATAAAGTAATTTTTAAGAAGCATTTAACATATTTAAGTAGGAAAAATAACACATATTTAGGGTATTTTTCTTATTATAAAGAAACTGTATCAAATTGTACCTAAAAAATATTATTTCGTAGTGTTCATAATTCCTAAAGATATAACATCATCATTTTTTTGTTTCTAATGAACATGTAGTTTATACAGATACTTTATCTTTTATTTAAATTAAATATACATACATAAATGTAAAAACTAATTTTTAGGAAGCCTTTGACATGGCCTATGAAGTAGGAGCAAGCCTTTCAATAAGAAATGTATTGAATTTAACACCTTTGACTCTTTCGTCTAAACTTGCTAGAACAGAAATATTTTTCACATATTGAATTTAGAACGAGAAATTTATTGGCAAATAGGTGAAACATATATTTATCAAAAAATACGTTTTTTTTGTTTGGTACTTCATATTTTTCATTTTTAGGAAGTATAACATGTGCTGCATATCCCTTGTCTCAAATTGACACTATAGATGTCCAAACTGGCCAAATTAGTAAAACATCAGCCCTAAATTTGGTAGTATTTGGGGTAAGACAAACATTTCTCATTTGTTTTCTAATTTTAAAAACCATATATTTTTTAGGATAAAGATGAACATTTGGAACTTTTAGACGGAGTTCTAATAGATTTGTTAAATGCAAAATGGAACACCTTTGTGAAATTTAAGTTCTATCGACAGTTCTTTACGTTTGCATTTTATTTCATCATATCTTTAGTAGGTAATTACCAAAGGGTGAATATGTAGTTTATAATTTAAAAGAAATGTAGGTACCATGCCAAAAAAATCATGAGAGTAACCATAGACCTTGTATCTGCCTCTACAATCCTAGGTCGCAGATTGTCTTTAACAAATTGATATAGTTAATTCTTCCATGATCTTTCGATTTGACCAAATATTATATTCAGGGTTTGCCTTTTTGGCAGTTATACTTCCAATAATAAGTGTAAAGCTTCTGATTACACGACCCTTGCAATTGTTAAATACTTTTAAAGATATAACATCTTTGATATTAGTTTTGTAATTTTTACTTCTTTCAAGCTTTCACCTTACGACCTGGTCCGCCTATACATGCAGAAACTTCGAAAAATACCACAAATGTCAATGGAACCAGACATATCAATTCTACAAAAAAAGGTTTAAATATTTCAATAATTTTAAATGTTATCAGTCACGTTTTAAATAGCACAGTTGGTATAGAAAAAGCAAAAAAGGTAAGTAGTCTTTATTTAATGCTTGGCAAGACTTTTCAAAAAATATCCATTATTATTGTTTTAATTTTTTTAATTCGTGAACAACTTAAAAATAATTACAGAAAATATAATATACACGTCTTGCCAGCTCGATGGGTTTTAATGACTTTCAGTGAGTTGCTAGCAGGTTGATATTAGACAATAAAGAACGCCTGCATATAAAAATACCGGATAGGACGACGCTATTTCGCTTTATTATTGCTTTAGATCATCTTCTTTCCAGGCATTGTCAAAAATTCCCCATAAAACTTTTCAAGTGGCACGACGTGTATAACACTAAAAAGACAGATTTAACAATAATAAAGTTAAAAATTTAATTTATATTTTTCAAGATGAAGATGATGATTATGATGTGGAAGAATGGTGGGACAATCTACAAGAAGAATGTCGCCTCATGAATTTGGACACAAGGGAAGCACAAGTTAGATTCACAGCAGAAATTGGAATCACCTTCGGTGCCTTTTTCTATTTAGCTGCAGCCGTTAGGGAAGCTAGGTTTCTGGGGTTGAGGATGTTTTTGAAAATTTGGTAAGAAAAGATACCTTATCAGTTTTTTACAGAAATGTTATCATCTTACAAGGATAAAAACTAGGCTTTTGTAGCTTCGTTAATGTACACGTTTAGCCACTTTAAAAGGTTAATATGCATTTAAAGCAATAAAAAAGCAAGACCTGTTCTTACTGTTCTGGAACCGTCTTTTTTCACGCACTGCCTATAATCCAGTTAGTAAATCGGGAAATCGCTATATCTTGGTAGCGATGGATTACTTCAGTAAATGGCCAGAAGTCTACCCAATCCCAAATCAAGAAGCTATCACTGTTGCCGATGTATTCTTTCAAGAATGGATTTGTCGCTATGGAGTTCCTAGAGAAATACATTCCGATCAAGGCAGAAACTTTAGGTCCGATCTTTTCAAGAACCTTTGTAATCTCCTGGAAATCCATAAAACAAGAACAACACCTCTTCATCCACAGTCCGATGGTATGGTAGAGCGGTTTAACAGAACCCCTGATGACTACTTGAAAATTAAAGTAGATGACCAACAAAGTGACTGGGATAACTGTATACAGCCATTCTTATTAGCATACCGCTCCTCAATTCACGAAACCACTGGCGAAACACCTGCTAAAGTCATTTTCGGAGCGGAATTATGCCTTCCAGTTGACTTGCTTATAGGACGACCTTCCACCAATGAAGAACCAGCAGAAGACTATGTAAGTCAACTTAGTAAACAGCTACAGAAGATACACGAAGAGGTGCGTAGCAGGTTAAAAAAGGAAGTGACCGTATGAAATCCCGCTATATATGACTTGAAAGCTAACCATCAGGGATTTGTCGTCGGTGAAAAAGTTTGGATATACATTTCGAGAAGAACCAAGGGGCGTTCACCGAAACTACAGAAGTCATGGGAGGGACAATATAAAGTGGTGACACGGCTTAATGATCTGGTGTACCGTATACAACCAAGCCCACAGGCAAAGATGAAAGTAGTACATCTAGAAAGGCTAAGCCGCTATCAAGACAGTGAATAAACTTGATCGAGACGATCAAAACTTGGGAGGGGGCAATGTTACAGACTTTCAAAAATGTGTTTACGTTAGAGAATTTTAGAGAGTTAGGATCATTTAATTTAATTTCTTAATTTATTTAAATAATTTGCCTTTATTCTTCCAAGTTCTTTCATCACTTTCGAAGGTTTCCGAAACCGCCCGAATTATCCATTGAGAACTTTTATGCCATCCTGTACTATGGAAGTTTCGCGATATTTCTCCAAAATTCTAGATCATTCTTCACTCTTCCATATTTCTATAAAAGGGCAACAGAAAACCTTCGAAAGTTTAGTATAGATTCGACGTTTGTGGTGTAAACTTCGAGACAAGATTTTGTCGTTGTTGTAACCACAGTTACGTTTAGAGGTATAAAAACTAAGGCACGTGTTTTTATACGAGGTGATTCGGAACAATATCCATCTTGTGTTTTATTATTATTATAAAATTTTGATAAGCGGAAAAAAATAAAAATATAGTTTAATAATTTGAATTGAGTATCTTTACCCATTTATATTTATAAAAAAAGGTTTTAACCTGATTTTAATAAAGTAATTTTTAAATTTCCTGTTTTTAGATGACGGCACCATCAAGGGTGATGTTTCTTTTTCATGCATTCTGGTATTTGCAGTGATTCCCTGGTTAAGACTGCTATGTCAAGATGAGTTGGAAGATGTCGTTGCTGTGTTAGTGATGTTAACTACAGCGCCATATTTTTTATTTTTTTGCAGGTAAAATATACCAAAAATTATTGCAAAGAAAAAAAAGAATTGCAACACTTTATAAATTAAAAAACTGCATCTTTTTTATGTTTTTAGAGGCTTTAAAACAGTAGGACCTTTTGTGGTAATGATTTACAGAATGGTAATGGGTGACTTGTTACGTTTTGCAACTATTTATATGGTTTTCGTTATGGGATTTTCACAAGGTAACGCGAACAAGAAGGTATAAATTAGATTCCTTACAATAAACCTGTTGATTACTACTAAAATTACCAAAAATATACTTTGTCGTTGTAGCTTACTACATAATATTTCTCTCCTTCGACAATCCTTTAACTCCTGATGACGTTGATGATTCTGGTACCAATCCGATGTCGACTCCTGCTGAATCAATCATGGCAATGTTTCTTATGTCAATGACCAATTTTGGGGACTACTACAATGCTTTTGCTAAGACTGAGCATGAGTATGAAGCAAAAGTAAGCCACATATACAGGGTGTTATGTAAATGCTATAACAATATCGAGTAACGATGAATACGTTTTTATATCAAAGTATTTCTAGAACACCCCAAATATCTAAAACAGCCCGCAGACTATGCAACTGATTGTATGACAGGTTGTAAAACTCAAGTAAATTCGACCGCCGAAACGATAATCGTATAATCTGTGGCGTTATTGTTCCACAAGTTGTATGACACGGTTAAATCGCATAGAATCAGGGCCGCCGAGAGCCGCGTCTGGCCCAGGTACAAGTAAAAGTTACGGGCCCCCTGTAATGTAAACTAAAAAAACTTGAAGAAAAAAAAAAGGTCCTAGCCTGCCACTTTGCATTTTCTTACGGCCCCCACTTAATACAGAACACCAAAAACAAAAAAAGGATCTCACCTCCAACAAACCTATATTTTTCAATTTTTTTAACCCCCTTTACGTTCTTCATCCCGCGCGGGTCCCCTCCTTGGGTACGGGCCCCGGGAATTTGTACCGCTTTTAACGCCCTCTCGTCGGACCTGCATGGAATTGGCCGGTCAGAAATGTGTTCTTCGACCGCCTTTGATGTACGACCGATTGCATTGTGTGTATTCGTGTCCATATTTTGTATTGACAAATTCAGGTTTATTCCAACGTTCATTGGTACATAATTCTTGTAGTAAGTTTATGTGAGTGTATACATGTTCAGTCAAATTAAAAGGTATACCGGGTGTCAACGAATTTATAACTCCTAGAGTATTGAACATATCAAAATAAAACTTGGTATAGGTAAATGGTAAGAGGAGAGTTTTCGCATATTTTTCACTTTTCAGTCACTTCCGGTTTAACCGGAAATGGCTCTAATTTTGTATTTTTAAATGGAACACCTTGTATCTTTTATTATTTTTGAATTCCTGAGACATTTATGTGTTAGAATGTGACATTTTAAGTTTTTAAGCCGCCTTATTTTTTTAAGCCATTTTTAATATTGCATCTAGGTGTGGCCATGATTTGACGCAAATTAATCTAGTGACCCTAGGTGATGTTAGAAAAATACAATCGCAAAGTTTTAATGATTAATATGAAAGATATGAATAAAACAATTTGGTAATCTGACATTTTCGTGTCTAACTATTTTTTTTAAATGGCAACCCTTTTTAGACAAGTACTTTTCGAATAAAGTATATTTTGACGAATCTAACGATACCAATTTATTTGCGATCTGATTAAAAATAAAGTCATAAATGAACAGTCATATCCACCTAGATGCAATATTACAAATGGCTCTTAACGAATCAAGTAGGCATAAAAACTTTTAAAAGTATTAAATTATTATTTAGAATTGTCTCTAGAATCCAAAATGTTAAAAAACACAGGGTGTTGCAACTCTGATTTTGACGAAATTTGGTATACGGGGGTTTTTGGGGCACTGATCACAAATTTGAAAGAATTTTTTGGCGGAAACGTTTTGTTCTTGAGATATTTATCATCAGACTTGAAATTTAAACTAATCCTATTTTTACAATATTCTCCTTCTTTTGCACACAATTCTTGATTTAAAGCTAACGTGGCACATAATATATTTGATTTTCACCTTTTAAAACCCCGTTTTTTACGCATTTTACATTATTTTTGCATTAAATTGCATAGGTATACTTCGAATAATTTTAATCCGAGTGTGCCATGAAGCCCTATGTGTATGTATGGTTGCCGCATTATCAAAGAAAAGCCACGCAATTTAATGCAAAAATAATGTAAAAACGTAGAAACACGGGGTTTTAAAAGGTAAAACCAAATATTGTGTGACACTTTAGCTTTAAATCAAGAATTGTGTGCAAAAAGAAGGGGGATATAGTGAAAATAAGCTTAGTTCAAAGTTGAACTTTGATGATAAATATCTCGAGAACAAAACGTTTCCGCCAAAAAATCCTTCAGATTCGGGATCAGCGCCCCAAAAACCCCCGTATACCAAATTTCGTTAAAATCGGAGTTGCCGCAGGTTTCTAGAAAATTACCGTAAACAAAAAGTGAGAAATATGCAAAAACTCTCCTCTTTCCATACCATTTATTTATACCAAGTCTCATTTTGATATGTCTAATATTCTAGAAGTTATGGCTTGTCTAATAGATTCGTTGACACCCGGTATAGGCCAGGAAAGCTACAGGAAAGCAGGACCAATGCGTCATCTTGTTTACTTGCCTTCATTCTTTGTCTAATCTCTACCTGATAGTGTTCTACATGCCTTAAACCGTCTCTTTTTTACGCGTTGCTTGTGTTCCTTTTTATTTAGCTGAACGTGTATACTTCTTTGAAATAACCATATAATTTTATTCTTAAAGTTCACGTTTATAGTTAATTACTAGTGACGCTATTATTTATTTCTTAGTAGAGACGATTTACTGAAATTCTAATATCTTTAAAAAAAACTACCATCAGTTGGCTCCATATACCTGATTTAAATGTAAAATATTTTTTTTTTAGGTTCTATTTGTTATCTTTATGGCGATAGTAGCGATCCTTCTAATCAATATGTTGATAGCTATGATGGGCAATACTTACCAAAAAATAGCAGAGACCCGTAACGAGTGGCAAAGACAATGGGCTCGTATAGTTTTGGTGGTGGAGAGAGGCGTGAGTCCACCGGAAAGATTGAGGCAACTTATGGTTTATTCCCAGCCGATGAGCGATGGAAAGAGAGCGTTGGTTCTTAGGTTGAATCAGTCAGTAAGTATATACAGGGTTGTACAAATTTGAGGAACATAATTAGGATCTCGGGAACGGTAAGAGATACAGGGTTGGTTAAATTGGGGCAAAGTTGTGCATTTTTATGCTTAATAATATTCCGTTTTGAAAATGTATAAATTTGCAGCCGTTCTGGAATTATCCGGAAAAAAACGAAATATTGCGACAGTTTTTATTTTTTACTCGGTTTATTTAAAGAAATATTTTAAAACAAATAATGACACATTACCATTGTAGTAAGGGAGCCCACGATGCTAAATGGGGATTTACTCTAGCGTCATAGAGACTTATTGGGTTGCAAAGCTTAAATGATAAGAAAAAAAATTATATAATGTATAACTTTTCATCGGTGGGGGAAGCGGCTATAGACATTTAAATATGTCAAAAAATACTATTATTATTTCGGCTTGTGGAAATCGTTCGGGTAATATCTTCTTATATATTTTATGTTATCCTTGAATTATTTTCTTCAAAATTAAAAAAGCTACGCTTGAAAATGGTAAACTGACGTTTTTTTGTAGTCCTCTGTTTGCTTTACTTACTCTCAAATTGTTAGATTAGTGGAATATACACTGTTAAGCATTTATTTATTTATTTTATTTATTTATTTTATTTTATTTAATTTACCTTTAAATTGACTCTTCGATAGATTAAATATATCTATGCTCTGGCAGTATCGATCATGCAGTTGTTGCATTCTATATAATGGGGCACTTAAAGCTAGATTTGATCCTGCCCTTCTACAGTAAAATGTCTCATAACATCTTCTATTTAATCTTGGTACTCTATAATTTAGGTTATTTACTGTATATGTATTATCAACTAAATTGTGAATAAGCCCATGTAAATGAAGAAGACTTATAAAAATACGCTTCTTTTCCAAAGAAGGAACATTATAATAATTTCTTAAAAATTCCCGAGCATTGTATAGATATGTACCTGTTTCCCGAAAGTATTTGCATTTTAAATCGCGACTTTGTACTGTTTCTAATAAATATTTGTATTTACTGTAGAAAGGGGACCAAACTAGTGCACAATATTCTAATTTAGAGCATACAAGGGAGCTGTAAAGCAAGTCTACAGCTGCATCTATAGCACAATTATTAGTATTTCAAATAATGTATCCCAACATTCGATTTGTACTCTTAATTTGTGACAATATGTGCTCAACAAAACTTAATTTACAATCATAAGTAACACCAAGTTTTCCGATTAATCACCACGGAGTCAATATCATAATCAATGTTCAGAACATTTATATTTCGCGTATATGTCATAATACAGCACTTTGATACATTAATACACAATTTATTTAATTTACACCAGCTACTAATTCTATTTATATAATCCTGCAACAATTGACCATTCTCAGGTAATTGTATACCTCTATAAACTTTAAGATCATCAGCATACAGCATGTAATTAACTCACTCTATCTTAATCTGACGCGCTTAACAATTGCTGATGATGTTTATTGGTTTTTTTATGATCGGCCCTGTATACAAACCTCATATTTGGTGGAGGTACTTACCCGGGTACAAGGTATCCTCCGGTATATTAATCTGCCGCGCTATAGTAAATCCCGAAATCCCCTCTTGGCCTCCCCTACCATTGCTACTTTTTCTCTTCCATAAAATGATGTCACCATTAACTTTGTTTTTTTAAATGGGCGGAATATTTGGTTTTAAACTTAATAAAAACGTATTTTAATTCTAAATCATGTAACACCCTGTATTTTAGTATAATAAAATGCAAAAAGATAATTCAATAAAACCATCACAAAAAATAAAGAGAAACAGCTAAGCCTAGCTAAGGTAGGTAGATTTAGTTTTGCGATTTGATCTAATTCACCATTCTTCATTATTGTCATCAATATTATTAATAATAAGTTTATATGTTTTAAAATTAGCGTTTTATAGGATGAAGATAAAGAAGAAATGAAGGATATATTAGAAATTAAAAGACGTCACGATCGCAACGTCGCCAAGAGAAAAGAAAAAGATGCTCCTCCCAAAGACAGAAAAAGAGTATTACTGCCGTCACTGATGATATAACAACAGCTGCAAATGCGAAATTAAAAATTTAAACCGAGAAATAAAATATTATTTATATGTATTTTTAATATAGTTTCTATAATATAAAACGTTATTTTTAGGATGCACTAAATGTTCCTATCAATGCTCTATATCCCCTTCCTGTTTAAAAAGCTTTCCGTAATTTAAAGCCAACATTTGTACCCACAGCTCCAAATACTACATAGTAATTAATCTAATAAAGAGATAATAAGTCTACATAATTAAAAAAAAACATGACTGGGGTTATAAAAAGTAGTGACAATCTAGAATAAAACATTTATTTATGACAAGTATAATATAAAACAGTTTTTTTCTTAATATTTAAAAAGTTTGTAAGCATACCACATTCTTTAAAATTGTATGGTTATTATAAAAATGTGTATTATTACTTAGAGGTAGTTTGTAGTAATTAAGAAAATTCAAATGCGTTTTTCTTAAACTGTTCTAATTCAACATTTTCCCAGTGCGACTGTGCAGGTAACTTACCTAAAATCCTTAAAAAACTAATATAAATCACTTTTTACTTTTTTAAAAATTGTTGTTGCTTACTTTTTAACTTCTTTATAAACTTGTTGCTCTTTTTCAGTGATCCCATTATGCAAAACATCCAGATTGTAGTTCAAAAGTTTCCTTGAATTCATTCCAATAAGAATTGTGTCAGGTCCTTCCTTTTGGAGCCCATCAAACACCGCTAGTTTTCCTAATTCTACATCATTTTTCTATAAAAAAATTTAAAATCAATTATTTTACTAGACTCTTCTAGTAAAATAGGTTTAAAAAACGAGTAAAGTAACATAATTGAATTGAACTATTTAGTGGTCTTTTTTGTTGGGTTGGGCAAAAGTCTATCTAGAAAGAAAGGGACCGCTCTGGTCCTGATCCCGGGTATAGGAGCTGACCCTGTTCAGCCTTATTGACCCCTATGAACTGGCCAGTCGCCTGAAACAAAATAAACAAAAACCCCCAAAAACCCAAAAATTCTAATTATTATAACAGGTATAATATAGAACAAGATTTCTGGGGGTTTTTCTTTATTTTGTTTTAGTCGACCAGCCAGTTCATAGGGGTCAATTGGGCTAAACAGGGTCAGCTTGCTATACTCCGAGACCGGTCGGTCCCATTATTTCTAGATAGACTTTTGGCCTGTGCCCAACAAAAGACCATTGAATTAATGAACCCGCCTAATCAATATAGAGCATATCTTCGATACAGCTATTTAGCTTACCTTACAATACTCACTAGCTTCCTTACAAACCCCCTTTATTTCATTATTAGCAGGGTGCCAACTTGGAGGACCATTATTTGTAAGTAAACCCATAGAATTGACTGCAGCATTGATTATTCCAATATTCTTGGACTAAAAGAAGTAGTAACAAGAAACTTACATATAACCCAAAGCAAAAACTCATTAAACTTTACCTTTAAAAATGGAAAATATTCTTCCAACGTATTGTCAATCATGGTATACCTACAATAACTAAGAACTGTCTCAATGGGAACCTGGCTTTTTTCAATGCACTCCTTCAAAGTACTCACGGGATACCCAGTTATACCTATATGTTTCGCCTTGCCTGATTTTACAATTTGTTGAACAGTTGGTAGAGTTTCATTTAGGACCATGTCTAAGCTGGGTGCAAATTCAATATCATGACACTAAGGCATAAAAAATTAATATGAAACCTTTATTTTAGTTAGCTAAATCAGTCATAGCAACTTAGTTACACAGTGCATTTCTTTAATTTCCCTCACCTTTTATTTTTTAAATGAATTAGTTTAAAAAAGTAAAACCTTGGAGTTTGGGATATAAAATTGATGCATAAATACTATATTTTAGTGAAATTGACCGATGAAAAAATTTCAAGATGGCAGCTGGGCGCCATCTTGGAAAAAAATTTAATAGAAAAGGGTGTCTTGTGACACATCACTTTATTGCTCCTGACGAGTATTTTATAACCCTAGAATATAAAGTCAATAACTTTACCTAATACAAAATGGCGGTACTTTAAAAATTACCTTAAATACCTGATTTGGATGACCATATTTCCAAAACTAATAAGGTTGGATGTACTTAATGTGGTATTTTTTAATGCCCTTTGAAAGATCGTTTTAATACTAATATAATATACAGAGTGCTTCTTTAAAAAAATATGTACCCATTTTTCTACCCTGTATATTATCACCAGTATCACTAATACAAAAATATTTTAAAAAGCTTTAAGAAAACACCATTAGTTTCGGAAATATGGATATCTAAATCAGGATTTTATGTAATTTTTAAAGTACTGCTATTTTATATTAGATGAAGGTATTGACTTTATATTCTAGGGCTATAAAGTACTCGTCAGGAGCTTTAAAATGATGTGCCACAAGACCCATTCCATTCAACTTTTTTTCCAAGATGGCGCCCAGTCGTCATCTTGAAATTTTCATCTGTCAATTTCACCCTAAAATATAGTATTTATTCATCAATTTCATATCCCAAAGTTCAACTTTTTAAAATGATCGGTTCAAAAAATAAAGGGGGGACATTTAAGAAATGCACTGTATAAAGTAAATTTACCTTGAAAATATTAAAATGAGTGAACTAACTTACCTGTAATAAGTCAACATAATCAAGCTTTAGTCTTGCTAATGATTCATCAATACTTTTTTTGTTCGTTCTGCAGAGAAATCAAACATAAGTTTTGGATCTTTTTCATATCTACAGCATTTTGTGGCTAGGTAGTATGCTTTTCGAGGAATTCCTTCAAGGCACTAAAATCAAGAATTGTTTAGCCGCATACAGGTGGGCGTAATGCTACAACGCAACATGCAACGCAACAAAATTCGCTCGTTTAGAGGGTTGCGCGCTGGAACGTTCTTCGCGATCCACATAGGTGTCGGTTTTTGTGTAAACACAAAGATGTTCAATGTGAGCTCGCAGTATCTGTTTGGGCGTGTTTGAGTGATGTTGCAAGAAACAATGGAAAATGAGGTTAAAATGTGGATGGAAAGGAAAATATTTTGATTGATTGAAGGTAATAAAGAGGAATCAATGTTGTAAAACCGTTTCTTTTATTAAATAGCTGAGTTTTCTACCCGCCACGATATCTTTTGGTTTGCCGGCTTTTTTCTACCAAGCACTACAACCTCATTGGACTACATGTTTGTTTTAAATGCGGATAATCCTATTTGTAGGGAAGCTTGCAGCAAACACATTAAGACCCTTTGTTGCATTGCATGATGCTTTGCACATTGCACACGTCGGTACGCGGCTTTAGTTTTCTCTTCATTCTGATCACTTTTTATACTTTACAGGTATCAGAATTACCTGAAATTGAAGTATTGCTAGTAGCTTTATTTTAAACCTCACTTCAAAAACTTTTAGCTTAAATAAATAATTTAAACTTACCATTCCCAAAATTTTTTCTGATTCTCCATGACCATACCATGGAGCTGTATCTATAAAATTAACACCATTTTTAATGGCTTCATGGATAGTTTTCTTACATTCTTCAATATCATAGTCACTGTAAAAAATACAAGATAACTTGGATTGATTTATTTTTATCAAAGAATTATAGAAAGAAACTGAAATAATAAAAGACCAAAGAGACTCTTCTTTATTTATTTTTGTTTAAATTATTTTTAAATTAGGCTAAATAGATTATAACTAAAATACATATGAAAACATTTCCATAAAATTGTTTACTTAACAAAAAAATTAGCAGTTAAAAACCATCACCAATTTGTTAAGATAAATAAATATGTCGTATATTTTCATTTAAATTTTCTAGTATAAAATGGGGTCTGTTTCTTTTCCCGGGCGCCCAGGCAGATGGATAAAACTGCTCCTGTCCCAGGCGCCGCTTTGTGTAATTTGATTGGTTCGAAGTGCTATAGATGGTCATGCAAAACTGTCACATTGGAGAGGGGTCATGGTTAGTTAATTTTCTTTTTTATTTCTCTTTATTAAGGAATTGAAAAAAATAATAATAAAAAAGATTTAACTAATCAGAACTAACCATGTCCCCCAATGTGACAAGTGACAGTTTTACATGACCGTCTATAGCGCTTCAAACCAGTCCAATTACAAATGGCGGCGTCCAGGAGAGGAGCCGTTTTATCTATCCGCCTGGGCACCCGGAAGAATAGACAGTCCCTATAAAATATTAGATTAACCTTGGACATACCCATAAAAATAAGAAAATCCTCCTGCACCCAGGGATATCTTGCTTACTTGAAGTCCAGTATTTCCTAAAGGAAAATATGGCAATCTTCGGACAGTGGCCTCATCATGAAATCCTTCTACAAAAGTCTCAGGAAGAGCTAACTCGCACATATTGCAATAGGTCGTATATGGAAAATCAAAAGCTGTTAATACCCAATGCCCTCGACAGTATGTCCTCTTAAAAACTAAGTTTTAATAGCTTTTTATCTGGTACTTTTGTTTTTATATCAATGTTAATTATACCCACGTTTATCTTTATTTGCATATATTTTTAGACCATTAACAAAATAACACGTTAACCTTTTTATTACTTATCTGTAAACAATAACAGAACTCTCTATATTTAGATAATTTACATTTTTTTTGCTCCCTTTGCAAAAACAAATAAAATAAGTGTGGTTAGTGCTTAAAGACGTGAGGTTATGATCAAAAAGTAGGTAAAATGGATGCAACGTTGCCAGTATTAAAAAGATATATATACACCTTGACCTCCACTTCCTTAAGCCGGCTGTCCATGAAAGCGGTTTTCCTCGCGGATGATAATTCAGCGTTGTGATTGGTGGGAAAAGCATTTTAAATTTGCACTAACCAATCACAACGCTAAATTATCATCCGCGAGCGAAAACCACTCTCATGGACAGCCGGCTTTAGATTTGTTGATACAGACTGTCCTCGGATGGGGTTAACAAGAGGACACAATGGATCAAATATTTCATTTTTCGAAAAAAAGTCGTTCCTCATAAAAATTTTTGCTTGTTAAAGAAAATGGGATTTACGAAGAGAAAAATGTTGATCTTGTATTCAGGGTTCCCAAAAACTTACAAAACATGATTTTTCTCCAAGAATAAACTACCTTTATTTTTCCCTCAAACAAAATATCAACTAGAAAATGTATTTAGAATAGCAATTTGAATGACTTTATTAATGTTACAGGGGTATCTAAAAGTTTCATAAAATAGATTTTGGACTTATCAAAAATTTATTATTTTAAACTCTTACAACAAAATGACCCAAAAAAACTATCATGATTTGATTTTCAAGCACTTGCTTTCCCCAAATTTCTACACAACACAATTTCTCAGCTGTAAACTAATGTAATAAAGGCGTTTTCGCCAAATTATGGAGTTCAAAAAATTATTGTGTTTATCGATTACAAACATTATTCTAAATTTAATTTCCTAATGAGATTTTGCTTAGAAAATAAAAATAAAGGTATATATACTTAAAAAACTTAAGTTTAGCAAAAATAAAGGTAGTGTACTTTTAAAAAATTATGCTTTTTAGTTTTTACGAACCCTGTATACAAAATCAACTTTTTCTCTTTATAAATCCTATTTTTTTTACAAGCAAAAATTTTGTTAAAGATTGACTTTTTTCCAAAAAATGGATTTTTGGTTCATTTGTCCTCTTTTAACCCCATCCGTGGAAAGTCTTACCCCTAGAGTTTCTAGAATGTGGAACCTGCTGCCCGCGGAGGTCTTTCCTTCCCCCAAATCTTCAAGTATTTAAGTCCCGTGTCAACAAACTCCCTCTTACCTTGCTTAAGACACCCACGGTACGTTAGTATTTAGGCTTTTAGCCTTCGTGGTTTGTCAAAAGAAAAAAAAGTCTGTATATATTCGTTTCATAAAAGCCATAGTTACCGCATTGTTTTTATATTACTTACTTTTTAAGGTAATTGTTAACAAACCGGGCGCATCGCCGATTTTAATGAAATTTGTTATACGGGTTTTTTTGGGACACTGATGACAAACCCGAAAGATTGTTTAGTCGGACACGTGTCGATTCGATCAAACTTAAAAAGCAAGTTTACCCTATTTTCACTACATCCCCCTTCTTTTTGCAAACAATTCTTGATTTAACGCCAAATTGGTACTTAATATTTGATTTTCACCTTACATCCATTTTTCTATTTATTTTAACCATTTTTTCCATAAAATTGTAAAGTTTCACTTTTAATCACAGAGGCATGACTACTACGATTGAAATAATTGAAAGTAAAGCTTTGCAGTTTTATGGAAAAATGGTTAAAATAAATGGAAGGCTTTTAAAGGTGGAAATCAAATATTATAAGTGCCAATTTAGCGGAAAACTCAAGAACAATTGCGTTCAAAGAGAAGGAGGAATATGGTGAATTTAGGTTAGTTTTCTATTTAAGATTGATAGATAGATAGAGATGAATATCTCGAATCTCGAGAACAAAACGTGTCCGACTAAAAACTGTTTCAAATTCGTGATCAGGGCCTTAAACAACCCCCGTACACCAACTTTCATTAAAGTCGGCGAGGCGTCCGGTTTGTAAACAATTACCCTTTTTAAATTTATGCTATGCTTATAATCGACTAAATTACGGATAAAATTGATATCTAAAAATCTAAACTAGAAGTTCTATAACAAATACCCATGTTCTACCTACAAAAATAAGAAGCCTTTTCGATAGCAGTCAGCTGTTATTTTTTAGGAAGTTTGGCAATGGTGATATACTAGAACTACTAAACGTCAAAATTAGGTTGTTAAGTTAGGTTATATTTTGAAATCTGCTAAAAATATGACAAAAAAGTAGAAATATTGCAGAATCTCCTATAAAGAAATCTCTTTTAATGTCCATTTCCTGACGGTAAGTAACTAAATCTTTTGTAATTATCTACATTAATTTTTAAAACATTTTTTTAATATAAATATTCTTAAAAATAAATTCAATCCTTTTAGTCTGTTGAGTTAAAAATAGAAAAACAAAAAATAGTAAATCACTTCCAGGTATTTCAGCCAAAGTTTGCCTGGATGTATTTTTAATTTTTAAAGGAAAACACAATTCTTAGCATTATATTTGCAAATTTGCTTTTCAAATCATGACATTTAGTTTGAGTGAATCATAATTTCTATTTAAATAAACATTTCTCATGCAAATAAAAACCATAATAATTATTAAAATTTAAAGTCACTTAGATATTATTTATACTTATTACTTTCTTTTTAGATTTAATAATACTTTACCATATTAGTGGGTTAATTTTAATAGATAAATAATACATGTCTAATATTGAAACACCCAAGAAAAATGATCAACAAACAAGTTTTAGTGATAAATCGCCATTGTTGCGAACCTATTCAACACCAGAGGTTGAAGCTTCACATAGAAATTTACCCAAAAGGTAAGATTTTCCATCTTTAAGGTCTTTTGAGTAATTGCTTACTATCAGACACCATGCCAATTTTGATGATCTTTGTTGTACAGGGGTGTTTTGGGGCAGTGATAATAAATCCAAAGAAATTTTTAGTCGGCAACGTTTAGTTCTTGAGATATCCATCATCAAACTTAAATAGAAAACTAACCTAAATTCACCATATTCCCCTATTTTTTGCATGCAAGTCTTAAGTTTTCTGTGAAATTGGCACTTAATATGTCTCTTAAGAACCCAGTTTTCTATTTTTTTATCTTTTTTTTCCATAAAATTGTAAAGTTACTTTCAATCATTTTAATCACAGTAGCCTTGTATTGTAAGTAAAGCTTTTCAATTTTATAGAAAAAAATGGGTAAAATAAATAAAAAATTGGTTTTTAAGATTTGGAAATCAAATATTGAGTGCCAATTTAGCAGAAAACTCAAGAATCGTGTGCAAAAAGAAAGGGTAATATGGTGAATTTATGTAAGTTTTCTATTGAAGCTTAATATAAATATCTCGAGAACGAAACGTTGCTGACAAAAATTCTTTTAGATTCATAAGAAGTGTCCCAAATAAACCCCATATGCCAAAAATCATCAAAATCAGCATGGTGTCCAATAAGTAAACAATTACTGTACAGAGGTTTTAATTTATATTTTGCCACCCACTTTCAACTATTACCAAAAGGAAAGAAAAAAACGTCCAATATTAAAGTTTGAACATTATCAAAAACTCAAGAAAAATGAAGAGGTAAACGTTTTTTAATCGAACACCCTGTATATTATGTCACCATTAAAAAGGGCTTTTAGAAAGCTTTACAAAAATACCACATTTGATATATCTATCTTTAATAGTTTTCAAAATATAACCACTTAAATCTGAAAAATAGTAGATATAATTTCCATAATACTTCACTATGGCACTAAGCTGAGACTGTAGACGTAACAGAAATTATATCCAGTTTAAATGGCCATATTTCCGAAATTATTAAAGATAGATATATTAAATGTGGTATTTTATATACAGGGTGTCCCATTTAAAAAAGTTTAGCTCTTCATTTTTCTTGAGTTTTTGTTGTTCATTTGTTTCTTTTTTTATGCTCAAAATATAATAGATGAAAATGCATTAAACTTTTATACAGGAAGTTTTTTTCTATTCTTCTTCTTTATCAAAAGTGGGTGGCAAAATATAAATGAAAACCATGTGCTTTGTGTAAAAGTTTATTATGGTTATTTTTATCTTTCAATTACTAATATTTAAAAATACTATACAAAATACTGGGTATCCTCTATTTAAATTTAACACTCAACTTATTCTATGGCTCAAAATAATTTTGAATTGCCAGGAAAACCAGTATTTTTGTTTAAACTCTTTTAAATTAATTAAAAAATGAGCTGTTTAAGTTAATATATATAATTTTAGGGGTAAAAATAAACATACCTACTCTCTCAATCATTGGAATACCATCGCAAATCCTTTAGATATGCCTAGAGTTAGTGATAATGAAGAAATTAAAGATAATAAGTCAAGTATACAGTATAAAAATAAGAGTTTTGATTGTGGATGTGATGACAGTAATCCAGCCAATGATATTTCAGCTATGTCTGTAGTCAGTTTGTATAAAAGTGGGGAAGATTTGGATAAAGATATGGATACCGATAGGTAAAATTATCTTGTGTTTTGTTTTTATATCTATTTTAAAAAGTTATTTTGTATTTTGAAATAAGATTTTAGCATTTACTAAACCAAAGTATTATATTTTTTTATCATTCAGTTTATGTTATATTCTCCATAGCTGCTGATACAGCACATATTGACTATACGGCATTGTTTTGAAAATGCAGATATCTGTAGCGTTATTTTGCAACAAGTTTGGTGTAATATGCCTAAAAAGTGTTAAAATAACTTTTACAAAACAGCCTGTTGTTATTGAAAAACTCACTACCCTTTATTAAGAAAATAGATGAATATATTTGTGAACAGTTTTTAAAAGTCCGGTAGACACGGACCTGTTTTTACTCCTACTTGAGTTTTTAAGAGCTATTTGTAGTACTGCATCTAGCTGGCTATGATCCTTTATTCATGACTTTATTTTTAATCCAATTACAAATAAATTGGCATCGTTACCTTCTTCAAAAATCCTTTATTTGAAAAGTGCTTGTCTAAAAAGAGTTACCATTTGAAAAATAATAGATTCAATCTACCAAATTCATTTATTCCTAACCATCATATTAGTCATGAAAGCTTTGCGCTTGTATTTTTCTAACATCATCTAGGGTCACTAGATTAATTTGTGTCCAATCATGGCCATCTACTTGCAATATTAAAAATGGCTCTAAAATAATCGAGTAGTAGTAGGCTTGTCCGTCAAAAGGAGCAACTTAATGTGGCGCCACAGTAGCCAGAGGAGAATTTTTAACCAATGAGCATGAATTATTAGAGTGAGATACAAAATAAAAAAGGACAGATAGATACAACATAAAAAGGGAAAGAAATACCAAAATCACTCCACTGACTACTGTGGCGCCATCCCAATTTGCTACATTCCGATTATGGATGGTGGAGGGAGGATAACCATCTGAATGTTTAAAAAAGTGTCCGTCGAAAGGAGCAACTTGAGGTGGCGCCACAGTAGCCAGAGAAGATTTTTTAACCAATGAGCATGAATTATGAGAGTGTGATACAAAATAAAAAAGGACAGATAGATACAAAATAAAAAAAGAAAGAAATACCAAAAACCCCTTCACTGGCTACTGTGGCGCCATCCCAACTTGCTACATTCCGATGGCCACTTTTTCAACTTGTCCGCCATAAAAGATGGTTATCCTCCCCTCCACCATCCTATTGGCGATTTTAAAGATCAATGAGACCTCTGGTGGTCAACGGAGCAACTTAAGAAAACAGGTGATCAGACATGTTTAACCATTGAAATAGATATAAATATAATATTATTTATTTACTTCATTATGTTTAACACGCGGTTTTGAGCCTTGTGCGTGAATAGCTGTGTGTTCCTATCATTTTTATCAAAAAGTCTTTCTTTTCACCCATATTAAAATGTTTATTAAGGCATCAGAAAAGCCATTAACATCTAAAATTAAAAGGCGTGTGTATAATCAAAATAATATGGTTGGAATTCAAAATGTCTTCTCTTTTCATTGTGCACCTACTATTGGGAGTGCAATTAAGGTATGAAAATACTGTGCTTAGCGTCAAAACAGTTCTTCACTTATTCCGAAAAAGTGTTACATGGCGCTTTCTTCACTAATCACCACTAACAAAAAGTCTGTTAAACCATCAAGGGCAGTACTTAAACTCACAAATCGAGTTTTAACTCACTTATTATGTATAAATCCATACAAATTTACGGCTGTATTAAAACTTAAACAATATTTTAAACCGCTTCAATAGTCGAAATCCGTAACGGAATCAAAGCTAGATACCTGCTTTTTTCGACTTTGTTTACGTTTAGCAGCGCCTCCATCGGTAGTTAAAATCGTCCTATACCAAGTCTTATTATGTCTAATACTCTAGGAGTTATAAATTCTCTAATAAATTTGTTGAGACCCGGTATAGAGATTTTCTGTTTAAAAGACATGCTCACTGTATTATATCTAAAATGAATCAGTAATAATAAAATTATATTTTAGATTTTGCCATATACAGGGTGTTCCAAAATTCATGCATCTAATTTTAATGGCATGTTCTACATCAAAAATAAGCTCTAGTTTCCTATATAAACGTATGTTCGGAAACGCTTCCTTTTAGAGATACAGGTTGTTAAAATTCTGAAAAAATAGTTTATTTCCTAAATAGTGCTGAAAGTGCCACGTTTTGCACGCGACTATAGTTGACCAAAGGACGCGTAGCGGAGTTCGGTCAAGCAGTCAAGTGCGGAAAAAGCACTTTTGGCACGTGTTAGGAGAGCTATTTTGTGGAAAAGTGACACTATTCAAACTAAATTGCGTGTGAAAGTGCTGCTTTCCACACGCTAGTAGATTTTTTTATCATAATTGTTAAACCACTCTAGATATTTATTGGTTTTGGTACATTGCTTAACAGCAGCAAGAGGCATATCTTTTTATGTAAAATATAAAAAATACCAGTGACGTACGTACCATATTTGTATGAACCATTTTTCAAGAAAAAAATGGTGCCCCACTGCTTTTTCCTAATTTAAAAATTATTTTATTAAAATCCCCGTTGAATTTAAAACAAATGTAATTTCATGACTTTTTCCCGAACGATGCATAGTTTTCAAAGAAAAATATAAAAACCACTTTGATGCATGACGAATTTGTTAAGAAAAACTTCACGAAAATAATTGGAAATTTTGGGTTTCAAAAGTTTAAAGCGTCTTTTATTTTTTTCTTTGAAAAGCATGCATCGTTTGGAAAAAAGTCAAGAGATCAAATTTGTTCCACATTCAATGGAAATATTTAAAAATAATTTTTATTTTAGGAAAAAGTACTGGCGTACCATTTTTTCTTAAAAAATAGTCAATACAAATATGGGACGGACGTCACTGGTAATTTTTAAAAATATTTTACATAGAAAGAAGCTTTTGCTGCTGTTAAGCAATGTATCAATTACCAATGAAATGAAATTGTTTATTAGCCATAGCACTGATTAACAGTATCGGTTTCGTCAAATTAAATATCTGTTATCAATTTTATTGTTATCTTTAGAGAGCGCCGCCTGCTGTATCTTGCACAAACTAAAAACACAATAACTTTTTAAAGCCGCTCGTTAACTTTTTTAGAATAATATTTTTCTTAACATATTTTACATAAAAAAGGTATACTTGGTAACTGTTAATTTAGGCAACCGTTTCTGAGATATTTGAATTTTAAAGTTCACTCCCTGTATGGCGAAGTCTAAGCTATACAGGATGTTTCAGAATTAGATGCTAATCCAGTATTTTTGGAGTTATTTAAAAGAAAAGGAAAAAATACGAAATTGTGAACATTCTTTTTACTTTAAGCATTTTAAATTGGTCAAACTTTTTGAACGCATTTACAATACACGTATAAAAAGAACTCCATAAGCCTAAAGTTCAATTTTAATTAGGGGAGGTAGGGGGTTGTTTTCATTATTTTTTTGTACAAAACATTGGGTACTCCAGGGCCGTATTAACTCTCTGAGGCGCCCTAGGCTAGAATTCCCGGAGCGCCTATTTGCCATAAAAAAATATTGAAGAGCAAAAAAAAACCTTTCCTCCGTAGATTTTAAGTGGCAGGCGCCTTACTTCATCACCCCCAATCAAATTTGATGACCAAAAAGAAAAAGGTCATCTTTACGCCTATTTCCCTATTTTATTCCCAAGCACCTTATTCACAAAGAAATTAGTCACCAAAAATCCCCACTCTAAACTTTTTAACTCCTCTGTCTAGCGCCTATTACTCCCCTGTCTAGCGCCTATTTTTTCCATGGCGCCCTAGGCTGTAGCCTAGTCAGCCTAATGGATAATACGACCCTGGGGTACTCACCTTATTTTTATCATAGCTCACTCAATTTTTATGTTACTGACTAAAAAAAAAAATAAAGGCCTGATTATATACTTCAAAGAAGATTCTATGAGTTTTTCTTAAAAATGCAGCATTATTCAGGTATTTGACTTTGAATCTATTAAATTTTGCACGTCAAGAAAAAAGCTAACCAATAACAGGCCGTATCTCGGTTCATATTAGTCGTAAAAAATTATAACAAAAGAATTTTGTTTGTCATTTTAAAGGCTACAATTTTGCTCTTTACAGATATTTTGATAAAATTATTGATTTTCGAGTAAAAAGTTATTAATTTCATTCGCGAATATTATAAAAATATTAGTTTTTTTTCGATCGATTTCTGTCGTTAAAATGTAATAAAAAATTTGCACCCTCCAGATGGGGTGGCAACCACCCCCAGGCTTCTGGTGCCCTTCGGTTCAATATAGATTTTGCTCCTTTGGATAAATTTTCAAGTCAATCCATGCAGGACTAAAGAATTTTGTGGTGAAATGCTTTATTTCCTGAATCTGCACAAATTAAAAAAAAAAAAATCGGTGTAATAAATTTCTTGATAACCGATGACTTTAGGTATAGGACATGGTACATAAAACATAGTTATAATTCAATAAGAAGTTTAAAAATGTAACAAAAAAGTTTTGTAATTTTGAAAAAATATGTTGGTGGTCGTCACTATTTTTGGGCTACCCTGTATAAATTACTTTACCCTGAAAAATTTAGCAGCCAAAGATAAAAATTGGCGTCTCCCGGCCCATTTAAACAAATCAAACCCCTGAATTTTAAATGATTGTGTTCCCAACCATGCGTATACACTTGTTTATAACTTTGGATAATGAACTCATGTGCAGTTGGACTGATATCGGTTTAATAAAAGCAACACATTGATTTTTTGTTTTCATTTTAATTAATTTAACGGAAGGGAGAGTTCCTCATTATTACAGAACATAAATTAATTCTTCTCTTTCGCTAATATTGATTTTTCTGCTCCCAGAAAAACATGCATGCCTAATTTACTTAATAATTACAAGCACGCAGTGGGTTTTTGTCTTTTCATGAACATATTTTGTTTGTTAAAAGAAGTTTTAATGGTTTAAAGTATTTACAGCATATTACATATTCTAGTGTGGTAAATTCTATTGACTGGTAACATTGGGTAAGACATCAAAAGCAGTGGTAACAAGCCAAGACTTTTTTTATCATCAACGGTGTGCTCTATTATTTTTAATAGGGCCAAAGACAATTGTTGTTTCACTATAGACTCCCAGGACGCTGGCTTGGCTGAATTTATGAAGCGGCAAATTATACGTACTGTTTAAGTGTGTACTTGATGGATACCCGCTTCACAAATCCCACGAAGCGAGCGTCCAAGCTAATGACTAAAAATTTAGCATTGTTCTGGGTGTCTATAGTGAAACTCCAATTGTCTTTGATAGGACTGGCAAAAACCGAAAAAAGCAAAACCGGTTAACCGAAAATTTAAAAACCGGTTTTTAAAACCGAAAAACTGAAACCGCTTTTTAAAATCGAAAAACCAAAACTGGTTTTCAAAACCGAGACCAGTTTTTAAAACCGAAAACCGAAAACACTTTTTAAAAAGTCCCTTTATCGTATGGGGACTCCTTTTCAAGTTTTATCGGCACGCACATTTTTATCAACTTATTTTTATTATATATAATGATAATGATAATGATAACTCTTAAGCCATAAGTTTATATACAGTAAAAATAGATTTTTAGCAATATATCAGTTATACTTGTTGTTTCCTAACTTTCCTAACTAAGAAGATGCTTAAAACCTTAAAAGTATTTTTATTTTTATAGGGATTTCTTAGACAACGAAAAGAACCAGTCGAAACCAAAAATAGTTATTCAACAGAATTCTAGTCAGTCAGTAGAAACAAATACACCAGATGTAGGTAATAAGAAGAATGATAAAGTTTATCTAAAAATGCCAGACGTTCAAAATCATAATCATACAGTTCCGAATTGTTTCCCGAATTCCTGTTGTGATTCGGAAAAGAAAAAATGTCCTAAGCCTTCAATTTTTTTAAAGATGGCGTTAGGTAAGAGACAACTTAGTTTTTCTAAAGTTTTAAGTTTAAAAAAAAACCTGTTAAATATTAAATAATCTATATACCTATTTAAAACAATACGTCAAAAATTTCAGCAAGTTCATGAGAAAGTTTTTAAATGATTCTCTAGTTACTTCTGGTTCAAGTCAACACTATTTTTATTGTTTTATTCCTTACGTTTTGTGTAAAAACAAAATATTTGTTTCATCTAAAAAAACATCTCTATAGGATAGTGAATGCGCTAATATTCAACTGATACGAAGCGTACCCATCGAAATACGACGCGTTCGATCTAGTTACTATTAAATTTTTTTTTCTGTTACTAGATCTGTCGATTTTGTGTTGGTATGGGATGCACTGGAAGAAGATGCAGTTACTCCCGAAGCATACAAAAAACGGCAAGTTTTTGAGGCAAACTTATTGGCGGAGGGTTTAGAAGTTGAATATGAAGCTCAAGAGACAAACGGATTAAACTTTATTAAGGTCAGTTTTTGTGTGTCAAGTTTTTATAATGTACTAAATTTTAATATTTTTATAGATTCATGCTCCTACAGAAGTGTTGAGAAGGTACAGCGAAATCTTAAAGCTTAGGATGCCTATGAAAGAGGTTAGTTTAAATACATACAGTGTGTCTACGTAAGTTGGCGTGTCATATGGAAAACTTTTTAATATTGATTTTACGAAAAAAGTTATTTCTTATAAAAGGTACTGCATGGTCCAAAACTCAAAAAGCAACCATCAGATTTTAAATTTTATCAATTATCTATGAGGTGTGGACAAAAATGTAATTTTTGCTTAAGAGTAAAGTACCTGTATCTTTGCTAATATCAAAAATTGTTATAAAGAACTTATATTTTGTTTACATTTCTTTCTTAAAGTCTAAAAGAACACATAGAGCAATGTTTAAAACATATAAAGTCCTTTTTCCTTATCTGAGAAATTTATTTTAATTTGTAGTGAATTTTTTCTTTTTCATTTTTTATTTGTTTTGCTATGCACTGCTTTACTCTTTGTTTTTAGAATAAGTTGGCTAACACCGATATTTTCGGGAGGGCGCCTACACTCTGAATAGAGTCCATTTTTACAGCTGTTTAAAATTTGATTTATTTAAATACTATAGCTATGATTCCCGGCTTCGCTCGGGAGTTGATATGAGACCCAAATAACCGTTGTTCTGAACGAAGTTTAAATACTCGACAACAGATGGCGCCACTACACTTAATTTCCAAGTTGAAGGGTTGGAAGGGTCCTTATATCTTTAAAAATACGCCCTTTAGGGTAAAACGGGAACTTTCTTGTTCGAGGGGGATAAAGGGCTATCACACTATATAAGTCCCTTTATCGTATCGGGACTCCTTTTCAAGTTTTATCGGCACGCACATTTTATCAACTTAGCTTTATTGTATAAAATGATAATGATAATGATAACTCTTGCCATAAGTTTATATACAGTAAAAATAAATTTTAGCAATATATCAGATATACTTGTTGTTTCCTAACTTCGATTCAAAACTTAAGGGGTGATTTCTAATGTATTTTTATGAAAAAAGTTTCTATAAACACACACTACAATAAATGAGCATTCGGGTATTTTGTGGAAAATCATTTTCCTTATTTACTAAGGTGAATATTGTCTATTTTTTAATATTATTTTATGCTGTTATGGATCCTTTTAGTATCACAAAAGACAATTATAGTTTCACTATAGACTCCCAGAACAATGCTAAATTTTTGGCCATCAGTTGGGACGCTGGCTTGGCTGAATTTATGAAGCGGCAAATAATACGTACCGTTTACGTGTGTACTCGATGTGTACCCGCTTCATAAATTCCACGAAGCGGGCGCCCAAGCCGATGACCAAAAATTTAGCATTGTTCTGGGTGTCTATAGTGAAACAACAATTGTCTTTGATATTACTTAAAGTGACTATTTTTTTTTATCGAAAACAAAGAGAGATACAAAAAAATACAAGTTGTATTTTTAATTGCTCAATGGAAAAAAATATTAAAACTTTATAAAAAGTCAGTGGCGTACCTTTTTTTTAATAATATTGGCTATCTTGCCCACTAAAAGGTTTTTTTAAATTTAACGCCCTGTATCTCAGAAATAAAGCAAGTCCGGACATATTATGTTCATAGGAACTTTTTTATAAAAAGTTATAAGAAATCACCCTCTTAAGTTACGTACCTTAGTTAGGAAACTCCTTGTATATTACAATAGCTTAGCTAACAACATTACATTTCCTTTACATTTTAAATATTAAAACTTTTTTATTTCTTCATAGGATTTGTGTAAGTTGCCTAAAGAATACACTCTAAATATTTTTGGTAACTCCAGTTCCTATCTCACCCAAAAGGTATTTAAACATTTGCTTGAGGGAGTTACAATTGGCACTTGCTTTTTAGTTTTTTTGGCATGTTACTAACATTATTTTTTTGTTTTATTTTTAAGTAGATTTGTTTTTTTCCTTTTTTGTTTTTAAGAGGATGACGTAGCACGTTAAATTGAGCTAAAACGCGATTCGCTAGCGTTTTTTAAATATTTGTTTAGAAAAAAAAGTTGTATATAGAAAAGTTTCTTAAAATTATCCAAAGATTATCGGAAAGTTGAGTATTTTTACGGTTTTGTAATTTTGGGAAATTTCATGTGTTAATTATTAACATTACCAAAAATCAATTAACTTTCCGATAATGTTTGGATCATTTTAAGAAGCTTTTTTATATACAACTTTTTACAAAACAAATATTTAAAAACGGCAGCGAATCGCGTTTTAGCTAAATTTAACATGCTACGGCATCCTCTTAAGTAGATTTTTGTTCCTTTGTTTTTATTAAAATCCCAACATAATAGGTTAAATATCTCTGTACGGAATCTTAAGCTCCTGAATGTAGTTAGAAATAAACCTTTACTATTTTTGTGCTTTTTGGAGTTGCATAATATTTAAAGTTCCTTTTCATATTTTGTGATTTGTTGTGGACTTCGTATATTTTATCATCAGAACAACGATTTTATTGATTTAACAAGAATGGTTTTTATTACAGTAAAATACAGCGATATTTATTAAATTTCCCTAAAATACTACATCAGTTCTATGATGCAGCGTCTGAGTTCTTTCGGTCGGTTGGAAGTAATAAAAAATATTACCAAAGTGGTAGCTCAGTTGTGGCCATTCAACGTTTATCTACTCGAAAAGTGGGTCGCCATCATCGGTACTCTGCACAGGTTATACGCCGCACTGTGAAAAAGTTTGTGGACGAGTTTTGACGAAAAGTTAACTCACCTTCAACCTTTTCCACAGTGCGACGTATAACATACGCAGAGTACCGACGATGGCACCCAATTTTCGAGTAAATAAACGTTGAGTGGCCACAACTGAGTTACCACTTTAAAAATATTTCTTTAGCACTTCCAACCGATCAAGAGGAATCGGATGCTGCATCATAAAACAGCACACTGTACTAAATATATATTTTTTTATCTTTGGACAATCCATGAAGGCTGAAAGCCTAAATACTAATCGCATAATTGCTAATATTGGCTACCGTGAAGAATGTAGATTATATTTTATCAAATTGGGGCTTTTTACTCTTCCCTGTTTATATATTTTCCAGTGCCTCATGTTTATTAAACAAAACATTCACTTGTATCAAACTTATCAACAAATCCATAATTATAATACTCGTAACAGTCAGGATTTAATCCATGACTTTCATAGACTTGGAAGATCCAGGGGTGGCACCAATTTCTTCTGTATAACATACTTTAATGCGCTTCCTCAGCGCATTAGATGTTTGAACGACAAGGTTTTTAGAAGCACTATAAAAAAGTACCTATTTAAACATGCCTTTTTTTCTGTGAATGAATACCTGAGCAGCGGCTTTATTTTTTAGTTAATTTGAATGTTGACTTAAAGAGGTAAAAAAATAATAAATTATTGCAGGACTCACACAGGCTAAACTTTAGTAAAACATAATTGTTTTAGTTTAAATACTTTTTAATAATTGTGATTGACTGCCAGTGTTATTGTGATGTAACTGTATTTTTTTTTATTTTATTGAGTATAATGTTTAGGAAAATTTTAGAATATTTGTAAATGTTTATTTTCTAATTAATGTAAATTGACGTGTAAAAACACTTATGTAGTGTAATTATTACCAATAAATAAACAACAAAAACTAACGTACCGTGGGTGTCTTAAGCAAGGTAAGAGGAAATTTGTTAACACTTGAAGATTTGGAGGAAAAGGAAAGATCTCTGCTGGCAGTAGGTTCCACAGTCCAGAAACTCTAGGGATAAAAGAACAAACGAAAGGGAAGTTCGGGGCCCGTCCAGTTAGACCATATAGGGATGCATACGTGCAGCACCACGAGTTTCCCTGTTGGGAGCTGCAAGAGGAGGGACTATACTGGATAAATCGTCGGAGGAGAAGCCGTAAAAGTATCTATAAAAGAGCAATAGATTGCACGCGACGATGGGCAAGAGAAGGAAGTCTTTGAGTAAGTATAGGATCATTAATAAGACGAACAGCTCTTCTTTGAATTAAGAATGCTGAGGGTTGTAGAGGATGCCATTCCCCAGACATGAGAACAATATTCCAGAGAGGGTCGAATTTGAGACACATACAAAGTGTATAAATTGGAAGGAGAAAAATACTTTTGGCTCGGAAAAGAAGTCCAAACTTTTTGAAGCCGCGGTGGCTATAGATACAATGTGTTTATGCCAGTTAAGGTTTTTTCAAATGTGACGCCCACAAGGTTGAATGTGCCCCCGCTTTGCAAAACCTGGCCACTCATAAACAAAGGGCGAGTGTTTGATGATTTTTTTCGCGACAAGGAACATGATTGTGTTTTGGATGCATTAAATTAAACGCGATTTTTGGCGTCCCAATCCAATATTAAATTGAGATCCTGTCAAAGAGATATCTGCATCGCCCTGCGTTTGCTTTCCAAGTCGGGTTGAGAGATTGGTTTGAGAACCTGAAAACTGGAGTAAAGGGTACTATCGTCAGCATAACTATGAATGGAATTGGTTGATGAAGAAGAAACACAGTTGGTGCTAGTACTGAACCATGAGGCACCCAGCATTAATTTCGTAAAAGCTTGAAGAGTGGCCATCAACAATGACTGATATACGTAGATTAGAAAGATAACTGGAGAACCAAGAGCAGAGTTCAGTTGGAAGACCGTAGGAGGGAAGTTTATTGAGAAGTGTGTCATGCCAGACCTGGTCCAAAGCTTTAGATATATCAAGTGCAACGATCTGGGACTCACCTAGAAACTCAAGAGACTTGTTCCAGTTGTGTGAAACGAAGGAAAGAAGATCTGCTGTAGATCTCTTGTGACGATGATGATACCTAGAAGTTAAAAACATGGATATGAAACCGAGAAATCGCTATTTGAAATACTATCAGTCTTATTGAAAGACCTTTTATTACTTAAATCAATTTAAAATTTAAAATATTAGTAACCAAGGATCAAAGTTGAGAAAAATAGTATTTTTATGGTTCATAACTTCTAATATCCAGCTTTTTTAATTTGTAAATGTTCATTTATTAGATATTATGATAAGATAATAAAAAAGTGTAGGTTGGGGTATCATTTTACCTAATTTTGGTTTTTGGAAAAAAGATACAAACTATGCTTTTATGACCAGTACTACATTTTTTTTCATATAGATTCCAGCTTTAAGACAAGTATCCCAGCAAACGAATTTTCTCATAGAAGGCATAAACGATCAGTGGGAAAAAGTGAAAGCTTGGGTTTTTGTTGACAAAACGAAATTTCCAGAAAAGACTCAACAACGCTTTACCGCCATTTACAGTAGAGATAGAGAATATTTGTAAGTAAAGGAAAAAAATGTTTCAAAATTAATAGTGCCTGGTCCAGCAATGAAGTGGAAATTTCTTTTGATGAATCTACCACGAATATTTATATCGCTTTATGGAAGCGGCGCTTTAACCCAAGCTGCCACTTTGACATGTTTCGGGTGTCGGATTCGGCGAACGCGTCACTTTTTTGTGGGACAAGTTTACCACAATGTTTTACATACAATTTTTAAACATCGTGCCAAAAATAGTAAGGGGTACAGTCCCAGCCCAGTCTGACACCCGAAACATGTCAAAATTGGCAGGCTGCGTAAAAGCGCCGCTTCCATATTATATATTATGAGCAACTCCAAATCAAAACACAGTTTTTAATAAAACACAATTTTAAGAGAATCTTACATTTTTTTCTTCACATTTTAATTGAAACATTAAATTATAAATATACATGGTGTTTTACAACTTATTGGCACAGGGACTATAATAAATTGATTTCTTTTTTATTTTTTTTTACCAGATAACTTTTGAACCGCCACTTTCCAATATGATTTTAGATTTGACACAGAATCTCCGTGTTTTTTCACCCCAGCGATACATTCTAGAATAGTACAGTTTATTTTGGATAGAAAAAGATTTACTGAAAACTTACACGATGACTTTGGTTTTGGAATCGAAAGGCTGTTAAATGATAAAATTTATTCTGCTGCATATCCTCTACATGATGTAAGTACTTTTTAGCCGAAAAATTATATATTATTATCGATCTAAATGTACAGGGTGTTTTTAAAGTTTAGTCATTTTTTTTTAAAGCGTGTAGACCACGTGAAAAGAAGTTGATATGACAAAAATTACTTATATAAAAGTTGCATTACCAGGATTTTATTTTTGAGGGCTGTAAAAAGTCGTGGATTAGCAGAAGAAGATTTTGCGTTAATCTAATAACTGGGGACAATTTTAAGCAGTTTTTGTAAGAACAGTATTTATTTAACTTGATAATGATTTTTTTAAAATAATGTTTAATAATGTAAACTAAGTCTCTTATTATGCAACTTTTATATAGGTGATTTTTAGTGTATCAACTTCTTTTAACAACTTTTACCATGTATACCTTTTTTATGTTAAAGTTATTTGGTTTTTAATTTGTGCAAGATACCGTAGGTACTTGCACTAGAGCTTACAATAAAATTGATAGCAGACTCTAATTTGTCACCTCTCAAAACCCCCTCTAGACCACTATTGTGATAATACACCTATTATTAACAAAATGATTGATAAAAAACTATCCAGACCGAATTGTTGACACCCTGTATCCCCAGAATCATCCACTTTTGGACTAAGGAAATGCGTCGACTATACTTTTATAATCTGGAATGGAACAGACAGACAACTGGACTGTTTTCTTAACCACCTTAACTCAATAAATAACTCCATTAGATTTACTATAGAGAAAGAGAAAAACGGATGTCTGCCTTTTCTGGATGTTCTCGTCAGTAGGTCTAATGGAACAATTAACACATCTGTATATAGGAAACAAACACACACGAGACAATATCTTAATTTTCAATCAAACCATTTTGAAGCAACCAAACTGGGAATAATAAAAACGCTATATAAACACGCAACCACAATATGTAGCGACAAAGCAACCCTGGATACAAAACTAGGAAATATCAAAATGGATTTGCTTCAGAATGGTTATGCTGAGAGATCTATAAATGGAATTATAAATAGTTGTAATGTGGAACCACCAGTGCGACCACCTGAACAAGATACTTTCTCTCTTCTAACAATTCCATATGTGAAAGGAACGTCCGAAAAGATTAGACGAATAGCAAAGAAATATGGAATTAAAACCGTCTTTAAGTCTGGATCTACGTTACGAAGCTTTTTGACAAAAACAAAACCCGATTTATCCACACAAGAGAAAGATTGTATTTACCAGGTACCATGCTAATGTGGGGGTCGTACATTGGAGAAACACAACGCCCTTTAAATGTAAGACTGGCAGAGCACAAACAACACACACAGAGAGGGAAAACATTAAAATCAGGGATTGCTGGCCATGTTTGGTCTCAACAACACAAAATCAAGTGGTCAGAAGCACGGGCTGTTCACAGGGAATCACATTGGAAAAAGCGCAAATTTAAGGAAGCCGTCTTTATTGAAAACAATAATAATGTTTTTAGCAATCCAAGTGTGGACATACCAAACATTTGGAAACCACTATTAAAGCGTACTAATGCCGGGGCCTTAGGTGAGCAACCACACGCTTCATCGAACCCAACTCCATCACGGGTGAATGATCTTCCCCAGTGTATATATACTCAGTAGCTTTAGGAATTAGATTTAGTTTACACTTGAGAACGGACAGAGATAGTACTGCCCGAAACGTTGTGTTAATAAATTAATAAAGACAACAAAGTCCGAAATTCTTCTTTTATTTTTTGTCCTATCTTGTTGAACAACAGAAATGGCTTTCTCAGACAATTTCACCTCCCTATAGATTTAAGCTTTACCATTTATTTTATCACATTTGTTAAAATATCAAAGTTTTTTAATGGGCAGCCCTAAAAACGTAAATCTTCTCTACGCCAAAAACCGCGATATTGTATTTGTACATTTTATTTTTTTTTTAAGTTTTTTGTAGTACCGAATTCATAATCGATTACTACTTATAATTTTTAGGGTGACTTGAAAACCGAAGGTACCATCCGCAACTTACTTTACACCGAATGGGCTTCCATAAATAAGTGGTACAGATACCAGCCGTTAGATTATGTTAAGGAATATTTTGGGGTGAAGATTGCCCTTTATTTCGCCTGGCTGGGGTTTTACACGAATATATTGATAGCCCCAGCTGTGGTGGGAGTGGCTTGTTTTATTTATTCCTTATCTACAATGTACAGTAGCAAACCCAGGTAGGTTAATTCAATATTCCTTTTTAGTACTGAGTATTATCAAGTTCTGTGGCAATAGAGTAAAAATTGGTCCTTACATTTATAATAACAGATTTTTGAAGATGTTTCTTCTGATGCTGTCATTTATTTTTGCTTTATTAAACAGGCGTGGCCGGTGGGTTTTTCTCAGGTGGGTCAAATTTTGTAAGCAACTAGTTGTGCCTCGGTATACAACATTTTCTATACAATTAACATAAACTATTTTTATGGACAGACTTTAATAATGATAATATGTTTTTACTTTTGCCGAAAAAATATGTATACAAATATCCATTGCAAAAAGAATTATATATTAAAATAACATTTTTCTACAACCGCTAAAAACAAAAATGTTTTTTAATAATTTTCTCATCCATCTTAGCTACTTTATAAAAGATTCAATTCTGATTTAAGTTTGTAAATATCTATATCATAATTATTTTTACCGATTTAAAGTCCCTGTTTTCTTCTTTTCATCTTTTTGCGCTGTCGCCAACACACACATGACCGCGAAAGCGAGATCAAAGAATACTAATCCGTAGAACCTCACAAGTGAGATTTCAGCATACCCTGAAAGGTTAGTACCTACCCTGACCACCAAACAGCGAAAGTTGGCACCGGACCAATCAGAAAATTGGTTGATGCCCATGTCGAGTTTCTATTGGTCAATTGGACTACTTATGCTATCTGGTGATCAGGGTAAGTACTAAAATTTTAGGATACGCTGAAATCTCACTTGTGATGTTTTATAGATTAGTATTCTTTTGGCGTGATATATGATGCAGTGCGATGTAGGCAACTACATAAGCATGAATTTACTCATTGTATTAAGAGTTGCCTCTAGGCAGTGACCGGGGTACGATTATACGCCTCTTTTTAACTTTCTGAATTGCAAGTATATGCTTTTTTTTGGCTTTTATGCATTTTGGTCAAGCTAGTAATTTCTCTCCATTCTCGCGAAGGGAGTTTTTGCATAATTATAGATTTGAAGGGAGTTTCTGCATAATATTAGATTTGTGCTTTTTCTTTGTAAAGATTAATTATAATTATTTTTTAATTTTATTATGAATTAGGTGTGACATTGACCAAATTATCTTATGGACGAGCAGCGCCTGATATTAATCTACAATTTACAATAAATCGATATATGTATTTTAGAGAATTTATTATGATAGAAATAATACTAATTATAACTTTTTTAGCAATGATATTTGCACTTTGGATTTAAACGAAAAAATGTGTCCTTTATGTGATACATGGTGCGACTATTGGGACCTGAAGGAAACCTGTGTTCATTCTAGGATAACATATCTTTTTGACAATCCGACGACCGTATTTTATGCTATATTTATGTCATTTTGGGGTAAGTTTAGGTATAGACTTTATTAGATTTCAAACCATTTAGATTGTATAATGTAGAAATTGGTTTTTAATCAACATTTTTGTCGAATTTAAATTATCTGTAACGATTTTCATACTACTTAATGAATGAATCTAGAAAATTTAAAACTTAATTATCATGGACTTAGCAAGATACTCGAGTTCACAAACAGAAGATTGATTTTACTATAGTTTTGTTTTTTTTTATATACTACTACCATATTTACAATAACCGTTAAAATTGTTTAAATACCCCGTTTTTTTTAAACATACTAGATGTCAAAAAACTTTACTACAAATTTTAAGGAGCACTTCTCCATTGAAGAATAACAAAAAACTTTATATAAATATATGTTCTCAAACTACAGACGGAATGTCAAGATTTTAAGAAAATATATTTTTTTATTATACCTTAAGGTAGTTCTCCCGATACCACAAGAGTCAAATGAGTGCTTAAGGTAATTTGACTACCGTGGTATTTATATTTGGCAACGCTGCGTAAAAATAATAGAAATCATAAGCAAAAATCTACTGCACAAGCATCTTTAAACAAGTTATAGGTTTTAAATTGTTATGTATATTTACTAATATAATCTCTAAACCACCCTTATTATATCACCAAAAATATTTTATTAAAAAGGCAAAACAGTCACTGAAAAAATTATAACAAATTTGTAAAACAAGGTCAAGTAGCACATAAATTTAAGGATAAACATGGAAAGTTTCTGTCACCCAACTTGTTAAACTAACGTAAATATTGGTACATCGGATTATTGTCGTCGAATTGTTCATTTAAAAATACTCGGAAAAAAATATGTTTTCTAATAATTGCGGATATTTATTATCACTCATTGCTTCTTGTAACTGGACTGGCATCAATTCTTTTTGTCACATATACCGTATTCAATAAACTTTTTCGAGCGCAGGATCAAGATCGTTTGACTAGGTACGGTTGCCTCAATACGTCACATATGTACCGCACTGCTGGTTCCTTGGCGCCAACATAGCAAACAAGGATGTCTAGACGGATAATACTATGAGGCGAAAAAGCGCGATATACAATATTTAAAAATCCGCTAGAATAATCATTGTTAAATAATTTATTAATAGGAAATAAAGAAGTTACGGTAACAACTGAAATTAACAGTATTTAAAAGTATTTCTTTAATATTGACAAAAAACACAAACTACACTGTTAAAAACTTCATTAAATAATGAGCAAAATACATATGTGACGTATGGTCCGCCATGTTGCAAGGTTTACGAGGCAACCTTACCTAGTCAAAAGATCTTGGCGCATGATAACCTTTTGGCGGCGGCACATGTCAGTTACATAGCATATTATTCTCAATTATTTATTAATTACTCCTATTACAAGCTCTGAAGGTCGGATTTTAATTAGCCAAAATGTAAATAATTAATTGTTTTTTCCCTTGATACAACTTTCATTGAAATCTGAACCAGTTTTTGTGAAGTAAAATTTTAAAAAAGGATTAATGTTAAAAGCAATTATTTTATAATATTTATAACTTTTTTCAGTTTTTTGTAAAACTTTGAAAATTTAACTGGTTGATATTCTAATAATAAAGTACTAGTAAGTATGATAAGTTTAATAATTTTCTGAACATTAATTCTTACACGGATAGTACTACCGATTTTTTTGACAAATTTGAAAGAAATTTTTGAAATATTAAGAAAGTAAAATAATAAATAATAATTATCCTTTTTTTCATTTTGATTATTTTATAATTAGGTTTTAGCAATATGACCATGCTAACAAAGGGTTTGTATTTTTTTACGCGAAAACCAATCATCAAATTTAAAAGAGCCGGAAAATTTAATTTGACTGAACTAACCAGAAATAAAGTTACTAGACACCCTTTATATATTTATTAACCTATAGTCCCTGACTCTTTGTTTGACCTCCGGACAGTGCGGACGTGCGTAGAGGACTACAGAGTTCTTCCCGGAGTGGCGGCTAGAGGTGTCGTACGAACGTTTTTACCTTCGGGGATCAAGGAAAGATTCACGCTAAATTGACGGCATCTTTCTTCTGGTTCTAAGCGCTGTGAGCGAAGATTCCTATAAGCTGATGGTATCCTGTTTGGTGGTGAACACGAGGTATTTCTCAAATGGCGGGAAATAGATGGGCGTGCCATGGGAACTGTCAGTAGTGAAAGTGAAGGTTATACGTAACACCAGTAGCAGATCTTGGTTTGACAGCCGACAATTTATGCATTGCATAGATTGTTGAATTATTTGTTTTCTTTTGGAATTTCTGGGAGCTACGAGCTCGATTATCCAGATTTTCCGCCGACGAAGCCCTGGAAAGCATAGTCCGGAGGGGGAGAGTGGTGGATTGGACCTGAAAGTACCAAAACCAAGAAAAAAAATAGAGAAAGGGAGAACCTATAGTCCCTGTGCCAGTAATGAAATTCACCTCAAAATAATAACCCTCTTAAAACCTTTTTACAGGGGTTCCATTTGACGAGTCTACTAAGAATTTTTATACCGCCTTGTATGGAAGCGGCGCTTCAACCCAGCCTGTCAATCCCAAATGTTTCGGGTTTCGGACCGGGCAAATGCGTCACTTTTTTGTCGGACAAGTTACCCACAATGTTTTGCATACATTGTGCCAAAAATCTGTTACAGTCACGAAAACATTGACATGTTTTGAATATCGGATTGGGCGGGTTTCGTAACAGTAATCCTTACGATTTTTGGCACAATGTTTACAAATTGCACGTAAAACATTGTGGCAAACTTGTCTGACAAAAAAGTAACGCGTTTGCCTGGTCCGACACCCGAAACATTTGACACTGAGAGGCTGGGTTAACGCGCCGCTTCCATATATAAAGGTATATGTATATTTTTTTTCCTTAGCCACCACTTTTTTGGAGATGTGGAAACGATATTCAGCAGAAATCACCCATCGATGGGACTTGACGGGTTTCGACGTACAAGAAGAACATCCTAGACCGCAATATTTAGCTCGATTAGCTCACGTCAAACGGAAATCTGTCAATATCATAACGAACACCATGGAGCCCCATGTACCCTTTTGGAAAATCAAAGTGCCAATGACAATTTTTAGTTTTTCCATTGTTTTATTATTGGTAAGAGATCTTTTTTTTATTAAATTATCATGATGTTTGTGTAAGTCAGTGTTATATATTTTTAGGTGTTTTTGGCATTGGCCACTGTAGTGGCTGTAGTTTTGTACAGGATGTCCATTTTAGTATCTCTGAAAGTGCATGCTGACAAGGTGGACAACAGTTCGGCAATCTTGTTTACCACGGTTACAGCGGCTTCAATAAATTTAGTTGCCATCGTTATTTTTAATTATGTAAGTACTATTCATCTTTTTCTAAATTTTTCGCTGTTGGTAAAATACGTTTGTTTTTTCAGTTAATATTATAATTATCAGATATTTTATTTATGTAGTTATGTTTTCGTTTTCAGATCTACACGTTTGTCGCACAATATTTGACTGAATTTGAACTGTTAAGAACCCAAACCGAATTCGATGACTCTTTAACTTTGAAAATATACCTTCTCCAATTCGTAAATTATTACGCCTCAATTTTCTATATAGCTTTTTTAAAGGCAAATTTATCGGTTACCCTAAAAAGTACAACACAATTTTTGGATATAGACAAGAGGAGGTAAGTTATGTTATAACATTTTTTAATTTTATTTATTTTTATGTTCGTTATAAGCTCCAATCTGCCTAGTGGTTCTGTACAAGAATCATTTTAAACTATGAAAAACGCTATGCCAGTTAAATGTTTAAATTAATGGGAAGTTGTTACATCATTTTTTTTCATTTAGGCCGATTTTGAAAAAATAATATACAGGGTGAGTCGGGAGAAACGCACCTGTATTGTACAGGTAAAAATAATTTTAAAAAATCCATATGTTCTTATTAGTTTCTCATTTGTTTTTAAAATATGGCGTAATTACAAAGAATCAAAATTTCCTACATTAACATAGTTTTAATTATTGTGCTGTTTTAACAAATGTTCAAAAATACCGCCATTAACCTCTAAACATATTCTACTTCGTTTGCGAAGGGATCCTGTTGCTTTTTTGAGTGAGTTATGTCTTTCTTAAAGAAGCACTGCCTCATTTCTAATGCGTCGAATTAGGGCCTCCCGAGTTTCGACTTTCACTTTGTACACTTCATCTTTAAACCAGCCTCACAAAGAATAGTCCAGTGGTGTGGGGTCTGGAGATCTTGGAGGCCAACTAATAGGACCACCGCGACCAATCCATAGTCCTGGAAACTCTTCCTTTACCTGACGAGAAAAATGTGCGGGAGCTCCATCGTGCTGATAATACATTTCCATTCTGATGTTTAGAGGAACATCCTCTAATAAAGCTTGTAACTTATTTCGAAAAAAAAATAAGTAGTTCTCTCCTGTGAGACGATTTTCTAAAATGTGTAGGCCAATTAAATAACTATTGACCATACCACACCACACGTTTACCGAAAGCTTGTGCTAAAAATTAGTTTCGACTGTTGCGTGTGGTTTTTCGTCCGACCATACATGAGAATAGTGAGTATTATTGATGCCATCACGGGTGAAGGTTGCTTCATCGCTAAAAAGTATGCGAGATACAACAGGATGATTATTATTTATCCAACCACAAAATTGCATACGCCTACATAATCGTCCGGTTGTAAATGCTGCACACGCTGTACATGGTATGGATATAGGCCTTGCTCGTGGAGCGTGTTGATTACTCTTTTTGTGGAATGACCAGTTGATAGCAATTCTTCGTGAGCTGGTCGTTGCATCATCTTCTACCAAATTCAGAATATTTTCTACTTCATTATTATATTATGTTACTACTGGGCAGGGTGGCGTTCTCGCAAAGTTTGTTAAAAACTCTGATAAATACGTTTTGGTCCGGATTTCTCCGGTGTGGAAATCGTCGACGGTATTCTTGAACAGAAGCTGTAGCATTTCCATTACAGAAGCCGTAAACAAAAACCATATTTGCATATTCTAAATTTGATAGATGTTTTCAGATTCATTTCATAAGACTTTATTCATACAAACTCGAAAATGAACGCGTCAAACACACCGAAACTGACAAATGTCTGAACAACAAAACGGACCAAACGACCGGTACTTATCATTTGTGAAAAAAGCGGTAAACTTTATAACATTTTATTTACGAGATATTTTGAAAACAAATGAGAATCGAATAAGAACATATGGATTTTTTAAAATTATTTTTACGTGTACAATAACACTTCTGGAGTTCGGTACGTTCCTCCCGACTTACCCTGTATAACTCTCGATATTAGAGTGATAGTTCACCAAAAAAATATTTTTTTACAATAAAAATATTAACGGCTAATGGATAATTACTAAGAAAATGTTAGTTCTGGCATAAAGTAACATACCTACGGATAAGAGAAATCATGGTATGCTAAAATTTTCGTACCGCTTTTACGGCAGGCTCAGCGCTGCCTGGCGGCAGGCTTGTCATTTTTCCAGTTTACACTTTAAATGCGTCGGTCGAAGCCTCGCCTTGTGTAACATCAGCGGTGGGGAGACACGTAAGCTTACTGAAATGACTAACTGGCGGTATTTCAACGAGAAACGAATAAAATTATATTGGGAGTTTTCGCATGACCTGTCCTTAAATCGGCTATTCCATGATAACTCTTATAGTTTCCTTACTCTATGGTTCTGGTCAGAGTTAATTTATATACAAGGTGTTACAGAATGTCGTAAAAAAACTTAAGGGCAAATTCTACATCACAAAATATAAACAAAGATTAATATACACATGGGTTCGCATTTTTTTGTTTTTAAGATACAGGGTGTTAAAAAAACTGACATTTCTATAAAACTTATTTTAGTAAAAATTTTTAGATTGGATAAAACCTTATTTAAATAAGTATTTATTGTTGTTATTATATAATTGCTAATAAAAAATTATAAAACCCAATTTTTAAAATAAAGTGTTTTCGTAATACTTCTTTTATGGTCTAAAAATACGCAATTAAGTGGATCTTATTTCTTTTCTCTTAAAGGCATCAAAATACGAAAAAATCTTAGGAGACATAAAAGCTGTATTTTTGTTTGCTTAATCTGAAGAAAGCACAAAATTTTTTCACACATTTGCGAAGTCGGTGGCATACCGAGTTTTTGTTAGAAATATTAACTGGCAATATATTATAAATGTAATTAAGTTAGTGATACCCTCTTTATGCCATAAATAAATTACCAAATTAAAACAAAATTAGTTAAAGGATATTTAAGATATTTAGAAAAAAAAACATTTTTTTCTTTTACAAGTTTAACAGCCTGTACTTGAGCACGAAGAATTTGCGGACACATGTTTATATAAACTTTGTTTCATATTTTCAGTAGTAGAATCTGCCCGTAAATTTTCTTAACAACATTTTGTAACGCTCTATATATTGGAAAGGGTTATGACATTAACTCGACTTTAGACCGTTCAAGGTCGGGGACGCGAGGAAGGGTAAGTAGCAAATATTTTTGTTTTAATTTAAAGTTGAAAATATAAATGTTTTTAACTTTGTTTGGGAGACTCTTTGTTTGACCTCCGGACAGTGCGGACGTGCGTAGAGGACTACAAAGTTCTTCCCGGAGTGGCGGTTAGAGGTGCCATACGGACGTTTTTACCTTCGGGGATTAAGGAAAGATTCACGCTAAATTATGCCGTCAATTTTTTCTGGATCTAAGCGCTGTGAGCGAAGATTCCTATAAGCTGATGGTATCCTGTTTGGTGGTGAACACGAGGTATTTCTCAAATGGCGGGAAATAGATGGGCGTGCCATGGGAACTGTCAGTAGTGAAAGTGAAGGTTATATGTAACACCAGTAGCAGATCTTGGTTTGACAGCCGACAATTTATGCATTGCATCGATTGAGGAATTATTTTGTTTTCTTTTTGGAATTTCTGGGAGCTACGGGCTTGATTATCCAGATTTTCCGCCGACGAAGCCCTGGAAAGCATAGTCCGGAAGGGGAGAGTGGTGGATTGGACCTGAAAGGACCAAAACCAAGAAAAAAAAATAGAATAGAATAGAATTTAAAGTGGAAGAAGTTGCAACTTAAAAATAATTTTAAAATAGTGTTGTGTAAACGGGTGTTCTAATAATACTAGAGACTGTATTTCTCCGGCACTGGTTTTAGCATTTATATCCTATCCCAAGAACACGGTTGATAAGGTACTTTACGACGTAAAAATATACTCGCCAATAACCCTCTTTATAAATTAACTCTGGCTCTGGGTAGTTATTTTTAGTTATCCTTCAGATTTACCCGTATAAAATTAGGTGCTTTTATATGAGACACTCTATAATGGTTTTCCTACTTATTCTAGTGTGGTCCAGGAGGATGTCTTTTAGAACTGTGCATTCAGTTAGCCGTAATTATGGTCGGAAAACAAGCAATGAACACTGTTTTAGAAATGATGTTTCCTCTGTTTTTTAAATGGTTGAATACACTTAAGGTAACTAATTTTCTAATGAAAGTGGTTTCGGGTTCAGTTAGACCTGAAATGACTCAGGCTTTCATCAGATACACATTGCCAGACTTGGGATGATTCTATTTTGTCTGAATCTAAATTATAAAAAATTATTCTTTGTTCTTATTACTTTTTCTCGTAAAATATGTTTAGTGCCTCATAATATTCAGAAATACGGCGTTGTTTACCTATGGTCTAGAGCAGATGATAGTATCATCCCTAAAAGGTGATGGTAACCTAACATGTAAAGACGAAGGAAAGAAAATAATTACATTTCTTCAAAAATGACAAGGCTACAGAAAAATGAAGTACAAATACGATTTATTATTATAAATACCTCAAAAACAAGTACAACAATAAAAAAATATTCATGCGAAAAGATCTTTAAAATGTATTTCTTTTTTTTTCAATCTTTGCAGCTAGGCGGAAAATTCGTGATATTTTTGTAGTTATTATTGTATTATTATTTTTAGGTAAAAACTGGTCTTTCCAAAGATCAAGTATCGTGCAAAGGGTGTAGACCACAGTGGGTTAAGGATTTTAAATTAGTAGAATGGGGACCAAGAAGCTTGTTTCCTGAATATTTAGAAATGGGTATGTAATAACTTGTATAAGATTTATTAAAACTGATTTAAAACCACCCAAGATATGCACAAATCCCTGAATCTGTAGTTTTCTGCTCATTCTGGAATGGTTTTTGATCGGTTTCGTTCCGAATCTGAATTAAGGTCTATTTATACACATCAGTCACGTCTCAGTCCCGATCCGTCAAGTTCTATTAGTCTCAGTGAAAAAATATCATTATCGAAAACTAAAATTAAGCGCTTTGCAGTTGCAAATTTAGAACATAATGACATTTCATAATTAGGTTTTGCTTTCTGTTGTTGCAGTAAATATTCTATTTTTTAAAGAATTTTTATAATTTATGGGATGAATGTAATAAAAAATAAGAAAATAGTTAGTCTACAACTAGTGTTAATAAGCGTTTAAGTGGTTGCCATCATGAATTTCGTTAAAAATTCAGCAATGAAGCAAAACGTGCGAAGTTAGTTTTGGTTTATCTGCACTTCAAGTCTAAATAACGAAGAACTTACTCTTGATGGCTATATAAAAAGTTTATTGAAACACTGACTATTATCCTGCTTTGTGTTATTTAGGTTGTCAGATAATAATGTCTAATATTTTTCGTGAAATTTAATAACTAATCAGGTAATTTATGTAAATATTCTTTGTCAAATTGAATCTAGATACCCATTTTTATCAGCTGTTTGACCAAATTGCAACACTGTGCATCTTAATTTAAATTCCCAATATTGTTTTAACATTGACGCGTTTACACATGTCAGACACAGTCACGTCTTGGACGTCAGTCTTGTTTATGTGTCCGTTCCGTCACAGTGTAAATTCGTTGAAAACAATATTTTTTTAGTTTTGACGGAGCATCCAACAGAAGGTGTTGTATAGAGTCTTTTACGGAATTATCATGCTCTTTTTACACTATAAACACGTGTACAAAATCCCAAATGTTTACCGGACATCGAGATTTATTAAGACATTAATTGGTCAAAAAAATTAAAATTTTATATTCTCCGCTTTTTTACTAAATTTTTGCAACATTCTGTCAATTATCGTATGTTTTAATTGAACTTATTACTTTTATACTGCTACTTGTTCGTCACCTGCAGTAATATTTTGTTAACAAGCTGTCAAATAATTTAGGTTTTTAATTATATGTAGTGTAAGAAAATTTTATAGGCAATAAATGTTCTTTATTTAGAAGGGGTGAGCTTTCCTGGTTAATTTTGGTAGCTCACCCAGTTAATTGCATCGCGGTTCTCGTCTTGTTCGGTCAAAAATACGCGGATCAAAAATAGTTAAGTGATATGTGAACTTATAAAGTTTTTCTTTGGGCTTCTACCCTTTTGTGACTTGAAATAAAATAAAATTTGTTTTGGTTTCTTTTAAAAGTAACTTTTTAAGAAAACATGTTTTTAATTTCGAATTTAAATTCATTTTATTTATTTACTTTACTTCATTTTATTTTCCATTATAAAACTGATATTTTTTAATTTTATTTATTGTAGTGAAATTTTAATTTTTTGAGCTATTACAATTTTCCTCTCTTTAATAAATAAAAATTAGTTTTCCTTCATTTGATGATATTAAAAATTAAATTCTATTTTGTTGCACTTTTAATTACTTTATTTAATATAGTTGCGACATTTGGACTAAGATTAGAAAATAAATTAAAGTAGAAAGTAAATTGTATTGTGATACATTAGATAAATACATTAGAAAGCTTTGGGATCTATAGCTAGTTCTTCCTTCGAATAACAGACCATCTTCCAAAATACTGTAAAAACGTACTTTGTGCACGACTGGCAGTCGACTTACAGATATGTGTAAATAGACGTCAATAATATGCATCAGGCATCCTGACTCCAGACGAAGACGGAACTGACACGGCACTGAGACGTGACTGATGTGTATGAATAGACCTTTAGCCTAGAATTTTTTTACCTTACTTTTCTTTGCAGTATTACAATATGGTTTTGTAACAATTTTCGTGGCAGCATTTCCTTTAGCGCCGTTTTTTGCGCTCCTGAACAATGTCTTAGAAATGCGACTCGATGCCAAAAAGTTGCTAACATTATATAGAAGACCAGTATCACAGAGAGTTAGGGATATAGGTGTGTGGTACCGAATACTGGATTCTGTAGGAAAATTATCTGTAGTAACCAACGTAAGTAGATGTTATTTAGTATTAGTCCCTAGTTACGAAACCCACCCAATACGATACACAAAACATGCCCATGGCTCTTATGGTTTCGTGACTATAACACTTCTTACGATGTTTGACAAAATGTTTATAAATTGCATGTAAAACATTGTGGTAAACTTGTCCGACAAAAAAGTGACGCGTTTGCCCAGTCCGACACTTTAAACATTTGACATTGACAGGCTGGGTTAAAGCGCCGGCGCCGCTTCCATATATGGCGGTATGAATATTCGTGGTAGACTCGTCCAAAAGAACCCTCCTAAAAAGGTTTTTAAAGTGTTATAATCATATAGTCAATTTCATTACTGGCCCAGGGACTATATTGTTAACATTAAGTTTTGGGTGTCCAGTAACTCAACCGACAAACTTTACGGGGCGATTTTACAATGGAAAAGTAAGAAAGAAAAACTTCATATAAACATATGTCCTAAACTTCTTAGTTTTTGAACTACGGTGTGTTAAATATTTAAAAAAAAAATAAAAATTGAACTTTTAACCCTTGTAACTTGGTAACCAAGGAGATTTCGACATTTTGTCAATGGACTTACATTATTTTTCATTGCAGAATGACCCCTTAAAATTTCCTAACGTATTTTCCGAACACCCTGTATAGGATAACCAATACTTTATATTAGCCTTGTCAACAAGATTTCATTTTAGACAATAAAGCATGTTTTTGAATTGAATTTAAATTTGAATTAAAAAAAGTAATGAAATATATATATTTTTGCCAATTTCAGGGCTTTATAATAGCATTTACGTCCGATTTTATCCCAAGGCTGGTATACAGAATGTCAGTAAGTGAAAACGGCACATTGGAAGGATATTTGAATAATTCTCTCTCATATTTCAACACATCACATTTTCCAAATGCTTCAATACCTAGAAATGCCAGTACAGTAGAAATTTGTAGGTAAGTAAACAAATAAAGATATAAATATTTTAGTTGTTACACATTAGGTTCAGATGCGCTCAAATATCTCCAGTATCGCTAATGCATCCAAAACACGATCATGTTCCTTGTCGCGAAAAGAGTCATCAAATACTCATCCTCTACTTATGAGCAACCAAGTTTTACAGAGCAAAGACACCTTCAATCTTGTGGGCGTCACATTTAAAAGTAACCTTAACTGGCATAAACACATTGTATCTATAGCCACGGCAGCTTCAAAAAAGCTTGAATTTCTCTTTCGAGCCAAAAAGTATTTTTCCCCTTCTAATTTATACACTTTATATGTGTCCCAAATCCGACCTCCCTTAGAGTATTGTTCTCATATCTGGGGCATGGCTTCCCCACATCCCTAAGCATTCTGGATTCTATTCAAAGAAGAGCTATTCGTCTCATTAATGATTCTTCACTTACAGAAAGGCTTCCATCTCTTGCCCATCGTCGGGCTGTGGGGGATCTATCGCTTTTTTATAGGTACTTCCATGGCTTCTGCTCTGAAGAATTGTCCAGTATAGTTCCTCCACTCACGGTTCCCAAAAGAGAAACCCGTGGTTCCGCGCGAATGCATCCCTATACGGTCCAACTGGACAGACCCCGAACTTCCCACTTTGTTCGTTCTTTTATCCCTAGAGTTTCTAGAATGTGGAACCTGCTGCCCGCGGAGGTCTCTCCTTCCCCCCCAAATCTTCAAGTATTTAAGTCCCGTGTCAACAAACTTCCTCTTACCTCGCTTAAGACACCCACGGTACGTTAGTATTTAGGCTTTTAGTCTTCGTGGTTTGTCCAAAGATAAAAAAAAAAAAAAAAAAAAAAAAAACTTGCGTTTTCAAATTTTGGTATTTGACAGTTTTTAGACAAATAGAATTGAAAAGTGATATCGTCATTGTTGTCAGATTTTCCAGATTTGCCCTACACGTAACATTTTTGATATTTAAATGAAAGGACTTATTTATTTTAATTGCAATAAAAGGAGCGTGCCAACTTTAGTAATTCCATATTTTCACAATTCAATCTTTACTAGTTACTGAGATATGTTAGCACCACATGTTCGATAAAATTTTGCAACAATGCTGATATCAGTGATTAACTAAGCATGCCTAAAAACTCTAAATACCAAATTTTGTCACAGCTTTAGCGGTTTTAAAGATATTTCGGCGCTAACGTTTTTTTTGCTGAAAGTAAAGTTTATCATATCTAAGCAACTGATTGAGACATAATTTTGAAAATTTAGAAACTTACCAAATTTGATCCGCCCAATTTCATAAAATAAAAATAAATAGGGCATTTTATTTAAAAAATTAAAAATGTGTGTAGCACAACACTGAGAAATCTGACAACAGTGCCGATACCTTAGATATCAAATTTGGTAAATGTAACTTTGGCTGTTTTAAAGATATTTAAGGTTCCGTACTTTTTACTAACACAGTATATGTACTTTAACAATTTAAGAACCTACTTATTTATTATATCAACTTTGTTATGCAATATTTTTAAACATTTAATTTTATAAGTTTACCTTAAATTTATTGATCCGATATCTCCTGTTTTGAATATTAAAAGACAAATTTATTTGGTTTTTATTTTTAAAGGTATCCAGATTATAGAAACCCCCATGGTCTCCAGAAAATACGAACGCACGGCCCTCTACTGGCACATTCTGGCAGCACGTTTGATTTTCGTCGTGATTTTTGAGAACTTGGTTGTGATCGTCATGATCATTGTCAAGTGGTGCATCCCTGATATGTCAGGCGAACTACGAGACAGAATCAGGAGGGAGGCTTATATTACCAATGAGATTATTATCAAGCAGGAGAGTTTGCGGGCGGAAAATGGACTTATACGTGAGTATATTTTGGATTTGGACTAACCAGAACAACCTTAATTTTACAAACAAACGAATAATCCTTTTCATGTTAAATGTCCTTTTATCATTTCTAGGGGCTGATGAGACGAAAAGTAAGAAAATCGAGAATCTTAGAAATATAACTGAGGCACCATCTACTCCAGAACAATGGGACATGTTGATCAATAAATCACTGTCCCAGAGTGATTTTGACCTCATGGTTCACGGGGATGAGCAACAAACTGGGAACTCTGGAAACCGTGATAAGGATCCAGGCACTCCTTGCTCGATATGAAATGAATGTTCCTATCAAAATCTAGTCATTAGAAAAGAATTTAATAACGAAATTGCTTGCCAAAGTATTTTGAGAGGAGAGTAGGTAATGTACTTACGACATAATATTCATTACAAAGAAAACTTAAACCAAATAAGGTGGTTTTAATAAAATGTCACTACTTTCTTAGCTATAAAGTAAGATTAGATTGATTTATATAAGAATCTTTTTAAAAGACCAAATCCTAAAATTCAATTATATTAAATATATTCTTAATATCCCACTACTTTTTATGTGGGTTATACAGGGTGTCTCTGAAAGGAGTGGAAAAAACTTCTAGAGATTCCCGAGGCTAAAAATATGACGAGCTAACCCAACTTACCTTAGTCAAAAAGTGGATGGTTTCGGAGATACAGGGTGCCCAAAGTTTATTCTGGTTTTAGTTCTTTATAAATAATTTTGTTAATAATAATTTTATTATCACAATATTCAGCTAAAAGGGGTTTTAGAAGGTGAGAAATAAGAATTTACCATCAATTTTGTTGTTTACTTTAGAGGACCCTGCCTGTGGTGTCTTGCACAAATTAAAAGGTAATAACTTTTAAGTCACTTTGTACCTAACTTTAAAAAAAAAAAAATATTTTGCTTTAACATATTTTAAATAAAAAATGTATACTTGGTAAATGTTGATATAGGCAGCCGCTTCTAAGATATTTGGATTTTAAAAAATCACTTTTTGTATGGCAAGGACTAAGCTATACAGGGTGTTTCAGAATTAGATGCAAATCTTTTAGAGTATAATTCCCAACCAAGGTTAATTTATATTTATAAGGTTGCGACATATCCTCAACTTTTAGGCGGTTCGAGGTCGGGGACGCAAGGAAGGGCACTTCTCGGAGAAAAGTGGGCAAGACTGGGTATAATCAAACCTGATGATCAATCCACTGGTGTCTAGAATTTGCGCATTTCATTTTACAGTGTTTTGGAAGTGATATTTGTTGAAAGATGTAATTCCAAATGTTTTTTATTTAAAGTAAAAAAATTTACAACTTAATAACAATTAAAAACTGTTGTGTAAACGGTTGTTCTACTAATACAATAAACTGTATATCTCCGGCACTGAACAACATGACCGAAAAATGGGAGATGTGACGTCATAACACGTCAAAGCAATATGGCCGAATGTCGCGACCCTATATAGACCGACTTTGATTCCCAACGTGATTTTAAGAAAAAAGTTTAAATAAACCTATGTCCTAAATGGCTCAACTTTTAGGATACAGAGTGGTAATAAAGCTTATTTTGTTTAAATTTTTGCCACCCTGTATCTCAACAAATAAGTCTTTTAGGACATAGATTTATTTGAACTTTTTTCTTAAAATCACCTAAGAATTCACACTGTAAAAGATTGGCATCTAATTCTACTGTATAGCTTAGAACTAGCCGTACAGGAAGTGATTTTTTTAAATCCAGATATCTCAAAAACGGCTGCTTAAATCAACTTTAACCAGGTATGCCTTTATTATGTAAAATATGTTAAAGAATAAAAAATTTTCTTTCAAAGTTACATACATAGTGGTTCAAAAAGTTATTTCGTTTTTAATTTGTTCAAGATACCGCAGGTGGCGCCCCCTAAAGTTAACAATCAAATTGATAGCAGATTCCTATTTCTCGCCTTGCTAAACCCCTTCTAGCCAAATACTGCGACAATACATCTATTATTACCAAAATTATTTTAAAAAACTAAAACCAGGATAAGTTTTTAACACCCCGTATCTTCGAAATCATCCACTTTTGGACTTGGTAAGTTGGGTTAGATCAACATATTTTAGACTCAGGAATCTGTGGTACCTTTTTTTTGGACCTTTTAGAGATACCCTGTATAGAATATTTTAGTGTTTTTGTGTGCTAAATAATTCACAATATTTAAAAATCACATGGAAATAACTAAGTACCCAATTGGGTATAATTTTAAAACTCGTAAAATAATTTTACCATTGTTGTGAGTCATACATAATATTGTGATTTTGAGAGAACTCAGTATGTGTATGATTAATATTATATTTTGCTCATTTTTTTAATTATACATGAACGTTTTTGATATGTATACTTTTCTTCCAGTCTTTAAAATGCAACAAGTATGTACACGTTTAGCCAAATAAAAAGATACACAGTTAATGCGTGGAAAAGAAACACTCTAACGCATGTAGAGCATTAGCGAGTAGAGATTAGACAAAGAATGCTGACATGTAAACATTATGACGCATTATTCCCTCTTTGTTATTGCTCAACTGGAATATATACCTTTAAGTTTGGTTAAACGTGTTTACCAGTTAAAAAAGTGAATGAAATTGCTATTAGTTATACGTTTATTCTATTTATTAAATACATAGCTTTATTTTTTTAAGTATTGAGGTAAAATAAAGGAAGAAAATATAATTTAATATTATAAAAAAATGTGGATAACTTTTTAACTGTTTCGAAATACTGTTTTAATTATTATCCAATAGCTACCGTGGCTGACTATATGATATACAGGGTGTTACAAATTCGATGCATTAGCATTGCTATCTCGGTAATTATAAGAGATAGAGTTGGTTAAATTGGGGCAAAGTTCTGGAATTATTCGGAAAAAAAACGAAAATTTGCGAAACAGTTTTTTTGGTTTATTTGCAAATTTGGTAACACTGCCACTTTTATGTTCATAAAAGATGTCACTAAATTTAAGATTCGACGTTTGGTTTTCGAGCCACCATCATCAACTTTGTTTTTTTAAATGAAAAGAATATTTGGTTTTGGGCTTAATAAACTTGTGTTTTAATTTTAAATCTAACGATAAATCACACTTTACATTTATGCAACGTTTCGAACTAAAAACCCATCATAATTCACTACTTCGCCATTACAAATAACGATTTTCCCCAAACGTTTAGGGAAATTTCTTTTGCAGGCAAGTATGCATCCATTTTTTTATGACAGGGTACGATAAAGTTGATGGAGGCGTTTGATTAAATTAAATGCTTTATTTTATTATGTATAAGTAAAAGTATGTAAATTACATTAATTCTTGTAGCTTGTTAGTTAAATTATAAATAAATAAAAAAATAATAATAATGAGCAGTGTAGCCCAAAACCAAACATTTCTTCCATTCCAAATATGGAAGTTGATGATGGTGGCTCAAAGACGAAACGTCGGATCTTAAATTTAGTGACATCACGAAAAGTGGCGATGTTAATGTGTTATTTGTTTTAAAATATCTCCTAAAATAAACCAAAAAAATAATTAAAACTGTTTTGCAAAAATTCGTTTTTTTCCAAGGTTAGTTTATATTTATAAGGTTGCGACACATCCTCAACTTTTAGGCGGTTCGAGGTCGGGGACGCAAGGAAGGGCACTCCACGGTCGCCACCCTATATGACCCAAAGTCGGTCTATATAAGGTCACGACATTCGGCCATATTGCTTTGACGTGTTATGACGTCACATCTCCCATTTTTCGGCCATGTTGTTCAGTGCCGGAGATATACAGTTTATTGTATTAGTAGAACAACCGTTTATACAACAGTTATTAATTATTATTAAGTTGTAAATTCTTTTACTTTAAATAAAAAACATTTGGAATTATATCTTTCAACAAATATCACTACCAAAACAATGCAAAATGAAATGAGCAAATTTTAGACGCCACTGGATTGATCATCAGCTTTGATTTTACCCAGTCTTGCCAACTTTTCTCCGTGGAGTGCCCTTCCTTGCGTCCTCGACCTCAAACCGCCTAAAAGTTGAGGATATGTCGCAACCTTATAAATATAAACTAACCTTGTATAGACCGACTTTGGTTTTTTCCGGATAATTCCGGAACGGCTACAAATTTTAAAATTTTTAAAACGAAATATTGTTAAGCAAAGCTGAACGTTGCCCCAATTTGACCAATTCTCTATCTCTTATCTTTACCGAGATAGCAATGCTAATGTATAAAATTTGTAACACTCTGTAGAGAATAAAAATATAACTACTTGGATTTAATTAACTTTTTTAGGAATTTACCAAATATGTAGTTTATAAATAAATAAATATTATTAGTTGTTTAAAATATAATGTTACCAATATTTTTATACTTTATGAAAAATCAGGAAATTTATAATACATTAAGAGGATGCCGTAGCACGATAAAATTAGCTAAAACGCGATTCGCTGCCGTTTTTAAATTTTTTTTTGAGAAAAACTTGTACATAGAAAAGTTTCCTAAAATGATCCAAAGATTATCGGAAAGTTAATTGATTTTTGGTAATGGCAATAATTAACACATTAAATTTCCCAAAATTACAAAACCGTAAAAATAACCAACTTTCCGATAATCTTTGGATCATTTTAAGAAACTTTTCAATATACAACTTTTTCTCAAACAAATATTTAAAAAACGGCAGCGAATCACGTTTACTCATTTAAGTGCTACGGCATCCTTAATAAAGAACATTAGATCTGTGAACTTCCTCATAGTAGTAAGTAACCTTATAAAGAGGTTGTGATGTTTATTTTTTATGGTTGTGATAAGTAAACAAAGCTGCTTCCTATAATTTTAACCTATTATTTGTTGTTAATATTTACTCTAAAAAATGTATGATGCTTAAAAAACATTGTTTTTATTATGTATAGCTTTCTATGTGCAAATTGTTATTAATAAAAAATATATTGTTGAAAGATGTTAAGTGGATGTAAAACTGTGACCCAAAACACTATTTACAAGATGATATCTGGGAAGTACTGGCACATGCCTTGAAGCAACGCTATAAACAGACCAGTATTCAGTGTATCTAGAAAGTTGGAATAAATAATTAAATGGGTCGGTCAGTCGCGACTAAGTACGATCATGTGTATACTGAACTAACGGCGCACTGTGCAGCAAGCTTATGAAAAAATTGGACAACATTAATATATCCATATACAGGGTTTTGCATTTAAAAATTTAATACTTTTAGCCCTACCCTGTATATTTTAAGGGATAATAAATATTTGATAATTGATTTAAAAACCACAGAATTAACTTAATAAACTGGTATTTTTGTTAATTCTATAAAATACATAAGAAAAAGGTTAAGGGAGAAATTTATAACTGGACTTTCACTATTATTTATACTTACTATACAGGGTGTTTTCTAATCGAATGTCAATATTGAAGGAGGTGATTTTGGGTTTATTTTAAGAAGAAAACTATATACATATGAAGGTATGTCCTAAACGTCTTAACTTTTGAGATGCAGAGTGTTAAAATTTCCAAAAATAATCTTTTTTTTAATATCCTAACTATTCTTTACCCAATTTTGTTTTAATTTGGCAATATTATTGTTGATATTAAGGGGGTAATTTGTCACTAACTTAATTACATTTAGTAAGTCCAGTGGCGTCTCAAGAGGCAACTGAAGAAATATTGGTCCAAAAAAAACGATACGCCACTGACTATGCAAATGTGTGTAAAATGTTTGTGCTTTCTTTAGATTAAGCAAATAAAAATATTGCTTTTCTGTCTCTTAATTTTTTTCCGTATGTTGTTTAGTTTAAGAGAAAACAAAAAAAAACACTTAAATGCATATTTTTAGACCATAAAGAAGCATTGCGTCTTTTTAAAAATTAGGTTTTATAATTTTTAATTAGCAATTATGTAACAAAAATAATAAATACTTATTTAAATTAGGTTTATACCCAGTATACCAGTTTTTACTAAAATAAGTAAGTGTTTTCGAAATTTTTGGTTTTTGGAAAATTTTAACACCCTGTATCTCAAAAGTTAAGACGTTTAGGGCATACCTTCATATGAAGTTTTCTTCTTAAAATAAACCCAAAATCACCTCCTTTAATATTGACATTCAATTAGAAAATACCCTGCATGAAAAAATTGTAAGTATAAAACGATCTATTTTTAGAATTGTTGCAAATATTTGCAATTCATAAGTAAAATAGCCTTAATCTACATTAAATTTTGTAGAAAATTGCAAATATCCTTTTTTTAATAGCTTTGTAAATTTGTCAAAACCAAACAACAAAAAAAACTGCAACATTTCCTTTTAATAAGAAATTTTTTTTTATGGAAATGAAATAATTATATCCTTAAGATGAAATTATAAAAAAAAATACATGTATTTGTCGCCTTCATCATATAAAACAAATAAAGGTGCTCGCCCACTTAGACGAAGCGTCGCGTCAGAGAAAATTCCCCGAGTTGCTTTACATATAATTAAATGGAACCCCGCCAATATAAGCGGCGCGGCGCGTCTATCATGGCGGGGTTCCATTTAAATACATGTAAACTTGTCCGGAGCAATTTAGACTCGTCGCATAAGTGGGCAAGCACCTTTAAAACAGTTTTTTTTGTAAAAATTCTTACAATTAAGGCAAAATCTTAACTGATAAAACGATAAATTTCAATGATGCGTGGACACACAAATCTATTATTTTAAGATTTGATTATTTAGTCAATTTAGTATAATTTTTACTTAAAATAAGACCCATGCTAAATGTTTTTGTCCACAGATCGCTACACTAAGCGGCGCGTTCCTACGCAAATTCCTAGTATCAGTTTTACTCGCAGACTTGCTTAATGGTAGGCTCAAAGGCATGTCTCACCGTGTGTATGCCTATTAACGCAACTTAAATAGCTTTTATAAGCTTTTTTGGTGTTTTTTAAGCAATATTGAATATCTTTTTGATATGGTCCAGGTCTAGTTTTGTAAGAAAGAGATGTAACATAATTCTCAAATTATAATAATCTGGTTTTTAAATGTCGATTACATAAATAATTTAAAGATGTTTATACAAATCTTATAAATTATAAACATTATAGTTTATGAGTTGCAATTTTTAGGTAAGTACATCTATACTTTGGACACTTTATATCAAGAAAAATACCTACTAAGTAACTATGGTTACTGATTTTTTAAACCAATAAAATAATTTTTTGTAAAAACTAGGGTAGGGTAGGGCGGGGCTAGTTGAGCTATTTTTCACTTGATCGGTTATATCTCCTCAAAAATAAGTCTTAATGGCTTATAATACATACTGATGGATTAGCAATTTTTTCCTTATTAATAGTGTCCATAGTAATTTCTTTTTAATAAGTCGAATTTAGGAGCTACATCTATTTTAATGTAGATAGTCAAGTATGTCCAACGTACCCCATAGGTGGGGTAAGTTGAGCAAGGGTATGGGGCTAGTGGAGCACTTAGAAAGTATAGTCAAATCATCGCTTGAATGTTAGATATGTTCCCAATAAAAATACATTTTGACAATTTGCTTTTTATATTTATAATCTTATAGTGACAAAACAACAAGTCTCAATAATAAGACAGCAACGTACCTAGCTTAGCTTAACTATTGGATTTAATATCTATGAATTCATCTTCGTTTTTTAAACTTTTTAAGCAGTTTTATTTTGCTTCTTTTGTAATGCCTTCTGTATCTGTTAAAATGGCAGCTTTTCTTGGACCAGCCTTTGGGTATGGTCGAACTATTTCCAGAGAAAATTTATAAGTTGGATATGTCAGCTCGTTTTCTTTGTTGCTAGTATAAAGTTCGGGTTGCAGCCTCTTTTAAATCTTCAGAAGACTTTAGTAGTGTTACTGTTATAAGTCCGTATCCTAAATAATAAAAAAATAAAACATTTTATACTTAAAACCGTGGGGTTAGTTGGGCACACTGTAGCTCAGCTAACCCCAACCTGAGATTTTAAAGAGAAAGTGAATTTATTAAAAGACCGGTTAGAATTGTATCCAAAATCTTTATACATATTAAAACTGCAATAAATTTACTTAAAATTAACACTTACTTGATTGAGAACGGAATACATTTAACTATCACAGATAAAATTTTCCGGCTTGCAATTATTTTACTTTTTATCATAAAATAAACATTGCGCACGGACACTTTTCTCGATCGCCGCCTCACCACTAGTGGTCGCACAATGGGTTTCCCTTGCGCAACCCCTTCTTTACGCTATTTGATGCTTTCGCGTGCGGTCGATAGTTTTTGAGATATTTTGATTGCCCAACTTACCTGTATGCTCAACTAGCCCCGCCCTACCCTACCAAATTTTTTAACAAATGTAATAAAAGTTTTTCAGGTGTTATTCTTAATTTAAAGTGCCCAAAGTTTAGTGTGGGTTAGGATATTTCAGTTTATCTTTTTTCGCGGACACATAAAAATTTTGTATTTTCAGTTGAAAAGAAAATCCTAAAAGTTTGGGACCTTAATTTTTATTTTGAGCACTTCCTTTTTAATTTTAAAGTTTTTCCATTAAACAAGCATTTATGTTTTACTCATTTTTTCTTTAAATTTGTGTATCTGATCGGGTTTTAAGCTATAATGAAGGTTTTTAAAAGGCCCTACATTATTTTGTTTTAAGTTGATTTGCATTGATTGTAGTGGCTCCCAAAGTCATTTTTCACCTGTTTTACATATTATACAACACTCTAGTGTGGCTATTTATACACGTTGGTCACAGTTTATTCCATTGAAACATTAGGCTTTAAATAATGTTAATATATGCAAATGATTATAGCCTTTTTGATCTATTTATGCAAAGCGTTAATTTATTAGCTTTCCGAATTTATTTGTTGTACTTATTTTTAGATTGATTATTTTTATGTTAGTGAGACTGTTTTATTTTTATGTAAGTAATATATACCAAATACTCCTTATTTAATAAATATTTAGTGACGAAAGCAAAAACAAGCGGTGATTGTAGTTGCAAATACAATTAAACAATGGGAAGGACATTTCTGTTTCTGTTCTGTGTTTTTGCTTACGCCATTCTCAAATTAAAATGGCTCGAATATAGTTTTTGAATATTTATATTAGTATTTGTCATTTACATATTTTATCTCTTTTAAAAGTGGGAGAAAAAACGTAAGAGTAGTACGGTCAAGGTAGACATCGACCCTTGCAAAAACTCCCAGAAAGCTAAAAAATTTGCACATATGTTAGGAACACCATTTTTACGAAACTGTGAAAAGTCCCCATCGATTCCATTGTTGCCAAAAATTTTATTCAATTTCAAAGGTTGCAAAAATTGGTTTTTGAATTTTTCAGTTAAACGGTGAGTTTTCTAATACAAACATAAAAAAACAAAAATTATAGATCATACAATTATCTACAAATATTTTCCTTATGTTTTTTTCATAACATTTACCATTTTTGAGAAAAAACGATTATACATTTTTTACGCTGTATTGTCCATAATCAGCATGACTAAGCTGTCTATGACATCATGGAGCTTGTAATATAAATAAGTAAAACTAGTAGTCTACGTGACTAATACAATCTCAAGTGTTTTTTCAAAAACAAATCACTAACTTTCATATAAACTTATTCCAACCCACCCGTTCTCATGGTATAACTTAAACGCTATTTAATATTTTTTATTAAAAATTATAAATTTTACTTAGTTTGTCAAAAGTAACAAAGCAAATTTTATTACCCTGTGTCATAAACCAAGTTTTTAGTCGACTTTTAAATAAATTAGTTGACTTAAAATTAATATTACCTCATTTAAATTACATACATCATATTAAAATTGATTGTTTAGCTTAAGGCGCTAAAAACGTAGCCGCCTGAGACGCCCAATTCTCCTGCCGGACCTGACCATGTGCCCTTGAACAACATCGCCAGGACCCTGTAAGCATAGTGCAAAACCAGCAACTCCTTCGGGTCCTACTGTGTAGTCGGCTAATGAACTGATTACGGTGGGTTGGTTTTTTGGACTGGTGTTGATCTCTACGACCCCCGCACTTTGACTTTCCTTTTCTTTGTCATTTGCACGAATTTGTGCGATTTCGTTTTTGTAAAGGGCGCAGATTTCGGCAAGTAATAGCACTCCTTCGGTCTTCCGGTTCTTCAAATTCTTCGTCGATGGCGTCCAGATCTTCACTTGGTCCATGATTCTTTCATAAATTTGTTGGTGCAGACCACGAACGACGGCTACGGCAAGCTCATCGCTTTTGTCACACGTCGCACAAATCCTCATCGTAAAAAAGCAAATGTTTCTGCTTCTATAGTTCATCTTTCTGATCATGACGTATCGTTGTAGTGCTGCGATCTTCTGGAGGTTCTTCAACTATAGATGTTGGTGCAGGTTCGATAGCTAGTTGTTTGCTAGGTGGTCTGTTTTTGGTGCAATCTTTTCTATAATGTCGAAATCCGCATCCATAGCACTGAACACCTGACCTGGTGTTACCGCTAGGGCGGTTATTTTGGTATCTATTGTAGATATTATCGCCAAAACTATTCGCAGGATTCTTGTTAAAGCGGTTGTCTTGGTTGTAACGTCGTATTTGATTATTACTGTTATTGTTTCGACTTTGATTTGGATTATCGGTCGTTTTGTTCCTTAGTTGGTTCTTCTAGCTGCTCTCTTTCTTTGTTGCCGGTTCCAATCTCCTTCTAATTATGTTGCCGTTGCTATCAACTCCTCCACCTCTCTGCAATGAAAGGCTCTTAACGCCTCTTTTAATTCTTCTCTTAGGCGTCCTAACAAGATTTTAACTATTTCTTGTTCTGTAGCATGCAGTAATAACCTCAAACATATACGTAATTTTTTGATAAGAAATTCCTCAGTAGGTTTGCTGCGTTTTTGCTCGGTTCCATAGAGCTAAGATGTCAAACAGTCCCTAATGCTTTCATTATCGAAAGCACCCAGCAATACGATTGAAAACTGCTTCCATTCTGTGTTCTTTTCGGCATACATGATAATACGTCTGGCTGCTTGTCCCTTCAAAAATTTGTTGAGGGACAATGGAGCGTAAAAAAATGTGTAATTGTTTTCTTTTCTCAAAAATGGTTAGTATTATGAAAAAAAGTGTAAGGACAATTTTTGTAGATAATTGCATGATCTACAATTTTTGTTTAATATATTTTTATCGTAAAACTAACCTTTTTGCAAAAATAAAAACCCATTTCTTCAACCTTTGACCTTGAATAACATTTTTAGCAACAATGGGATTGATGGGGAGTTTTTACAATTTCATAACAATGGTGTCCCTAACACGTATGCAAATTTTTAGCTTTCTGGGAATTTTTGCAGGGGTACTCCTATTTTTACAGCTAAATTGACCGGACTAAGAGGTAATTACATCTTCCTTATTTTGTTTTAACATAACTCAAATATTTGCCAATAATTTTGAGATTCATAATTTTTAATCATTTAATAATAAAAAGTTATATCTTTATAATTCTTGTGTTTTATTCTTTGTTAAATCACGTATTTTAGATACCTAATGCATAAATAATAGTTCTGTTGTCATATATAATAATTTCGTCAAGAGATAGATGGGTTTGCGCTATCCTGATTCAGTTTTTTTTCAAGAATACAACTTAATGCAGGTATTGCTCATTCTTGTTCGAATCTTTCAGTCCCTGGGCCAATAATGAAATGGGCTTCATGATAAGAACACTTTTAAACCCTTTTAGAGGGGTTCATTTTGACGATTCTACCACGAATATTCATACCGCCATATATGGAAGCGCCTCTTTAACCCAGCCTGTCAATGTGAAATGTTTCGGGTGTCGCACTGGGCGAACGCGTCACTTTTTTTGTCGTTCAAGTTTACCACGTTTTACATGGGTGACAGTCATAAAACCCGTTCAGTCTGACACCTGAAACTTGTCAATTTTAATCCTTATAGTTTACCACAATGTTTTACATGCAATGGTTAAACATTGCGCCAAAAATCGTATGGGTTTCAGTCACGTAACCTGCCTCGTAACATGTGGTTGAGTCTTAATGGTTTCAGGACTGTAACCCTTACTATTTTTGGCAAAATGTTTACAAAATGGAACTCGTCTAAAAAGGTTTTAAAAGTAATTTTATCGTGAAGTCCATTTTATTACTGGCCCAAGGACTACTATAGAAAACCGTTAAAAAGCAATTTTTATTTATAATAGTTTAGTATTAATGCCACAAAATAGTTTTATTAGCTTTGTTCGCGGGTTTGATTCTGAACCGGTTCTGGGACTATTCGCATGCGCAGTAAAAAAGCAGCGTCCGCGGTTAGTAAAATCCTGAATTTTTAGTTACACTTCTGTGTTCGCGGGTTACAATGGAATCAGTTCGTTACCGGTTCGTAACCTGATTAGCAGTCCTGAGTTTTTGTTGGAACTAAAAGTTCAGTTCGGAATTTCATGCGCATTGTCGACATGGTCAGCTGTTTTCTGTTTTTGTGGTACAGAAATAAACCGTTGTATTACAGTTTATTTGTTTCTGCCACTTTTTATGCGGGTTAATATACCTGTTGAATATATTTTTTTATTTTTGTGATTCTGGGCGTATATAAACAAAGGATTTTTAATTGTATTCCGTATGAATGTATGTATGCAATAAAATAAATAAAGATTTAATTAAAAAATATAGACAATATTAGAAGATTTTACTTTCTTGTTGATTGAGTTTTATCATTAGTTAAATACACATACTTATGTTAAAAACGAGAGGAGGCAGGGAATCCCTCGTCTTCCGCCGAGAGTGGCTTTCAACAGTATAACAATTTACCTTTTTGTTTGAATTTAAATTTTTTTGTGTAGTATCCAATTTAACCATAAAAAATCGTAACCAAAAGGCTAGGTTAGAATACATCCTTAGCTGTATGGAAAATCGTTCGCGGTAAATAAAAATTCCGAACTAATAAATAACTAGACATGCGCTTTAAAAAATTCTAAACCAGTTCGGTTCTGGTTCAGAATCGGTTCATTACTAGACCCGCGAACAAAGCCAATATAAGATAATTTTTATTACTGAATATACAATCTGTGTTGGTTAAATATAGGATATTTTTATTGAAGATTTTACACCTACATATTTGGAAATTTTTATGCAATATAAAAAAGTCTTTCTTTCTTTCATTCTTTAATCATTTCTTGTTTTTACCCCTAAATAAATATAAATTAAAAAAAGTAAAACAGTAACTACTGAAAACAAAAATATATTACATTTATTTTTTCTCTGATTCTAAATACATGGGACAAATAAAAAAACAGTTTTAATTTTATAATAGTTAAAATATCCTAAAAATAAACACTTTTAATAAAAAATACTACATGTATCACATTTTTTTTTAAATTAGTATTAGTGTCCCACATGGGTGAAGTCAGTAATTTAAAATATTGTTATTTAATTTTATAGACACTAATGACCTATATTGCTTGAGCTAATATTTAAAAAAAATTACCAACTAACAAAAACTTATCAGAAGAAATTCTAAGTAGACTGAACCAAATTAAATACAATATTATTAAACTATTTAAAACATTATTTGTGTTACAGATTTAATTTTTGCTATTCAACGAATTATCTTTGTGCAAATTTTGCTTAAAACTAGATACTACAAGGTGGGGCAAAAGTTCACCCAATGTTCTTTTAGTGTATTTTTTTTTAATAAAAAATTTTGGTTCTGCTTGTAAAATGTGTATATTTAATCCATTGGAATTTATTCCATCAAGTTGAGAAAATAATATCCGCCAAGTGTTTACCACCAGAGTCTCCAGCATTTCTGGGTCTGTTAATTTCTTATTTTGGTGATTTGCATGGCCGGCCAGATCACCCGATTAAACCCTTCCAGATTTCTTTTTATGGGGTTTTTTGAAGTCGCGGACTTACGTCAACAAGCCTCTGACTCTTGAAGCCCTTAAAAAGAATATTTGCCAGGAATGCAAGAACTTGGTGCCCAAAGTTCTGTCAAGCCATACACATATGCCATAAAACGGGCTGTTAGGGTCATCAACTCTGGCGGCGCACTATGTACGATGTAGTAGAAACTCAATCTTTACTCTAACGTCGCAAAATACTATTATCTGTCTTACTTCTGGCCTTTTATTTATAATTATGATATTATTTTTACATAAAATTATTTGGTTATTACTATTTTGTATTAAATATAATCATAATTCATAATCAAAAAAATAATAAATAAATATATATATATATATATATATATATATATATATATATATATATATATATATATATATATATATATATATATATATATATATATATACCAAAACATTTTCTTTAGTTTAGGAGCACTATAACCAAATAATCTTATAAGCCAAATAAATTTTATTTAAAAAAAAAAGACATCAATATAAATAAAAGGCCAAAAGTAAGATGAATCTATTTCAACTAAATTATCACAATTTTTTTATGCATAGTTTTGAGTTTTAGAGTCAAAATTAAAATATTCTTATATTTTTTCTGTATTCTACCTGCCCTAACCTTTTAAATAATACCAGAGAAAATTTTCTACTATATTTTGTTCAAAAGTTATTTAATTTCCGGACGATTTTCTACTGCATCGTACATAGTGCAGTGGCCACTTGGCCGATATCATTTTCGACTTAATAGATTAAATAAATAAATTTTACAACTATAACCCAAGTTTTATATTTTAAAAAACAAAAAATACACACGCACAAAGAACATCAGTTGATTACTTTTGCCCCACCATGTATATGGAGTTCATTTAAATATGAAATTTTAGTAAACAACGGACATATTTCTGACATTTATAATATATTTCGTATGCTATAATGTTATTTTTCTTATTAGAACACACAGAAAAATCATATCTGAGAAATATCCAGCAAATATGTTATTTTACTGTCTATTCAAAGCCTGCAAAATTCTTAAAATATACAGAAACAAGTTAATGATGTCCATATATAAGTTGATGGTAGCCAAAATATACTCCTCAGGTGAAAGATTTTCCATGATAAGTTTGGTGTCATAAATAATGAAAAGACAGAACAGCAACGCGCCGCCAAAACCAATGAAAAGCTCGAAAATCGGGGACTGCAAGAATACTTGCAAGAAACCTCCTACTATTAAGATCATTAGGCCAGCAAACAAGCTGAAAAATAAACATAATTTTAATAAGTGAGGCTACAGATTTACATATAAATCTAAGAGATAATTGTAGGGACTTGTTTAAACAAAAACATACATATTTTAAATCACTAAAAAGTTTTTCTGATAAAAAAAGTCATAAAAGCTGTGAATATTTGAAACAGAGCAAGATTGTTTTGTAATAGGTTTCAAAAAGTTTGATTAAAATGGAGAATATGTTAAACAAACAAAATAGGGATAAAACATTTATTTTTTAAGAGGAAACCAACTTATTTTAAACATTAATTGTCAAATTGTCTCCCCGATGGCACAGTGGATAGAGCTTTGATCTTTGAAGCCAGTAGTCGCCGGTTCGATTTCCAGCGGGGAAGACATATCTAGGTAGTAGTTGGCACTACCGCGTTGTCTAAAAGGTGCTATGAAATGCATAACTGCATGTTTCATCGCTTGGACAACGTTGACAGAACAGGGGGTATGCTGTGTTAAACATCTAATAACCCGACACCTACGGTACCCTTGTATTTAGACCAACGACGTATGGACCAGGTTTGTTTACGTTTGAGCTGTTGTCATTAATACATCACAGTAAAAGCGCAAAAATGCGGTTTGCCAAATTTAATTTTTCCACTCTAAACTTACTAACCACAAGTAGTTGTTGGATAAGCCTCTATATTAAAGAATTTTGTAATATAACTTTTTAAATGAACAATACATATATTTTTATTATTTTTAGATATCATAATAAAAAATATGTTCCAATATTATAAGTTATTATCTTTTTAAAAAAAGCAAAATTCTAAAAATACGTGATTATTTGTTAATCCCGGCAACGCCGCCCAGGGATTTTACTCCATCGTAAATAAAACATGAATGAACTTTTCCTAAACGCTTGTGGGTGACGCCCCTTTGCTTTGTCATTTCTGTTGGTTTCTGTCATTTGACAATTTGGAAAGCCAAAAAGATCAAATAAAGCTTATAATGCGTTTTTTTGTGTATTTTCTGGTGTTTGTTGGTGATTAGAAAGTGTTTTTAAAGACAATATGGGTAGGCAGTGCTTTGTTTGTAGAAGGGTAGACTATTCATTTCCGCACCTCACTTTTCACAGGTAAATAGAGATCAACGTCGTTGGGTGCATACTATCGACCAAGGTCAAAAGTAAGTCCGCCATTTTCATTTCTCGCTTGCCTCACCCCCTTTGCCTATTAGGATTGTTGGCTTAATGTTTATCATAAAATTATGAATGAATCTCTGGGTCTATACGTCGTTGATTTAGACATAGGCCTTTGTGGGATTTAAAAAAAAGATTAATTACTAAACCAGACTTACCCAGAGTGCATAGCAGAAAAATCATGTTTACTTTGGAATGTATATAAAGTGAGGCCACCCAAAACTAACAATGTTAGTAAAAGAGCTTCCAGTACAATGGTCTTTGAGTAGAAAGTTACTATTACTCCAATAGTATAAGCTTGAACAACAGTCTGAAAAAATTCACAAAATATAGATATCCATACAGAATGATCAAAATCAAATTATTACCATTATTGTGTGTACAGGGTTTTCATTTAAATTTTGACACCCACTAACACAACTATAAAAGATTGAAAGAAACTTAATGTATAAAAAAAGTATCATAGTGTTCTATATAGGATGATTCAAAAATCAATCACGAAACTTAAGGGGGTGATTCTACTTGACAAAATAAAGGTAGAGCTTCATATACATTTTTTCAAAATGTCATTCGTTTTCGAGTTACAAGCCGTCAAAGTTCAATTTTTATTTTGGTTTTTTCGCCATATTGCATTTATTATTTAACCAAACCAGTTGATATTTGGCACATAAATCGAGCTTTGCAAATTCCAAAATTTTATGACATTTATATATTTTTTCAATACCGTCAGAGGACACTTTACCTAAAACTTAAAATTTATTTACATCATAACTTTTTAATATTTTGACAGATATCGCAAAGCTGGGGCGCCATTTTATAGACAATCAAAAACTTAAAAAATAAGGTATTCTTTATTAAAGTTGATAAACCTCACCGTTTAGGCACCAATAGACATCATCCCTTATTTTGTCAAGTAGAATCACCCCCTAAAGTTTCGTGATCGATTTTGAGTCACCCTGTATATTATCCTTTAACTTTAAGCATAACAAAAGAAACAAATGAATATCAAAAAGTTAAGAAAAATAAAGAGATAAACTTTTTTTAAATGGTACTCTCTGTATATTAGGTCACCATTAAAAAGATCTTTTAAAAAGCTTTAAGAAAAACACCAGATTTGATATACATATCTAATTTTAACAGCTTCATAAATATATCTTAAGAATAGCAGATGTTCCATTACTCCATTTTTCCAAACTTAGTGCCATATATCTCCGTATATATTCAAATGTGCCCAATTAAAAAGGTTTGCTTCTTCTTTTTCCTAAACTAATATTGACCTTTAATTTTGTCATTAGGATCAAAAGATATTAAATGAAAAACAATGAAACTTTTATACAAGAAGATTTCTTCTATTTTTTTAGTTATCATTGTAAGTTTGTGTAAAAACATAATTAAAACCCTATACATAATACAAAATAGTAAAAACTTAAGAAATATGAATTATTTTGAATAGACTTTCGTAGAAAATATTAATTTAATTACATAAAAGAAGCAGGTATACAAGGAGTATCTTGTTAACTTACAAAAGCAGTTAATAGGATCAGATTCGTAGGTGATTCTCTTCTCTTGATATGCAAAGGAATCAAAAGTACAAGACTCACAATAAAGCTTAACATCATCATCCAGTCACTAAAACATAATATAAAAAAATAATAATTTATATTTTTCTAATTTAAAAAAGCTAAATAAGCCTATTTTTATTGGTAAAGTGGGCTTTACACCTGACAAGTTATTGATCAAAAACTTGTTCAAGTACTTACTTGGTCAAATATTTGATAAAGAAATTGAAAAGTTGAATCTGGCGATTGCCTTGCAGCAACGCCATAAACAAAGCAAAAATTGAATGTTTTTACTCTCTTCAAGTTATTGACCAATTTATTTTCAATTTCGAAGTTCAACGAACATAACTATTTTTGTGCAGGGGCGGTCATAGGGAGCCATGCCCCCCTTTGATTCCACATCCTTTGTATTTCATACATATCAAATGGCAAATTTGGGCATTTTGGGCATTAAATGATAATATAGCGCCCCCCAGGGTTGGTCCGCTGGTCCGAGGGCTATGATAGAATTGAGTGAGGACAAGGCGGTGATTCTACTTGACCAAAAAAGGGTAGAGCTTTATATACATTTTTTTTAAATTTCATTCCTTTTTCGAGTTACAAGCCGTCAAAGTTCAATTTTAATTTTGGTTTTTTCGCCATATTGCATTTATTTTTTAACCAATCCAGTTGATATTTGGCACACAAATCGAGCTTTGCAGATTCTAAAATTTTAAGACAAAAGTACTTTTTTAAATACCGCCAGAGAGCACTTTACCTTTAACTTAAAATTTATTTACATCATAACTTTTTATTTTGACAGATATCGCAAAGCTGGGGCGCCATTTTATAGACAATCAAAACCCTAAAAATAAGGTACTCCTTATTAAAGTCGATAAACCTCATCGTTTATAGGGTGTCCAGTAACTCAACCGACAAACTTAACCCAACGATTTTACAACAAAAAATAGGAAAAAAACTTCATATGAACATATGTCCTAAATGTCTTAGTTTTTGAACTATAGGGTGTTAACAATTAAAAAAAAAACAATTTACCAAACATACGTAAAACTTGCCGAATAAAGGAGTTTATTAAAATTATTCTAAAAAACTGTATCAGAAACCTGATATTTCCCACCATATTGGGTATAAAAACATGCAATTATTTTTTAGTGCAAAAGTGCTGAAAGTTTTGAGTTTATTTTTGAATTTTGGGTGTGTTGTTTAATTAAAATGTCACTACTATATTTACAAGAAAGTAGTTTACACAACATTAACTTTGGTGGTCTACGGGAAATGTCAATAAAATGCATCCACAAAAAGTCGTAAGAGGAGACAGTCTAACGCCAATGCCGGCATGTAAAAGTATCGGATTGGGTGACTAATAGTGCTTGTTTTGTACTTGCATTACTGGCCGATATATCTTTAAAGATATCTGAAACGATATATATTCATCAATAACTGCTCTATTTGGAAAGTTTTATATAATTTTTTTGGTGAATTAATTTGTTTTTAAGAATTCTATAAACTGTTAAACTAATAACACAACTTTTAGAACGTTTTTGTATTTAAAAATAATCTTTTACTACGTTTTACTATCATAAAAGAAACATACACGTCTACCCTAGTTCTACATTAAAAACAACATTAAATAAATAAAAACAAGAAATACACTTAAAGAAAAAAACAAAAACAGAACCTGATGCAGGCATCAGGTGCTGGCAGCACCTGCCCCACGTTAAGATAAGGAGGAAAGCTAAATAACAAAAAAGAAGAGAAAAACGAGAAAAACTCTTTTAATTCAGTGTATGGTGTGTTAAATATTTATTATTTTTTTTTTAAATTTTTAACTAACAACAAGACGTTGAGACATAGGTTTATATGAAGTTTTTTTCTTATTTTTTGTTGTAGAATCGTTTGGTTAAGTTTGTCGGTTGTGTTACTGGACACCCTGTATGTATGTAGGTAATTTAATTGAAATTGATGAAAACTTTGATGTGTATTGGTGCCTAAACGGTAAGGTTTCTCGACTTTAATAAAGAGTACCTTATTTTTTAAGTTTTTGATTGTCTATAAAATGGCGCTACCAGCTTTGCGATATCTGTCAAAATAAAAAAGTTATGATGTAAATAAATTTTAAGTTTGGTAGGTAAAGTGCCCTCTGGCGGTATTTAAAAAAATACTTTTGTTTTAAAATTTTAGAATCTGCAAAGCTCGATTTGTGTGCCAAATATCAACTGGATTGGTTAAAAAATAAATGCAATATGGCGAAAAAACCAAAATAAAAATTGAACTTTGACGGCTTGTAACTCAAAAAAGGAATGAAATTTTGAAAAAAATTATATAAAGCTCTACCTGTATTTTGTCAAGTAGAATGACCCCCTTAAGTTTCGTGATCGATTTTTAATCACCCTGTATTAAAAGTGAATGAGAGGACTTTTTTTTTTACTCTAACACTTTTCCTCGGCCGATGGCCCCCTCAGAAAGTCGATATGACCGCCCCTGTTTGTGTGGGTACTTGTTATGTCATATGTCAAATAGTTTTCTAGGGTTATGTTAACTATCAACTAATTACTAAAAATCTCCTAAAAAATTGACGATAAGTTTTAATTTCTTCAAGTACTTGAGCAAGCTACCTGATAAATAAGTTGAGAAAGTTTTAAAACGTCAAGTCCCTTAAACAGAGTCTTGTTCAATTAATTGATCAATTACATGTCAGGTGTAAAACACGCTTAAGAAAAACATATCATAATTTTGTGCTAAAAATTATAAAATATAAAATACATAATAGGAACATATGAATAATAATGTGTTACACTTACTTGGTTTGAACAAATCCCTTAATAGGTGGGGTAAACATAAATAGAGCTGCTATAACTACTGTCAAAAAGATCTGCATGGTGAGAAGCCCATAAACTTTACGAAGAAAAGCTAAACGAATAGACTTGGTTGCTTGAGCTACATTGTTTCTGTAGGCAAAGTCATTTTCAATGTTATCTTCGTCATACTCTTTTCCACCTTGCTCTACATCTTCAGAGAGTATTAAGGGAACACTTTGAGACATTTTTTCTTGGTACTAAAAATTAAATTATGCAGTTTATATATAAAACAATGGTATTATTAGGAAAGTGGTAGCTAATGACCTATACAAATCTCCAAAATTCTAGTTAGGATTTTTTACTTTTACAGAACCTACAAATAAGTAATATTATTTGTCTAACACAAGAATGTGAGGTTTCTGGGATTTTCAATGGTAAGATTTCAGAATTTAACCTTGACATTGCAATTTTATCTAGAGCAATCATGATAGTGATACTTCTGTCAACATTATCTTTACATTATATATTTTTTTAACCAATAACTTTACTTGTTTCAGTTTATACAGAATCAGCTAAATAACATGGCACATAGGCAATGTAAAGAAAAGAGACAATCTAACGTGAATACCTGCATGTAAACACATCTGATTGGAGTAGTCACATACATCCTTTTTTGTTGCTTTATTCGACGATACCCCAATACCTACCTGCTTAACCAGTATAGATTATTTATGAAATAGCTACATTTATAGTACATCTTTCAATGCTTAAAAAGTATTTTATTTTAAAAAGTGCTGGCAAAGATATTTTTTAAGTAAACAAACTTTAACTTTACAAATTAAAAATAAAATTTGCTAAAAAAAATATCTTAACTATTTTATTATTTTCAAATTATAATAGTATTTGTGACAGTGGACAGTGGTAAATTAATGGGAGCATATTGCAGAGCTATTTTACACTTTAGTTTGAAAATATAAAACATTTATTTATTTATTCTACACTTTTTTTTAAGCTATTAAAATATGTAGGTATAATGTTTGTACTAAAATAAACTGTTTTAATAAATACAATTATTATCAAAGCATACCTACATGCATTTTAATTGCTTTCTGATAAGGTGAGGTGAAAAATTGACTTTACAAGCCAAGCAGTTTTTACAAAAGATACTAATTGATTTGTAAAATCTATAAAATATATTTTTAAGTAATTTATTGCAAACGAATATTACCTGTCCCACTATTTATTGTTTTATTTATTCCCTATAATCTTAATCACTTCTAAACCAAAATTTTTATTTTACAGACGTCAAAATAAACATCTGACAATAAAAAGTTTCATTTTGTTCTTCTTTGCCTTGAATGTGCTTTGAGAAAAAACCTTTATCTTTTGTGTTATTAAGCGTCAAAAACCAGGGCTAAGTATAGAGACGAAACAGTTCTTGGAACATACACTTATTAGAGATATTCTTTCCTCTGTGGAGGGCAACCAAAGGATCATTTATTACACTCCTCCAATCAAGAAAATACTGCCAGCTGCCAGTACCTTTCTTTTTCAGAAAACTCATTGCGTGGCAAAGTGGCATATGCATTAAGATTATCTCCTAGAATGTGCTGGCAATAAGCTATGCTTTGCGGCCATTCTTTTTCTTTTTATCGGTGACGTTTATTAAGTAAACAAAAATATTTTGAATTTATGAAAATTAAATTTCTAACATTTACGAAAAAGTATAATCACTTAATTTCCTGCAAGCAAATAAATTAGGATTTTTTACTGCCAAATAAGAGAGTAAATGATAACACATTAATTCCTAACCTAATTCCGAAAGAAGTAATGACGTGAACAAATACCATGAACTTCTTCAAATGACCTAATTGATTAATTATAACTTAGCAATAGAGAAATGTTAGTTTACTGATAAAGTGTCCAAAATCTTTCTAAATTACATCATGGAGACAGTAAGACATAGAAAAAATAAGCAGAAACTTAAAGAAACTTCAGGTATCATAGAAGAACATGACGAAAATATGGTAGAATTAAAAGACAATTTGTTAAAACTGAATGGTCAAAGACCTGAAAATACTCAAGATAAAAGTAAAATGAACGAACAAACTAGAGAAAAGACTGGTTTAATACAAAAGCAAGCAAAATAAGACAATTTTTTAAAGTAAATATTGAAATTGATGTAGTGTCAGTAATTCTTCTTTTTGGGGCCATTGTGACCAGGATGTACAAGCTTGAACAGCCTAGAAATATTGTGTAGGTATATATTTAATCTACAAACTGTTTGTAAAAGTACAAAAGTAATTTTAGTTATAAAAATAAAACTTACCAACACTTTTTGTTTTTAGATTTGATGAACTTCACTATGGCAAATATGTGTCGCTTTACATGAAAAATACATTTTTCTTTGACTCTCATCCCCTTTAGGCAAGCAACTAATTGCTCTAGCTGCGTACATTGCTGGTTTTGATGGAAAGTTTAAATTTGACCGCATTGGTAGTCCATACAGTGATGCAGTTCCTTTGGTAGCCCTACGTTTTATACCAGCACTTTTTGGTAGTTTAATTATTCCTACAACTTATCATTTGATGCTTGAAATGGGGCTTACAGAGTGGACTTCTTTATTTGCAGCCTTATTGTTTTTGTTTGACAATGCTTTATTGACTCAAAGTAGGTTTATTCTTATGGAATCAATGCTTCTGTTTTTTCATTGTTTGGCATTTTATGTATATTAAAATTTAGAAAACATTATAATAGGCCTTATAGCAGCCCATGGCTATTTTGGCTGGTATCTGCAGCAATATCCTTAACATGTTCTTTAAGTGTAAAGTATGCAGGCTTCTATTCATGTCTTTTAGGAGCTGCAATTGTCCTAAGAGACTTTTGGAAGCTCTTGTCTCAAAAAAACTTATCTGACATCTCATTAATAACTCGCTTTATAATTCAGACAGTTATAGGCCTTACCACATCAGTCTTAGTATATCTGTTGATATTCTATGTGCACCTAAATGTGCTGTACAAAGCAGGGCCCCATGATAGTATTATGACCAGTGCATTTCAGGCTTCTCTAGAGGGGGACTGGCCAGTATAACCAAGGGACAACCACTTTTGGTAGCTCATGGATCACAAATTACATTGAGGTAAAACTTTTTAATAAAATCCATTTTTATTGAAAATTTAGTAATTATTTGTGTTATTACATCTTTTGTACTAATGAGTTTATTATTTATTATTATTTATTTTAAATAAAATGTAAAATTTATTTTTTTATGTTGTGGCTTGCTTTATAAAATTATTACTTCATATTTCTGTACTTTCAAAATTTGTTTTTTCCTCCAGAACCACAAAACCTTATTTTTGCCATTCCATTTTTTAGGCATACACATGGACGAACATGTTGGCTTCACTCACACAATGCAGTGTATCCCATCAAATACCCTGATAAGCGAGGTTCGAGCCATCAGCAGCAAGTTACTTGTTACTCTTTTAAAGATGTTAACAATTGGTGGATAGTCAAAAGGCCAAAGAAAAACGATTTGGTTGTTGAACAGCCTGTGGATGCTATTAAGCATGGGGATGTTATACAACTAGTTCATGGTATGATCAAAGAAAAATATAATATAAATTGGATTTGAAAAGTTATCCTTTTTTCCCATTTGGTCTAATTTACACATGTGGTTTTGTTGTTAGTTTTTCTTGAATTGTGAATAAATTGTTCTTAATATAAAGAATTCCAAAAGAATATATTACACAGGTTTTCCCAAACTTAGTGTCATTAGGGCTAGGATGGCTATTATAAATTGATTTCTAAAAAAAATAATAATATTTTTCTTTTACTTTCTCATTCCTGTCGGTTTTTATTTGACGCCCCAGGGCATCGTGATGCACAGTTTGGGAAGGCCTGGCTTACACAATTAATTCTTGCCCCTTGCAAAAACAATAATGGAATAGGAAATTATAGAAAGTTATTATTTCAAGATAAATAAACATTTATTGAAAGATGCATTAAATTTTTAGGTATCACTAGCCGCGCCCTAAACTCTCATGATGTAGCTGCAGCTATGTCCCCTCAATGTCAAGAAGTTTCCTGTTATATAGACTATAACATTTCAATGCCAGCACAGAACTTATGGAGAGTTGACATTATTAATAGGTAAGTGCTTATTAAAACCTGCTTTAGAATCTAAATCTAGGTGTCATTAAAATTAAAAAGCATTTTTTTGTTAAGATTAAATAGTGATACTCCTTTCCTAAACAGACTTGTGTTTATTATAAAAAAACAAAGATACTTGAATTAAATCTGACACTGTATGTGTTTGTTACAGAGATCAAATAGGCGATACATGGCACACAATCCAGTCCCAAATAAGACTTGTACATGTTGATACTAACACTGCTCTGAAGTTTACTGGAAGACAATTGCCTGATTGGGGGTTCCACCAACATGAAGTTGCTGCCGATAGGGTTTTAAGCCAGGACGACACTGTATGGAATGTTGAGGAACACAGGTACACTAAGTGTAAGTAGGAATTGACGATTTCTTGTTTAAAATGAAATCTGGGACTTTATTATTTCAAACCAAATTTGATATTGGAATTAAATCGACGGCTTAGGCCCGATTTTGACGAAATTTGATATACGAGGATATTTTGGGGCGCTGATCACGAATCCGAAAGATTTTTTTTTGGAAACGTTTCAATCTCGAGATATTCGTCATCAAAGGTAAAATTCAAACTATCCTTATTTTTACTATATTTTCCCTTTTGTTGTACAAAATTTCTGATATACCATTAAATTGGCACACAATATTTCATTTAACATTAAAAACCTCTTTAAAACATGTTTTGTTTTTGTGAGAGGTTTACTTTAAATCAAGTCGCCATGTCTGCAATCATTCATAAACATAGGTGTAGGCATGGTTGCAGCATTTCAGGAGTAACAGATTTGTAATTTAATGGAAAAACTTGTAAAATAACTAAAAAAGGTGTTTTTTTTAAAGAGGTTTACTTCAAGAATTTTGCAGCAAAAAGAAGGAGGAATATAGTAAAACTAAGGATAGTTTGAATTTCAACTTTGATGATGAATATCTCGAGATTGAAACGTTTCTGAAAAAAGCTTTCAGATTTGTGAGCAACGCCCTGAAAAATACCATTATTCATCAAAATCGAAGTTGTTCCCACTTTCAAGACAATTACCCTTAAAATTAAATTCTGATGTATAAACTCGGCCTTATTTAAATATTTTTAGAGGATAATTTAGTTTTGTTGCTTTTAGCTGAAGATCAGAAAGAACGAGAACGAGATCTAGTGACAGCAGAAATGATACCCACGGCAGCTACATCCCTGTCTTTCTGGGAAAAGTTCTTTGAGCTTCACTATAAAATGATGTTCGCCACCACTGAAAGTGTCCAAAACCATATGTATAGTTCAGAGCCCTTGGAATGGCCCCTAATGTCTAGGGGCATTGCTTATTGGGTATCATCAGAGAGCAATGTAAGTAAACTGTGTAAACCATTTGAAAGTTAAAAAAATAAATAAATCTGACACTAATTTTTAATTCTGAAATACGTTTCTCTTTGGTTAAATTTTAACTTTTTCAGGCACAAATTCATCTTCTGGGCAACCTTGCAGTATGGTATTTAGCAACTTTGGGCCTTCTAATATACTTCTCCTTCCTAGTTTTTACCTCTTGAGGCGCAGACGCCAATGCTTTGATTTAGACCAAGAAAACTGGGAAAAATTCCAACTTATAGGCGAGGTGTTCTTTTTGGGATACTTAATTCATTATTTACCCTATTATTTTGTAGAGAGAACGTTATTTTTGCATCATTATCTTCCAGCGTTTGTATTTAAAACACTTTTATTTGCAGCTACAGTTGAACATGTATACATAGTTTTAAGTAAGGTACTGAGAGTAAGGGTGTTTGCAAATTTGCTGATATTAGGTATAATGTTGATAATGTTAAGTGTTATCTATGTGTTCAAGAAGTTTAGCATATTGAGCTATGGCAATGCAGCTTTAACTACCGGCGATATTATAGGTTTAAGGTGGAAAGATACTTGGGATTTTATTGTGCATAAAAATTAAATTAAATACAGGATATTCCTAAAGCTTACATATTAAAAAGTGCCTTTAAAAAGTTGTATTAAAGAAAAAGTTATTAATAGCCGAACCCCTTGTAGATCATGAGCAGTTTGTAGGATGATAAATGTTTTTATATATTCGTAAGGTTTATGAATCCTGTATTAGAGACGGTAAAACAAGCTTTATGCAGAAAGATTTTTGTACATGATATTACTATTTTTTCTAGAATCTCTTAATATTAAGTAGAGCTATAGATATTTTTTATATACATTTTTTTTTATCTTAGATTAAATGCTTTTGCTGCATATTAAAAATATTTTAGGTATGTTTTTCATCATTGATACAATTTTTATGGCGTTTATTTATTTATTTTCTTGACGTATTGCATTTATTAAAACATATTTTTTTATACGTCAGCAATAAAACATTTTTCTTTGTGCTGTGAATATCATGATCACATACTTTTAATAGTGCCTTCAGTTCAAAAAAATTAGTTCATAAATACTATATTTTAGAGAGAAATTGACAAATAAAAATTTAAAGATGGCGGGTGGGCGCCATCTTGGGAAAAAATAAATTAATAGAAAGGAGGGGTCTTGTGACACATCATTTTAAAGCTCCTGACGAGTACTTTAAAATTACCCAAATATCTGATTTGGATCGCCATATTTCCAAAACTAATCAAGTTAGATGTACTTTATGTGGTTTTTCTTAAAGCTTTTTAAAGATCTTTTTAATGGTAATATAATATACAGGGTACTTCATTAAAAAATAAATACTTTTTTAATCAAGATTTATGTATTATTACCAGTATTACCATTAAAAGATCTTTTAAGAGCTTTAAGAAAACACCACATTAGGTACATCTAACTTTATTAGTTTCGGAAATGTGACCTTAAAATCAGGTATTTTGGTAATTTTTAAAGTACCGCCATTTTGTATTAGGTAAAGGTATTGATTTTATATTTAAGAGTTATAAAGTACTTGTCAGGAGCTTTAAAATAATGTGACACAAGACCCCCTTTCCATTTTGCTTTTCTTTCAAGATGGCGCCCAGTCGCCATCTTGAAATTTTCATCTGTTTACTTCACTCTAAAATATAGTATTTATGCGCGACATTAAAAATGCACTGTATATTGAAAATCACTCTTCCAAAACTTAAGGAATATCACACTATTCTATATGTGAGAGGGCTAGTTTCAAAGTGTACAATCTTCAAAATTATGTTATATTTATATCTAATTAAAAATGAACAAAGAACCTATACATTGAATGTAATGAATTTTTGAATTTTGAACACTCCTTTATAGGTTTGTTCCAGCAGAATGTTGGAAACATGTTAGCAACAATCGTAAAACGCAGAAATTGTTACAAACATTGGTCAGAAATGTTGGCAACAGTTTCTGCTGGAACAAAAAATAAACAAGGCGTGCATACTGCTTATACGTCAATACAAGAAAGGTTATGTTAAAAATTGTCAGTAATGTTTGAAGAAAGTTTGCAAACTTTTCAAACAGTTGCCAACTTCCAACGTCTTAAAACTATTGCTGGAACAACAAACAATCGTATAATGTTAGAAACATGGCATTGCTGGAACGACAAATTTGAACGTGCGCAGAATCCAAACGGTTGCAAACATTTCTGACAGCCTGCTGGAACAAACCTTATGTATGTAGTTATGGACTAAAAAGTTTAAATTTAGCGTTAAAAAAAAACAACTATTAAGACATTTATCTCACTGTTGTATTAAAAAGTATAAATGGAGATTGTACACCTTGAAACTGAGCCCCTCGTGATTAAAAATTAAGATGCATTGACTGTTTTGTAAAAACAATATAGTTAAGTGAAAATTTATACTCAAATGTTATCTACTTTATTTATTTAAAAAAATATTTATACATAAGTTTACTGTTGGAAATGTGTTATATTATCAATGTTATTTGGGAGCTATGAATTTTAACAAAACACTATTTTTATATTTTTACAAATTAATAAAAAAATATTTTTTTTGCAAAAACTTGTTTTTTTTTAGCTACTAAGGTTTTATTAATATTGAATAAAAACTATTTTTTATCCAAAATGATTTATTTACTTATTTGCCCTATTTCCAGATTGGGTACATAAGAATCACTTAAAAATAATAAAAACACAAATTAAATAAAAAAATTAAGCTGTATCCATTTCTTCTGGCTCAAATCTTTTCACAGCAACTTCCTCAATATCTAGTACTTTAGTGGATAATACAGCAGTAGTACCTATAAAAAAAAGGAAAATGTATAAAATAAAAAGTTTAAAAAGAAGGTGGGTAAAGATAAGCCATTTTGCCCCATCATAGTTACGAGAATTAGAAGTTCTTATTAAAATTAATTTATTATAGTATAATATAATAAAGAAGTTTTCTAAAGCAGCTTTAGTTTATGTTGGAGCGTCGAGTGCTTGACAAATTTTTTTCTAGTAGAAAATTAAAACAATCACTCAAAATTTCAACAAATATACAAAGTTTGATGGCGGTTTTATTTGACTTGCCATTTATTTTTTTTTAACTACTTTTTATAGATAAAATAAATTAATTTTGATACAGACTTTTAATTTTTGTGATCATTGTTCCATATTATTATAAAACGTATGCTAAATTCAAATAAGATATTAGGTACCATTTAGAAAAACTAGGTTTCTAATTTTTTTATATATAACGATAGTTACATGGTCTAGTCTAAATTGTTGCAATATGTTTACCTTTCGGATATTTATAAGAATTCTGCCTCTGTCCTTTCTTGTTAGCTTCATCATAGGTTCTCTTGTAGTCTACAGGACCCACATTACGAATGATACAAACATCAACATTCGAACCAGATCCCAAGTCATTGAAAATACCAGCTGCTATAGCATCTCTTACCTAACAAAAAAATGTTTTAAAGGATTATCGAAATGCATATATTAATACTCAATACTCAATTTATTCATGTTATCACAGAAATTGCTTACATACGTCATCACGATATAAAAAATATATTCACCTAAATACTAACTATCATCTAGAACAATACCTAACAAACAATTAAAATTCATGTTGAATAAATTCTTCATGAGAATAAAATGTACAATTTAATAAAATGTTCTTAATCCTATTTTTAAAATCTCTCTCTGGCAACAGTCTTAAGTTGTCAGGCAGTCTATTAAATAATTTAATTGCCCAATACCCTGGTCCGCTTTGACACCTTTTCAATCTCCAGTAGGCAGGCACAATATTGTGCTTATGTCTGGTGTTATGGCCGTGTACAGGGTGTCCCATTTTGGTTGTCCCTTATGGGAAACTTGGAAACCATAAGAGATATTAAAAATCTGATACCCCATCCTCGAGCTCTTTTTGGAGAAAACATTTATGGTAAAAACAGATCATCGCTATCGCGAAGCGTTTCAGAGATACAGGGTGATTCTCGATTTTTTCACTTTTTGAAAAGGTCCTGTAGCTTTGTTGTTATTACAGATACGAGAAAACTAATTGCACATTATACAGACACTTTTTTCCGTAGAATCCAGTGGCGTAGCCAAAAATTTTTTGAGCTGTCATTTTTGAGATATGACCCAAACATGTTTTTTTTTATTAGGGACACCCTATAAATGATTAGGTAATTAAATTGCTTGTTTTTTTCTGATTAAAATAATATATCATAGTAGGTGGTTTAATAATTTTTTTAAATCAAATATTGGAAAAATTATGATTTTAAAGACACATTTTTTTAATTTAAAATTTAAAAATTTCCCACCACTTTATTTATAAATATATAAGTATGAAATTTTGGTAAATAATATATATGATGTAGAAGATTATTAATATGCATAATAAAATGATACACGGTGTCCCAAAAAATTAAAATCATTTTTTTATTTTAAAATTTAAAAATTTCCTACAATTGTATTTATGAAAATAAAGGGATGAAATTTTGGTATTAGATAAATGTACTGGTGAGAAATATTATTATACATAAAAAAATGATACAGGGTGTCTCAAAAAATTAAAATGATTTTTTTTAATTTTTAACTTTAAAAATTTCCTACAATTTTATTTATGAATATATAAGGATGAAATTATGGTGGATAATATATATGATAAGGAAGAATATTATTATATATATATAAATGATACAGTGTGTCCCAAAAAATTAAAAATAATTATTTTTATGTTTAAATTTAAAAATTCATAGCGACCTTATTTATGAATTTGAAGCAAAAAAATTTTGGTACTGTATTAGTATGATAATGTTGTATAAAAAAATAAAAATCAAAGTTTTACAAGGTGTGTCAAAAATTTTTCGATTTTTTTTTTGGTCTTTAATTTTTTTTGTTTTTTTTTGCTCTATTGGTAATGTTGACATGAAGAATTCATAAAAAAAAATCAAAAATTAAAAAAAAAAACTTGATAAATTTTTAAGTTTAATTAATATAACTTGTTTATTATTGTTGTTGTAAACTAATTTTTTGTTTTTTTTTCTACGGAAATGTCTTCTGAGCTAAGGGATGACAGATTCCTTTTAAAACAAAAATATAAAACAATTTAAAAAACAGATAGAAGCCGTAATGCGTCTTTAAAATCATAATTTTTCCAATATTTGATTTAAAAAAATTATTAAACCACCTACTATGATATATTATTTTAATCAGAAAAAAACAAGCAATTTAATTACCTAATCATTTATAGGGTGTCCCTAATAAAAAAAAACATGTTTGGGTCATATCTCAAAAATGACAGCTCAAAAAATTTTTTGGCTACGCCACTGGATTCTACGGAAAAAAGTGTCTGTATAATGTGCAATTAGTTTTCTCGTATCTGTAATAACAACAAAGCTACAGGACCTTTTCAAAAAGTGAAAAAATCGAGAATCACCCTGTATCTCTGAAACGCTTCGCGATAGCGATGATCTGTTTTTACCATAAATGTTTTCTCCAAAAAGAGCTCGAGGATGGGGTATCAGATTTTTAATATCTCTTATGGTTTCCAAGTTTCCCATAAGGGACAACCAAAATGGGACACCCTGTACATCTTCGTGAACTGGGAAAGAGCCCATATTCCGTTTAATATAAAGAAGGTTTTCCAGAATGTACTGGCATGGAAATGTCAATATCTTTAAAGACTTAAACGCTTCCCTACAGTCGTCCCGAAAGCCCAGCCCCGCCAGAACCTGCACTGCCTTCCTCTGCAGCCCAAACACTCGGTAGGCCTCAGCGGAGTGACCCCACGCCAAGACAGCATAGGAGAGGTGGGTATGAAATATTGAAAAGTACGCTGTCCTAAGTGTGTCAGCCGATACACAGTCTTTAAGATTTCGAAGAACGAATAGATTGATACTTAGTTTCTTGCACACTTGATCTACGTGTACTCCCCACTGGAGTTTGAGATCCAAATAGACACCTAAAAACTTCAAGTCATCCTCCCGCTGTACCAGGTCTCCCTTAACTCCCTTACCAACTATATTACTTTTAGTGGTACATTATTAATAAGATATTGAAAATAAACAGCCACAATCTTATTAAACTTTATTTTTAAATATAATAGTAATTTAAGTAACAAATGCATAAAGTGATACTTTTTTTATGAATGGGAAGTTTGACAGCACGAGCCGTTAGGCGAGTGCAGCAATCCCATGAGTAAAAAAGACACTTTATGCATGTGTTACATACTATATTTTTTCTATGACCATATAACAATTTCTCAAATTACCAGTTAATACATGTTTTATTTATTTAAACCTATTTATTTTAATTTTTACAGCACAGCCATTATATCGCAACAAAAAATCATAGCCTCCTTATTTTTTAAAAGACACTAATCCTCTTCATAACTATGCCGTGATTTAATTTTAGAAAATGGTATTTAAATTCAAATATTTATTCATGAGTATTCATACATAATTGCATTTTCACATGTCACAAGTTAAAAGTTAAAATGTACTTTCATACTTTTTATAGAAATAATACTAAAACAGTATATATTCCTTTTTAATTTCTTAGTCATCCAAATTCATTGTTACTATTAATTTTCAATAATTTCTAATAAATTTATTTGCAAACTGTAAAATTTTAAAACTACTGACACATGAACTAAAAGAAATAATGACAAAATCAAAGATAACTTGACCGCTTAGTTCAGTTGATGTCGCGTTTACCGTTACTTTGCATAAATTAATATTTCAGTTTATTGTAGTAGGCTTGAAATAAAACACTAATTCAAAGTGTGAGAAAAAGCTTCAGTGTTAAAAAAGCTACTTTTTTAACACTTTATGTAGTGTACTAGAATGGAGTACTTTAACTTCATGTTAACGAATAAAAAAACAATATTTTTTGAATGGTGGTAGAAAAATATTTTCTACAAAATCAAGCTAAAAAAATTACCAATTGAACTCCCTCATTTTCCTCCAAATCAGGTTTCCAACGTGATTCAAATACAGCCATTGCAGCTAATGAACCAGATCCCATAGTGGTGTAGGGTAGTTTATCTGTAGAACCATGGGGATAAATGCAGTACAAATGAGAACCTAAAAAAAAAAGGAATTGAATATTTAAAATGTATTTTTATAATGTGAAAGGCAGGGACAATATTCTTTAATAAAACTAAGGCTACCTGTTGAATCGACACCTCCTAAAACCAAAGCAGCCCCAATGTATCCTTGGTACCGGAATAAATACTGTTTAAGCATCTGGTTTGCAGTGGCAACTCGAACATGACGATTAGTGTATAAACGGTGCAACTCCAACTGTGAGGAAATCATCTGGGTAGTCATTTCAGTATCTGCAGCAGTTCCTGCTCCACAACAACTAAAAACAAAAAGTGTTATTTACTTCTAGAATACTGTCGGGAATTACTAAAAACTATAGTGACATATACCTAACAGTACTTACTACATATTTGGAGCCAAATAATGTATTTTTTCACAATTTTTATCCGCTACAGTGGTATCTTCAGTTGCTCTTGTATCTGCCCCCAAAATAACACCATCTTTGTAAATGATTCCTACAATAGTAGTACCAGTTTTTGGGCTTTCGGGAGGGCCAAGCCCTTGCTTTCAAGCATAGCATTTCTGCAAAAAATAGGCTTACTTGAAGTAAATCTTTGGTAATTTTCTAGAAAATGGAGCAACTCTGATTTTGACGAAATTTGGTATATGGGGTTTTTGGGGCGCTGATCACGAATCTGAAAGAATTATTTGGCGGAAACGTTTCGTTCTCGAGATATCCATCATCAAAGTTCAAATTTGAACTAAGCTTATTTTCACTATATTCCCCTTCTTTTGCACACAATTCTTGATTTAAAGCTAAAGTGTCACACAATTTAATTCAAAAATAATGTAAAAAACGTAGAAAAATGGGGTTTTAAAAGGTGAAAATCAAATATTATGTGACACTTTAGCTTTAAATCAAGAATTGTGTGCAAAAGAAGGGGGAATATAGTGAAAATAAAGTTAGTTCAAATATCAACTTTGATGATGGATATCTCGAGAACGAAACGTTTCCGCCAAATAATTCTTTCAGATTCATGATCAGCGCCCCAAAACCCCCGTATACCAAATTTCGTCAAAATCGGAGTTGCTCCCATTTTCTAGAAAATTACCAAATCTTTTAAAAATATGTACTCTAACTAAATAGAGTCTGAGAAATAATTAATTGATATCAATAGGTTTATATAAATAATAGAAAACTTAGAAAATTGAGAATTTGTTGTTCCGAAAGTATGGTTATGTGAGTGACAAAGCAAAAACTTGTATTAAAAAAATTAGGGAATAATTTCTGTGCATATTTCTCATATTATGTAATTCTACATACTTTAAAGATTATTGGTAAATGGAAAATAACTTACCTCCGACAATTTTCAAACGAAAATCCTGGAGCAGGAATTTCTGGACACAAAACCGACGACATTTTCACTGTTTTATTTTTTTTTGACAAGTAATGCACAAAGTTAGTCCTTTTTCTTCTTACTTTTTTTTAATTTGGCTACTTTAAAGCTCCATCTACCAGCATATTTAGCAGTTAGCCTCCGTAGCTGGCTGTCAACCATAGGCTGCTGTCAAAAAATTTTCTGAAAAATAAATTTTAAATATTTAACATTTATGTCCACGACATAACTTAGAAAATTAAATAATGTAAACTTTAAAAGCTAAATGCTTTTTCAAAAAAATACTCATAATGCGACGATGCAATCATCCCTAGAATGTGGTGGCAATGAGCGCCTGCAAAAATGTGATAAAAGTAAAGAGAAAAGTAATTAGGCAACTGGGCTCGGCTTAAAATTAATCACTTCCTTAGCCCAGCAGATAGTGCCTTAAAGAAAAAAGCAAACTTCATTTGATTTATTGACCTCGTGGCTGTGACGTCAAATATTTTTATTATTAAACGATTTTTAAATAAGACCGTATAGGTCCCAGGGGACCCAGTTCTTGGAAAAGTTTGTTTGTGAATAATGTTCTGTATCCTTTATTTTTATAAAAATCCTTCCACAAATATTGGGCAAGCTTATTAAAATGAGCGACAATTCAGACGATTTAGAGCAGACTCTTATGTTAGCTGCTGCAGCGGCGGATTCGAGGCAGTACGAGGAAAGCTCTGAACAAATTCAAGACAGTACTGAAGTGACTCAAGACATACATTATTACACTGAACCCGCTGTAGTTGATAATGTTGAACCTACTGGTGCCTCCCCATACAATTTTAAAGAAAAACGGAAACTGGAGGAGTCATCTAATGACTCTTCAAGGAAACGTCTTAAAGAAAGTGATTCTGACTATTCAGACAGTACCACCGACCTCCACAAGAGCAAAAACGGACGTATGAAGAGATTCATAGTGAAGAACCCCAAAACTCTAATACTTCTGAAGGCAGCCATTCACAAGTAGTAGCCACTCATTACAATCTGCTTGAAGATAAGGGTCTTGATGAACGATCTAAAAGCAGAATAGTTTATATGCGCAATTTTCATAACTGGATAAAAAGTATGCTTATAAATGAATACCTAACGAAAATCAAGGACTCAAAGAAGCAACACAATCCTCCTATTAGAGTGCATGATATGTGTTGTGGTAAAGGTGGAGATCTTTTGAAATGGAAGAAGGGCAATATTACCCACTTAATTTGCAGTGATATTGCAGAGGTATCATTAGAGCATTGTAAACAACGTTATGCTGATATGAAGCAAAGAGCACAAAATGAAAGAGGTAATTCTAGCAAAATATAATGCTGATGACATTATAACAAGTTAAGTTTTTACCATCCCATTTTTTTTCAGGAGGAGGAAACTTGTACTCAATAGAAGTAGTTTCTGGAGACTGTTCTAAAGTAAGGTACAGAGAAAAATTCTCAGACCCGTCTATGAAATTAGATCTTGTCAGCTGTCAGTTTGCTTTTCACTATAGTTTTGAGAGTCTGCCACAGGCTGAATGTATGATGAGGAATGCTTCTGAGTGTCTACAACCAGGTGGATATTTTATAGGTAGGAAAAGGTCTTTATTCAAGACTAAATAATTTCATTGATTTTGCAAATTAACAAACAAGCCTAGCGGATTGTATTACAAAAAATAAGATTTAAAATATTGTTTTGATTTAATACATAATATGGAATACATTCAACCATGCTTTTCTTAGACTTATCTGACTTGAAATTCATTTTAAATAAGACAGAATAAAGCTTTTTTCCCATAAAATATGGACAGTTTGGCTGAAGGATTTTGGTCAAGGGCCATTTAGGTAACCAAATAAACCTTTTGATAAAATAATAACCTATACTAATCTTATAAATAGGTAAAGTAACTTTGCTTGTTAGTTTGTAGCCGCTAATCTTCGGAAATACTGAACCGATCATAAAAATTCTTTCACAATCAGAAAGCTACACTATACAGGAGCGTTATATGCTATATTTTCTTATGATTAAACAAAAGTTCAGATATTAACGTCCAAGGAAGTGGGCACAGGTCGGTTATCTTGGATAAACTATAAATTTGTAGGGGCTTATCTTTGAAAATGCTAAACCAATTATAAAAACCCTTTCACAATTAGAAAGCTACACTATTTAGGAATTCTGTAGGCTATATTTTATTATGATTGAATAAAAAGTTCAGAGAAAAATATAATTAACGCCCAATGAAGTAGGCACGGGTCGGCTAGTAAATTATATGACAATTTTTAGGTACTATGCCAGATGCAAATGACATTATAGCCAGAGCAAGAAAATCTGAAACTGACTCATTTGGCAATGATGTTTTTCAAGTTAAATTGGACTTTGACTTAATGAAACCTCCATTATTTGGTGCCAAATATAATTTCCACTTGGATGGAGTTGTTAACTGTCCTGAGTTTCTAGTGCATTTTCCAACATTTGTTAAATTAGCAAAGAAATATGGGTTAAAATTAGTTAGGTCAGAGAAGTTTGGACAGTTTTTGAAAGGATGAAGAGTGAAGGTAAATCTTAGGTATTTATTTTTATAGGTCTTAAGGCTATTCACTATACAATTTTATTGTTCTAAAATGATCAACATTTTTTTAGGAAGGCAACTTTTAAGTAATATGCGTGCTTTAGAAAGTTATCCCCCACATGAGGGTGCAACTTTAGTTGGAGATGCAAAGGGAGACTATGATCATGCCAAACAATTTATACAAAAGGAACAGAGGGACCATGTAAAGATTGGTACTTTGTCCAGGAGTGAATGGGAAGCATCTTGTAAGTGTTTTTAATAGAATAACGTAATATATTAAATGCAAAGCTTCAAAAATTTCTGCCGCCTCGGCCGCCGACCCCTATTCATCCTGGGGCACACTGTATAATGACGCAAGTTAAAATTGTAACCATCTATTTTTTTATTTTAGCCCTTTACCTTACATTTGTGTTTGAAAAAGTTAAGAACACATGGAATGCAGATGGGACACCCTGTTATGATATATGACAATTGCATCATGATTAACTTTTGGAAATTAATTTTATTACCTAATTATGGACAGGATGGTGTTCCAGAAAGAATTGTTTTGGGACACTTTTTCTATTAGTTTTGTTATTGTGTAATTTATATATACATATGTTAACATGCATTTTTTGCAGTAAAACAAATATAAAAAGTAGAAAATAGTTTTTTTTTAAATATTTAACTATAGCTTTAACAGATAACACCCTTATTAAAAATTAATCTTGGATAGTTTCCATAAACTCCTAGTTTTTGTTGAGTACCGAGCGAACTCGAATTTTTCCAAATTAATAAGCTGGTAGCTTAGTGGTACCTCCAGTTTCTACACGCCGACCCTATTTTACACAAATATTGTTCGTAAAAGCTTATTAAAAGTCTCAAAATACACACCATGCTCTGTGCATAGAGCCATGAATTGCCGTTATAAGTGTGTCTTCACACTCACAGTCAATATTCTCGAATAAACACGTCATTGTGAAAAACAACTACGAGAGTTTATTTTAGATTTTTGTTGAATGTTTAAATACTAATGAAAGTATATTTAAACAGCCAAGAGCCAGACAACGGAGGATATGTACTAAATGTGCTGGTTTATGGCGCTTGAAAGCAGCCAAACCAAAAGAAAAAAGAAGAAGAAAACCAGCCGGCAAGTGTCATAAAAGTCATAACAATAAAAAAATTTCGTAACCCTCTAAAAGTACTCAAAATTTACATTGACACACATTTTATACGATTTTGAAGTGATGCGTCCTAAGATGACCTAGAAATTATGTGAAAATTTAAGTCATATATCTCTACACTCTATGGTGATAAAACACTACTTATTTTAAAACCAATTTTCTCCATACTTTAGACTAAATATGAACTACTTACGGATTGTACGATTAGCTCCTCTAGGAACAAGGGGAATATACCAGAAAAATCTTTATAGAAACCTTCCTACTCTTACCCTTTGTAAAACCAACTATGAGCAGAAAAGAGAATATGGAAATTTTAGTTTTAAACCCTCCGAGAAATCTGCAAAATTTTATTATACCATTTTCCTGTTGATGCTTTTAGGGCCCACACTTGATTGGAACCGGTGAGATTTGATGACTTTAAACTATAAGACCTCTGTATTAACCATTTTTTTATTCAACATTCTTAGGGTGCGTGGGTTATTAACGGTAAGTGCTGAAAGTGAAGCAATGAAGGAGGTTGGAGATGGGGAAAACAAAACTGAAGATAATTTAGAAGATGATGGTTCTAAAAAGAAACGCAGAAAAGAAAAAGTAGGATTTCGTGACAGGAAGGTAATTTTTTCAGTTTGATATGTACATGTCTATTTTATTTTTATTTTTTTTTTTTTTATTAATCCCAGACATTTAATTTTGTTTTTTTGCGTCAGATTATAGAATATGAAAACCGTATGAGATCTTTTTCCACACCTGACAAGATATTTAGGTATTTCGCCACAGTAAAACTGGTTGGCGATTCGAATGAGGTTTACATGACACCAGATGATTTTTTGAGGGCCATAACACCAGGAATGAAACAGCCTGATGGTAATTTGTTACACACTTGAGCACTGATTTTGATAACGGGCTGTTATAATCAAGGTTAACAAAAAATGAGAGAGAAACTTTTAATTTATGTAAAATAAAATATATCTAGTCAAACTACATATTACATAATAATATCATATTATCTTGGCAAGTATTTAAAAACCTGAAATTAGATAAGGGCAATACTCTGTAAACTCGTAATTGTCTTGTCCCAACCGATTTTTTCAAAGAGTAAATAAAAATCACTAATCAAATCCTAATAAAACTTTAAGGGCCCATTATTTGTAGAACCATAACTGTTCCAATTTTTTTCTAGGAGTGATAGACCCTCTAAAAATACAGTCTTCTGGCTGTCCCCAACACTGTATTTTCGCCCAAAAATTAGATTTACGAAGAAATTGTTGAAAGTACATACATTAAACAGTTAATATGTTGTAAAGAAGTCTATTTAAATTATATTTTCGTAAAACAAGGTACCATTGCGAATTTTATTATATTTAGTAAACACCTGTAAAGTTTGTTCCCAGAATTTTTAAACAGTCCCCTGCCTGCATAATAGAAAAAAGTATAATATATACAATTTTTTTTTAGTGATAAAAACGCAAATTGTTGTGAAGTTGACATCCTTGCCGAACGCAATGTTTTTTTGAAATAGAACATGGATTTTTGACAAATTTAAAAATATTTACCAGGGACAGCATTTGTACAAGCTTACAGAGAAATGTCCGTAATCAAAGTTACCTCCTAAATATTTAAAATAACTTGTTTCCTAATTCAGAATGTATGTTTATGTTCAAAATGTAAATCCTACAGTTTGTCGATAGTTTACAAAGACAGTTACCCATGAACTTTATTTTAAATATTCAAAGATTCGTAAAGTGTATATTTAATATATATTTTTACAGTTTTTCTTTATTTTTTATTAACTTATTCCTGCTTGGTGTTGGCATCAAAACTAAATTGTGTATTTGAATTTAATAATTTTTCTAAATCATGCCTGGTTTGGTTTAACCCTAAAAGCCCCTTTTATAATGTTGTCATATACTTACTAATTCTGCAAATAGTATTTTAAATTAAAAAAGGATAGTATTGAAATAGGAGTTAAACATACTAAGTTGAAACACTTTTTGTATTTTAAATTCAAAAACTATTAAATTTAGGACTGTAGATAGTTTGTCAATTTTCAAAGGTTTTTAAATCTCTACAAAATAATGGCTATATTTTGTTTTGAAAGTTTAAAAATAAAACTTTTTTGTGTTACGAGGAAACAAAATCACAAAAAAATTCATATTGTAACACCATAAGGTTGTAACATTGATTTTACAGAAAAATATTTATTACAGTTTGTAAAAGGGGTTTTAATGATCTAATGCTTTTTCCTAACTCCTTATACCTGTTCGGTGCCAAAGACTACACATTGTGGAATTTGGAAGTTAAAAGAATTACCCTGATGCTGCATACTGCTAATGGTCGGATCCCTAATTCCTAGTTAAGAAAATATTTGTATTTGGCAGAGTATTTTCACCAATTATGAACATAGTTATTGTAAAGGTCTATACATTTAATTTGTATCATCCCAAGTATTAAAAAAATCACTAATGTAGGTGTAATGTAAAAAAACACACACACACAATAATAATGGTATCATCAACTATCACTTTTTCTAACGTTACTGCTTATAATGCATGCCTTCGCAGATCATTGAATATGAAAACCGCATTCGACACTACTCAACTCCTGATAAGGTGTTTCGGTATTTCGCCACTCTACAAGTACAAGGCCCCACTGTTGATCAGCATGAGATCTACATGACCCCGGACGATTTTTTGAGGTCTATGACTCCAGGATTGAAACAGCCAGATGGTTAGTGAAATATTTCATTTAATTGATATTATTATCTGTATACTTTTTTCTTTTATTTATATGGGAATCCAGACTTTAAATTGGGTTCCTACTAAAGTCTTTTTGGTTCCTTTTTAGATACAGTACTTAGAAATATACAATATACAATAGACAATAGACTTTATTCATGTTCACAAACTTTAAAAAAGATTTTACAGTCAACAGTCAAAGAGAAAATAGGGAAATAATAATGTTACAGACTTTCAAAAATGTGTTTAGGTTATAGAGATTTTAGAGTTAGGATCGTTTAATTTAGTTTGTTAATTTATTTAAATAATTTACCTTAATTTTCCAAGTTCTTTCATCACTTTTCGAAGGTTTCCGAAAACATGAGTATCATTAATAACTTTTGTGCCATCATGTACTATGGAATTTCGATATTTCTCGAATATTCTAGATCATTCTTTACTCTTCCACCATACTATAAAAGGGCGACAGGAAACTTTGATCAGTCAGTATAAATTCGACTTTTTGTGTTGTAAACTTCGAGACATTGACAGAGAAGATTTTGTCGTTGTTGTAACCATAGTTACGTTCCATTATCATACCATAAGGCCACGAGAAGTTTGCTTTATTTATATTCACCTATAAATGGGACTAGCAAAAGACTTGAGGGATCTGACTTTTTGCTTATTAATTTTTTGTTTGCAATATTTAATATTAATTAAATATACTCATTATTGATATTTATTTTTAAAGGATTTTTGTAAATAATTTAAGACTTGCAGATTTATTGAAAACTCCAATATCACTTAATTTATCTTGTTTTTTTGTCTACATGGGGGTTCTTGGACCTATAGTACCTGCTTGTTTATTTAATTTAATAACATATATATAAAATTATTGAGCTATATTTGGCTCCTTTGTAACATAAGTATAATTTTGTAGTTTTTGTACTCACGGTTTTTTTTTTGTTTGAAGGAAGTAATACACTGTTTTATCATGAACGATTTAAAACTTAAAGTTGCTCATTTGAATATAAGGTCCATTTTTTCAGGCTTTCACGAATTTGTGACGCTGATTGGAGATTATGACTTTGATATAATGCTTCTTACTGAAACTTGGCTCTCTGAGGCTGATGACGTAACTACTTTTGCTATCCCTAATTATCGGTTCATACGTCAAGATAGAATTGGTAGAGGTGGAGGATGTGGAGCCTACATTAAAAGCAATTTGACTCCAGAGATTATTAACTTTGATTTTGATGTTAGTGTTTTTCTTGAGTTCTTGATTTTTAAAATTAAGATTAAATGCAAATATTATGCTTTTGGCGTTTTCTATCGTCCGCCAAACACTAATTTTACCGCAACCATTAATGATTTTGATAACATCTTTTCTACATTGTACCCTACTGTGGATGAAATAATTTGTCTTGGCGATTTTAACATAAACCTTTTAAACTTAGATAATCCTCTTGTTCCACTTTTTGAAAATTATAATTTTGTTCAATTAATAAATCAACCAACCAGAATATCTCGAACCGGTGGTACATTATTGGATCCGATATTTATTACTAATGAATCCGTAGTAAGTGAAGTTGGAGTGTTGCCAGCAAATAATATTTCTGATCATAGTTTGGTTTTCTGTGTTTTAAAAATTGAAAAGGCTCACTTAGAACCTAAAATAATAACTTATAGAAATTTTAATAATTTTAATTTTAACTTATTTTCACATGACCTTCACTTACTTCCCTGGAACGATATAATTTATGAAACAAATATTGATAACAAGATAGAAATTTTAGTTGGTTTTCTTCGTTCCTTGTTTAATAAGCATGCCCCACTTCGAAATGCCAAAATTACCAAGCCAAGAGCTCCTTGGCTTACCCCAAACCTAAAGATTTTTATGGGGCAAAGGGATCGTGCTTTGCAAAAGTTTAAGAGAACTAAGTTGGTTCAAGACTGGGAAAACTATAAACGTTTACGTAATTTTACGCTGTCAATGGTAAGGAGGGAAAAAAGGCAATATCTTAATTCAATATGCGCGGAACGAAATCATAGAAAAACCTGGAACTGCTTAAAATCATTTCGTATTTGTTCAAACAGAGATTTAAGTATTCCCGAGGAGTTATCTGATCCGAATGATATTAATAATTTTTTGGCGTATTTTTGCAAAATATTTCGGACTGTAGCTCAAAAGTTAATTTTTATAATAATAACATTTTTAAAAACAACTTAAATTTTTCTTTTAAATTGGCTCAAATTGAAGATATTCATAAAATAATTCATTCAATTCAGACTAATGCTTCCGGAATTGATGGCATATCTTCAAAAATGTTAAAATACTGCAGCCCTTTTCTGGATAAGTACCTTACACACATAATTAATTGCAGTATTGAGACTAATTATTTTCCAGACCAGTGGAAGATTTCCATAGGCAGGCCATTGCCTAAAATAAAAAATCCCTTAAGTTTTAATGACCTTAGGATTATAAGCATCTTACCAATTTTTTCAAAAATTTTTGAAAAACTTTTAAACAGTCAATTATTTCACTACTGTTTACTTAATAATATTATCTCGGTAAATCAGTCTGGCTTTACAAAATATCTTAGCACGTCTGTACCTTTAGTTAATGTCACTGATGATATAATTACGGCCATTGATAAAAAATTAAGCAGCATATTGGTCCTTTTGGACTTTTCCAAAGCTTTTGATACACTGAATCACGAACTTTTACTTGCCAAGTTGAAGTACTACGGTTTTCAGGAATCGTCATTAAATCTTATTAAATCATACTTTTCTAACCGATTTCAGAAAGTTTGTTGTAATAATAACTTCTCTGAACAGATTCAGCTTTTTTCCGGTGTACCCCAAGGTTCCATACTTGGACCTCTTCTTTTTATTATTTATACTTCTGATATTTTGGGATCTTTAAAACATTGCAAGGTTCAGGCCTATGCAGATGATACGCAAGTTTATTTTCACTTTGACCCTCGGGACTACCTGCAAGCATCGAATCTTGTCAATGAAGACTTGCGCATTTTAAGCGAGCTGTCTTCGGAACATAATTTAAAATTAAATCCATTGAAATCCCTCCTTTTGCTTTTTGGTGCCAAAAACAGCGTAACTTTTTGTCTCAGAATCTTAACATAATTCTTGACGGAGTGAAACTTCCTATTGTTAGTTCCGCAAAAAATTTGGGTATAGTCTTGGATACAGAACTCAGGTTTCGAGAATATATCAAAGGTTTGCTTCAGAGATCATATTTATCACTAAAAATTTTGTATAATAACCGTCATATACTCAATCTTCATATGCGAAAAATGCTTTGTGAGTCACTTGTTTTGTCAGTATTTAATTATTGTGACTTTATTTATGGTCCTTGCCTTGACAATTTGGATAATAAAAATCGCATTCAAAAGGTGCAAAATACTTGTTCACGCCTTATCCTTGGACTAAGAAAATATGATCATATTTCTCATACTTTTAAGGAACTTAATTGGCTAAGAATGGAAAATCGTCGCAATTTACACTTAGGTAATTTTTTAATAAAAGTTTTAAAAAACCCTGCTTTTCCTTTCTCTTTAAAAAGTAAATTTGTACTTCGCGAAGATTCGCACACAAGAAGTTTGAGATTTGGGGATAGATTAACGTTGCCTAGCCATCGGAGCGCCATGTTTCAGAGGTCTTTCACTTACAATGCGATTAAGATTTATAATTCTTTACCAAAAGAACTTGTTGTGCTTGATGAGTATAAGTTTAAGTCACTTTAAAAAGTATTTGATTAATCTCCAAAATACGTAAACCTAAAAAACATTTTTTTCTTTTAGTTTTTTTGGTATATTTATTTTTTTTCCTTCAAACTATATAAGTGAGAACTGTAAATATTTTGTCATTTCTTTTTTTTTTTTTAATATGTGCACTGGCACTAGTGTGTTAGTGCATATAATATGTACTTTTTAAACCAAACCTATGAATTGTATTAATATATATTATATATACAGATATTTAATCATATATTTATAATCAGTGGAGCAAGGTTCAGTAGAGTAGCCTCTTTGGCTAGACTGCGCCTTGTTTCCACTGAAATTTCCATATTAACCATGTAAAGAATATATTTTTTTTAACTTTTATTTTATTGTTTTCCATTGTACTTTTTTTTTATTATCAATAAAAGACATTTATTATTAT